>CM066037.1:163616713-163714213 GCA_033557465.1 Ichthyophis bannanicus
GATTTACAATGTGCTCTCGACAGACAACGCGCGCAAGCAATGGAGCTGACCTATAAAATTGATAACATTGAAAACCGCTCCCGTCGTAACAATGTGCGTTTTCGAGGAATCCCGGAAGCGGTGGGGGGCGGGGAAGACCTGCTGGTGGTTCTCAAAAATTTGATAGCTGAACTGCTCCCGGCAGAGGAACTGGCTGCCCATGGGGCTGGAATGGAAATTGAGCGAGTGCATCGTGCCTTGGGAAAGCCTCCTAATAACCAACCCCGGGATGTCATTGCGAGATTCTTGCGATATACTGATGCTGAACTTCTCATACGCCGGGGTCGGGAGAAAAAAGCGATCCGCTTTCAAGAAACACCAGTAACTGTATATCAGGACCTCTCAGCGTTCACACTGGCCAGACGGAGGGAGATGAAACCAGTCACGATGATCCTTAACAACAAAGGGATTCGCTATTCCTGGTCCTTTCCGTTTCGGATGAACTTCCTCTTGGGTAATAAAAAGATCTCAGCGAAGGACCATACCGAGGCGTGGAGAGCTCTGCGCCAGGCGGGTCTTGTAGAAGATAATGCACTGCCTCAGCCTCCGACTCCTAAGCCTCAACACTCGAAGTGGACTCGGGTGGGAAAGCCTGCCTGACTCTCCCTGAAGCAGGAATATCTGCTTTCCTGTGCGAGGAGATCTCCTCAGGGGTTCTCTGCCTCTATGACCAAACCTGTTTGATTAGTTTTGTTAACTTTGCTGTTATCCATCTCTGTTCTTGTTGAGCCATAGGCTCTGGGTCTGGAAGGGATTTGGATGTTTGTTCAGCGCTATATGGGGGTGGTGGGGGGTCTGATGATGTTTTGTTAATAGGGGGTCTTAATGGAATGCCACCTTACTGGTGAATTGCATACCGGGGACATATTACACTTTATGCTAGTACTTAGCTTATGCGGAGGCCCGGACGGAGTTTAGTTTGGGGTCAGTTTAACCGTGTCCTGTTTTTACTTTAACAGGCGGGTAGTACTGACGGGAAGGGGGGTGGGACTGGGGGGGAGGTCCACACAGCTAGGGGGGGTGGGGAGTTGGGTGTGGAGGGTGGGGGATTAGTAACCCTTATCGGGATAAGGAGCAAGAGGGTAGGGGAGGCGAATCTCTACAGACAGCCTGGTGGATTAAGGGTGATGGCTTTATCTTCTGGTTAGCCGTCCCTATCTTACAAGTGTTGGGGGGCTGCACGTTGTGGGCCAGGGGGGAGGCAGAGGTTGGGGGGGGGGCCTGGTGGTTAAACATCAATGTTACGCTTGATTTCTTTGAATGTTAAGGGTCTTAATTCTCCTAGAAAACGATCTCTGCTGTTCTCGGAATTGCGGTCCTTGAAAGGGGACATTGTATTTTTACGGGAGACACATCTCCGAGCTAGCAACCAGAGGTAGTTAAAGCGTAATCCTTATACTGAGGTGTGGGTAGCTTCAGACGCGCATGGGCGAAAGAAGCGCGGCGTGGCCTTCTTATTTCACCAGAGCCTATCTCTCCGGCTGGAGGAGGTTAAAACGGATACCCTGGGAAGGTGGCTTTTTGCGAATATACGCTTGGAGGGTCAAATATTAACCCTAGCTAACATCTATGCACCTAATGAAGGACAGGGATCCTTCCTTAAGCGGCTGAAGGCCTTGCTAGCTGACTTCGCGAAAGACCCCATTATACTTGGCGGGGATTGTAACGCCCATCTGGTGCCCCATTTGGATTCCACGGGTAGTGGTGGGAGGGTGGTGGGCGGGCCCAGTAAGGCATTGCAGAAACTTCTGTTGGATCTGGGCTTGCGCGATGTTTGGAGGGAGACTCATGAAGGGGAGAGAAGTTACACATATTACTCGCCCGTCCATCAGGTGCATACCCACATAGATTATTTTTTGTTGGACCAGCGCCTGATGGATGAGAGAGTGGAGGCTGGCCATGGGGCACTGACCTGGTCGGATCATGCCCCATGTTGGCTCACCCTTCCGGCAGACTTGTGCAGTGTGCGTCAATGGCTTTGGCGACTTGATGTACGATTCCTTCGGCGACAACGCACTGTACAGGACCATGGCCGTTTCATAGCTGATTTTTTCAAGTTAAACGATTCTGGTGTGGTTTCCCTCCCCATGGTTTGGGACGCCTTTAAGGCCACGGCTCGGGGCCAGCTTATTGCAGAAGTGGCCCGCACGCAGAGGGCTTGGAGACGGGAATACTGTCAGCTAGTGGGAGACTCCTCCCAACTGCGCTTAGAGCATGCCCAGACTGGGTCGAAATGGGTCTTGCGCCAGTGGAGGGTGGCCCGGGCTAATTTGGATGCATGTTTCCAAAGAGAACTAGACAATAAACGTCTGAAATTGCGACAAACTTTCTATGAACAGGGGAACAAGACTGGCCGATTCCTTGCCTTGCGTCTCCGGCAGCAGCAATCTGTGAGGGTGGTTCGTGACCTTCAGGACTCTGGAGGGCAGAAGAGGATGATCTCCCGGGAGATCCGCAAAGTCCTCGCTACATTTCTGGAACAGTTATATAAAGCCGAACCTTTTGATTTGGCTCGTGTGCAGGGCTTCTTACGGACGATCACTCTGCCGCGGTTGACCAACTCAGATCGGGATCAACTAGATACTGAACTTACAGTGGAGGAGGTGGAACTCGCCATCCGCCGCCTGAAAACCGGGGGAACGCCGGGTAATGGATGGCTTCCCCGCGGAGTATTATAAAAAAATTCCGTTTGCAATTGGCACCGACGCTGGTAGTACTCTTTAACGAGGTTCTGAGGGGGGCGCCTCTTCCTCCATCTCAGCGTGAGGCTTTGATAGTCATGCTCCCTAAACCAGATAAGCCCCTACAGGACGCGGCCTCATACCGCCCCATTTCCTTATTAAATACGGATGTCAAAATCCTTGCCTCCGTATTGGCTGCGCGATTGAACCGGGTCCTCCCAACTTTGGTACATCCTGACCAGGTTGGGTTTGTGCCGGGGCGCCAGGCGGCAGATAATATTCGGCGAATGCTGCAAGTGATTCATGTTGCACAGCAAGACTTACAGCCGACCCTAGTGGTGGGGATTGATGCTGAAAAGGCCTTTGACCATGTTAGCTGGGGTTACCTCTGGTGTGTGCTAGATACGATGGGCTTTGGTCCTAATTTCACTCGCTGGGTTCATAGCTTATATCAAAACCCTACGGCATGCGTCCGGGCTAATGGGGGTCACTCGAAAAATTTCTCACTGGAAAGGGGCACCCATCAAGGCTGTCCTCTATCGCCGCTGTTGTTTGCACTGGTGATGGAACCCTTGGTGCAGAGCTTTCGTGAACATCCGGGCATATGGGGCGTTTGCGTGGGCTCCGCGGATTACCGGATTGTGCTATTTGCGGACGATCTCATCTTATCCCTGGTGAAGCCCACTGCGTACCTCTCTGCCGCTATGCAGCTTTTTGAGACTTTCTCCCGGGTGTCTGGCTTTAAAATCAATTACACTAAATCTGAAGTTCTCAATGTTGGGGTTTCAGCTGCGGTTTGTGAGGAGTTGAGAGCCGCCTACCCCTTCCGCTGGGTGTCCGGTGCTTTACGCTATTTAGGGGTGAATCTGACAGTGGAACAGGTGACCCTTTTTAAGGCTAACTATGAACCACTACTCCGGCAGGTTTGGCGAGATTTGGAGACCTGGAATAGCCTGATACTATCCTGGTTTGGGCGTATTGCGGTAGTTAAGATGGTGGTCGTCTCCCGTTTCTTGTACCTTTTCCAAGTTCTCCCTATAATGTTGACTCGGGGAATATTGGCCACTTGGCAAACCATTCTTATGAAGTTTATCTGGCGGTACCGCCGACCGCGTTTGGCACGTCGAATTCTCTATACCCGTACGCGCTCTGGGGGGCATGGGGACTCCGAATCTTCTCTGGTATTATGCGGCCGCGCAATGTCGTGCTGGGGTAGAGTGGATGATAGCGGATAGCTCCAAGCGATGGGTGCAATTGGAAATGAATATTGCGGCGGGAGCAGAATTGGGTGATCGGCTGTGGCTTGGCCCCAAACTACGCAGTGGTCTGCGCTTAAGTAACCCCTGTATCCTTCATACCCTCCGCTGCTGGGATCAATTCTTTCGGCCTTCCGGGATGGACCTGACACCTCTGGCACCTATAGTGGATAATGCCTCATTTCCCACAGGGAAGACTGATCCGGCTTTCCGGGTTTGGGGACATAAGGGCCTTAGCCGTGCAGGACAACTGTTTGCTGATGGTAAGCTGCAAACATTTCGTACACTTCAGGAGGAATTTGACCTCCCCGATAATCAGCTCTTCCAATATACGCAAGCGGCTCACTGGGTTCAGTCTAGAGCCGTACGACCTCATGTGGCCCGAGATTTGACAGATCTGGAGCGTTTCTGTGAGGGGTGTACCAGCACAAAAGGTCTTATAGCTACCTTGTATGCCCACCTGCAGGCGCAGCAGCCACGATTCAGCAAGCATAGAGAACTTTGGAATTCTGATTTGAATCTTCTTTATTCTGAGCAACAGTGGGAACAGGTGGAGGGTAGGCTGTGGAAGAGTTCAGTGGCGATCAATGTCCGTGAAACTAATTATAAATTATTATATAGATGGTATATGACACCGGTGAGGATTGCTCGCGTTTATCCGGGGGTTCCGGATTTGTGCTGGCGGAGATGTGGGCAGAAAGGTGTTCTGGCGCATATCTGGTGGTCTTGTCCTCGCGTCCGAACTTTTTGGAGGGGGATCCAAGCTCGTTTGCAGCAACTTATTGGGTTGAGCATTCCATGGGATCCGGGCATTTTTCTATTCGGGGTTGCTGTGCCCGGGGCACTTAGCCCCCAGCTGGCTTTGGTTCGCCATGGTCTGAATGCGGCGCGGCTATCTATAGCTTCGGTTTGGAAGCAGGCCTTCCCACCGTCCTTTTCTGTCTGGTTAGATCGGATGTGGGATACGTACACAATGGAGCGCGGGGTGGCAGCCGGTAGGATGCGCTTGACGCGCTTTGAGCAGGTGTGGGAATCCTTTGTCCTTCGTTATGGCTCCTGATCGCCTTAGGACGTGATACCCCCTGGACACTGGCAGATCAACTGCTCTGTCGTGGGATGTCCTTCTGCTGTACCGTCCTTTGCTTCATGTGCGTTGATTGGGCTGGCTTTCTTTCTTTCTTTATTCCTGGCTGGTATAGAGGTTCATGGGTGGGGGGGGAGGGGGAGATAGGTTAGGGTGGCCTGGGGGTGGGAGGGGGAGCTGGTGGGTGGCTGGGGGGGTAGATGTTTCACTTTAAGAGTGCTTTCTGTGGTTGGCTGCTGAGTGGGAGGGGTTTGGGGAAAAGGGGAGGGGATAGAGTAAAACATTCATAACACAAACATAAATGAAGGCGTTTCATTGGCTTGCCTTGTGTTCCTTGTTAGTGCCTTTGGCTTTGTTATCTTTTGATATTGTAATATGCTTCTGGTTTTTATCCTCTTGTATTGTATGGCTGCCTTTCAATAAAAAAAAAAAAAAAAAGGATATAGCGTTATTAGAAAAGGTACAGAGAAGAGCCACCAAAATGGTAAAGGGGTTGGAAGGCTACTCCTATGAAGAGGGGCTAAATAGGTTGGGGCTCTTCAACCTGGAAAAGAGACGGCTGAGGGGAGATATGATAGAGGTCTATAAATTAATGAATGGAGTGGAACGGGTAAACGCAGATTGATTGTTTACGTTATCAGAATATATAGAAAGACTAGGGGACATGCAATGAAGCTACAGGGTAAACTATGTTAATATGTTCGGATTCAGTGCTTATTTGGTACAGCGAAATAACACCGGTATTGCCGATTTCCTTAACTTTTAACATACTGCTGTCTTGATTCAACATTCTTTTTATAACATAAAATTCTTTTATCTTATTGATAGAATGCTATGGTGTCATCGCAGTGTAGATAAAAATAGACATAAATTCCATAATTAATTAACTTCTGCACGTCTAGGGATAGTTATCTTCACATATCCTTTGGAACTTCTATAAATTGGTAGGACATTGTCCATCGATCTTGCCAACAAACCTAGTTTTGATACAATGTCTTTTTTCTTGAAGAACATCTAGGGCGTTGTTCCCTACTTATTGGGGTTATTACAGTGCTCCTCCTTTACCGTGGTTTCACATAGACGTTTTTGCCATTATTCTTTTATAAAAGTACCTCACATTGTGGTCCTTTCTCTTCTAGAATTGTCTAATATATTTTAATAGGTTTGAGTGTATTTTATTTTTAGTTTTTATCGTTTGTTTGCGTGATTAAAATATTAGTATCAAGCGCATTATCACATTATTTATGGTTTTAGGTGTTTATCGTATACTCATTTTTTAAGTATGCTTTATTCATTTATCTTTTTAAAGCAGATTATTATTGATATTACATGATATTAATATTCATCAATTTTCTGTACTAATCATTTTACCTGTGTATTTATTGTTTTTTTATTCCTTTTTTAGTGACATGTGTTCTCTATTTAACAGAAGTCCTATACAGAAAAGGTATCGGTAGACATATTTGTTTTTAGTTATGTTCTTCTCATCTCATTGTCTGTCTTTTTTTACTTTTTTTTTTTATATTTTGCAATCATAATTCCAAAGTACATAAAGAAAAAGAGAAAAAACAAACAATATGAAAAAAAAGTATCTCTACAATTATACAACACCTTGCCTCCACCGCGGGAATCCGAGGCGTTCATTATTTCCTTTTGCTTTGTGAACACTCTGATTGGACCCTGTGATCCTGCTAACCCTGCTCTGATTGGGGCAGTGCTGTGAAAGGGGCTTTAAACACCTTGCCTCCACTGCGGGTTGCGGGCGCATGCCCGAAGGGTCGTGACCAAAGGGGCAGGTCCTGCCCCATTGGCGCCCCTTCGGTGCACTTGGGCGCTTGGAGAAATACTTTATGGGAAAACGGAAGAAGCGCATCCCCCCGGCGGTTCAAACTAAAGATGGTAAGATAGTAGGTCCAATGGATGCTCGTCTTCAAGTTGGGGGATTGTCAGCCTCAACTCAGTTGGTTGAGAGCGTTTTGGAGGATATTTCTTCAGTAAGTACTGCTTCTCCTAGTACTTCTCCGCTTGGAAAGAAGTTAGTTCCGAGTAGTCATGAGGCTGATCTGTTGCCAGTTTCCCCTTCCCCATCAGGAGATGTGGGGCAAGGAGAGTCTGGGCTTGTCACTCCCTTCTTCCTTTTTACGTATTGGCTCTACCTCTGTGGCTTTACCCCCTCCTCTTCCTACTGCAATAGTTTTTTCTCCAGTTGGCGAATTGAAAGTTCCTTCTACAGATGTCTTTAAAGAATATTTGGGCGGTGCTCTCTCGTATGGAACTGGCTTTGGGGGTCTTCCCTACAGAGAGTTTCTGATTTTTCTAAAGAGACTGTCGCTAAGCTATCGGATCAGGAATCTAGGTTGATGTCTGTTGAGAAAATAACGGAGGCGCAGCAGACTCCATTTCAGGCACAGCAGGGGATGTCTACACTTATTCAAGATGTTTCCCTTCTTCGTCATCAGGACGAGATATTTGAGAATTCCCTACGTTCTAGAAATTTGCACCTGCTGAGTTTTCCCCAGACACGTTTTCTTTCACCTGTGATTCTTTTTCAAAAGTATTTAAAAGAAATATTATTGTTTACTGATCCTCATTTAGTTGCTTTATCAAAAATTTATTACCTTCCTTCAGGGCGTGTGGCTCAAGATGTAGAGGAGGGAGGAGGGATGCAAATTGATCAATTGGTTTCTTCTACATTGGATGTTTCTGAGTTTTTGGAATCATCCAGTGATGAAATTCCTACACGTGCAACTTTATTAATCACTTTGGTATCTGAGTCAGATAAGGAAAAGATTTTTCGTGCTTATTTTAAGAGAAAGTCTGAAAAATTCTGTGGCCAATGCATTCAAATTTTTCCGGATGTCTCCAGAGCCACATAACAGCGGCGTAGGGCCTTCTTGGAGGTCTGTCAGCGTGTTTTGGCTCTTGGAGCTCTGTTTTATTTAAAATTTCCTTGCAAATGCCACATAAATTTTCAGGGAAAAAGATATGTTTTTGTTGAAGTTGAACAATTGTTGGATTTTTTTGAAGGGTAAGGATTAGATCCTTTAATTGTATATTTGCCTTTTGACTATTAGAGGAATTTATCACGGGTCACGGTTGGGGTTCTTTGTTTTTGCTTGCAAATTTGACGCCTCCTTGATGTGGACTATTGTTATAATTGTAGAGCTACTTTTTTTTACTTGTTTTTTACTTCTTTACTGTAGACACAATTATAGCACATTACATATATCTGTATTTTTACTTCTGTGATTATTATTTGGTGATTACAGATGTTAGTGGTTTGGTTTTCTAGCTATTATCAATTTTGATTTTATACCTTTTAATGATTTTAATTAATGTTTATATTGTTTGTTAATTATTTGATGTATTTTAATTGTTTGAAGTTTGCACCCTATAATACCCTCCTGAAGAAGGCCGTAAGACCGAAACACGTAGGGGCAATAAAGAAAGGGGTCTTTCAAACCTGAAAACTCTGCTAGTCTGGGTATCTGTTCTTTTTGTTCTATTGCATCTTACAGATACATTGGTTGCTTTCTTTGGTCTTCAGATGTCATTCCAGATTTGTCACCTTTTCCTTAGTGACACCATTTTCCCGTATTGATTGGCTACTATTTTTCTCCTCTTTGTTTGTGAACGGCTACCCTGTCGCTTTGTGTTTCGTTAGATACTTGCTGGATAAACTTTGTAATATATCAGAAAAAAAATTCTTCAATTTTGTTTTAAATGTGCTGCTTAGTAAATTAATGGCAGGTCCCCTAGTCTTTGTACTTCTTGAAAGAGTAAACAATCAGTTCATGTTTATTCCACTCCACCCAGGATTTTTATAACCTTTTATATCTCTCCTTAGACGTCGGCTAAAGAGATTAAGGCTCTTCAACTTGGAGAAGAAACAGCTAATGTGGAGTGGGTGTATGCGTCAAAGACCTGGGAGTTATCAGGTGCACAGCAGAGATGTGAGAAGGGACATGGGCAGGGTCTGATGGGTGAACAGAGAGGGTGTTGGGGGTCACGATGATGGATTCAGAGGAACATTATTTCACCCACTACCTCCTGCCTTAAGTTTTCTCCCTCTTTTCTCCCTATGCACATGTATGAAGGGATGGGTGGAGGTGAGCACAGCAGACACTGTTTGCCCCTAATCTTCTTGCCCTATTTCTTTTCTTTTCTTTTCTTTTTTTCTTTTTTTTTTATACCGCGCTCTTTAGAATCAGTGCGGTTTACATGTATACTAACAGGTACTTTTTATTCCCTTGTCCCTGGAGGGCTCACAATCTAAGTGTACCTGAGGCAATGGAGGGTTAAGTGGCTTGCCCAAGGCCACAAGGAGTGGCCATGGGACTTAGAGACCCTAGTCCCTCCAGCCTGAAGTTGCTTGTCCCCATGCAGGAATTGAACCTTCCGGCCTGAGGTAACCTGTCCCAACCACTGAGCCACTCCTCCCTCCCGATCTCCTTTTCAATCACCCCAATTACACTGGCAACACAGGTGAAGTGGTGAAGTGCTTAAATGTTCATCATCTCCTGTGTGGCCAATCTTGCAATATCTTGAGATTTGATTCAGGGCAGCAGAGGATATGTTTATAGTCCTTTGGTCCCAGGGGATCTGGGGCTGACTGCAAAAACCATATCCTCTGTTTCTATCTTTCCACCACAGGCTCTATGTCTGCATAATTTATTTTTAAATTATTCTAGTCTTGGTTTCAGTAAAGTGTAATACTGAGTCATGGGAGTGCACCTTGCAAGTGACTGGCAAACAGAATGCTACCAGGTTTCTTTTAAATCTCCTTATTAATGGGGAAAATCTTACCTTTAGATGTTTATGCCCCTCTCCCTTATTGGTTCCATCACCACCTCCTCACCAATCCTGGTTCTGTCACTTCCTGTTAGATTCTTCTTCCCCCCCCCCCCCCCCTCATCATGGGCCATTTCAGTGCTGCTTTGCTCTATCCTAATACAATTGGCTCTCTTTTCATATTTTCCTGGTGCATTCCAATTCCCCCTTCCCTCTTCCTCACTTCAGTAGTCTACCCTCCCTGGTTCAAGCATCTCTTCCCAGTTCTAATAGACATTATTTAATTAACCACATTCCTAGTTCCAATGCTCCCTTCCTGTTTTCCTCTGCACCTGTTCCATTGCCACACTTGCACCCCATTTCTATTCCTCCTTCAGTCACCTTACCCTCCTTAATTTCACTATATGCCTGTTCCATTGCCTACTATCCTCCCTCTCCCCTTCTTAAGTAACTATTCCATCAGTCAGGGCTGTACCAAGGGTTGTGCTAGTGGTGTGGCTGCACAGGGAGCAAGTACAGAAAGAGTGCTGATGTCATCACTGGGCTTGCAGGAAGTCTGACAAAAGCGTATTCCTGCATGCAGGTGGGTGAGTAGGGTGCCAGGTTCAGCAGCTCCACAGGGCACCATGCTAGCTTGGTATGCTCGTACCCTCAGCTCTCTGAATGCCAGAGAGATCAGCAGGCTATACACACCCAATGTGCTCTGCCATTCTTGTCCCTGGGCTCCATCTATGGCTGCTACCTCTATCACAGCAGTCCTGCATTGCAGTTGTTTCAGGCTGCATCTTCAAACTTGACAGTATTGCCCCTATAGCGCTTCTTGCCTCCTTTCTGTTCCTAGGCACCTGAAATGAAGATCCTTTTCCCCCACAGGAAAGTGTGGTTACTCACCTGTAACAAGTGTTCTCCAGTGACAGCAGGACTCAGTCCTCCCATACGGGTGACGTCTGCACCAACGTAGCCTATGCTGATTCACTCCCCAGCTTCCAAAGTAAGCCTTTGGGAGTTACATTGCACATGTGCTGTCACCTCCCCCCTCCCAAGGGTCCCATCTTACCTCAGTATGATGACATAGCTTAATCTAGTGTAAAAAGAAAAACAACCCCATAGGGAGGGTTGTGAGGACTGATTCCTGCTGTCCCCAGAGAACATCTGTTAAAGGTGAGTAATTACACTTTCTCTGGGAACAAGCAGGAAGTCTATCCTCACATATGGGACTCCCAGGCTACTAAAAAAAACCCCCAAACAAACTTGTAACCGCCATGGGCAACCAAAAAAGCGTACCGTAAAGGGCAGCAGGGAGCGCTGATTGACTGGAAGTCTGACATTGCAGTAGTGGTATTCATGATTCAATCCCCTCTCCAGTAGCCTGGACACCACGAGCTGGAGGGAAGGAGTTGCGCTATTCCCTGAAGAAGTGATTGAGTGCTGCCTGGCCAAATGCACTGTCTCTCCAGGAGGTCTCTTCCAAGCAGTAGTGTGCTGTGAAAGTGTGCACAGAGGACCAGGTGGCAGCAGAGATGACCTTTGGCAAGAATTTTGGGCGAGTCCGAAGGACAATCCAGTTCCTGTGGAACCTGGTGTAGGGTGCATGGGCTGCCTGGCTGAGATAAGTGACACCAGAAATATGACTTTCCAAGAAAGGAACTTGAGATGGCAGGTTTGCCAGGGGTTTGAAGAATGGAGCCATGAGCTTCCCCATTACCACATTGAGGTCCTATGCCACTGGTGGTGGATGGATTGGGGGCCAGGAGAGGAGGAGGTTTTGCACGAACAGGCCCACCAAGGGGTGCACCAACACAGCTTGGCCATCCACTGTATGGTGGTGAGCCGAGATAGCACAGATGTGCACTCTGACCGTGTTGGACTTGAGGCCAGCCCCCAACAGATGCAGAAGGTATCATAAGATGTCCGGCATTGCACAGGAGAAGGGATTAAGACCTTTGCCCGCACACGAGCGTGAAAACCTTTGCCACTTAAAGGCATACGCCTGCAGCGTGGAGTCCTTGTGCGAGGCAAGCAGAATATTTTCTACTGCCCTGGAGAGGCGGTGGTGTGCTAGCCTCTTAGCAGCTAGGCTGTCAGGGCAAGGGACTGAAGGTTGGGGTGCAGCAGTGTCCCGCCCTCCTGTGACAGCAGGTCTGGGGCACTTCCTAGCACCAATGGGTCCCTCTGGGACAGCTGCAGAAGTAGGGGGAACCAGGGGCATAGGCTGAAATGCATTCAGGAAGCCCCTGGACCATGGGAGGAGGAAGGCATCCTCCACCTCCTTTCCCTAGGCTGGCCTCCCAGAAGCATGGCAGCTGCATGTTCTCCGAACTGGAAAAGAGGTCTATCTCTGGGGTCACCAGTGTCGGAAGACCTCCCCCAGCATCGCTGGGTTCAGCCACCACTCGGCTCAGGCGGTTGGCCAGTATATTGTCCTGGCCCGGCAAGTACATCGCTTTGAGGGAGATGTTCTTCCCCATTGCGAAGTTCCAGAGGGGCACCGCTTCCCAGCAGAAGTGGTGCGAACCTGTGCCTCCCTGCTTGTTGATGTAGTACATAGCACCACCTGGTTGTCTATCTGGATGTGAACCACCTGCCCTTCCAGATGGTCCTGGAAGACTATCAGGGCTTGATAGACTGCTGAGTTCCAGCAGGTTGATTTGCGAGGCACTCTCCTCTGGCGACTATAGTTGTAAGGTGCTTCACGCTGACAAGCATAAACTGTAAGGTATTAAAACAGATGTAACCCTAACACTGGGTAGAGCACCACGGAAAGGCAATGAACTAGTGATGGAAGGAAGGCGAGGTGGGAGCTGATGGACCTGCCATATCTGCGGCCATCCTATGTGGCAGCCAGTAAAGTGAACAAATATGTTGGGGGCAGCTGTACTGATGCACAGAGTGTTGGCAGTGTAACATGCTGCAATGACAGTGGGTAGCAGATGATGGAGATACGTGCTCCCCAGTGGAGGCAGAGGCGGCAGGATATTTACAATGATAGGAGGGCAGAGGTGTAGTGGTGCCATGCTAATCAGGCACAGGTGAGGCAGGCACGAAGAGCCACAATGCAGAAAAGGGTACCAGTGCAGGACATGGTGTAGCAGCCTGCACAAGAGGACAGGACACCACACAGTTGACAGACACAGATAGATGGGCTGGCAGCACAGATCTACAGAGATGTGACTGTTACAGGCCTGAAAATGATTTGAGTAGGATAGGCATAAAAAATGAGATCAAAGAGGAATTAAACTCATGACCCTTGTTTAGGGAGTCATTGTACTAACCAGTAGACTACACCTCCATGGTTCCTTGTACAGTAATGGCTGGAAACAAAGACTGCAGGTCACTGCACAATATGTCTGCTGTGTGGGCCAGGATAGGGTAACCCCACCAGTATCCATGATGCAATGCACATGCAGAACAGCAGTCTACAGCTGATCACCACGTGGAGAATGCACCTCTCCAGCACCTCAGGTTGGTATGAAGAACTGACAGTGTGTGATACTGGTACAGAGCATCTACAGACCATGCTACTGTGCAGGTTCTGTGTTCACCCTGAGGGTGAGGATGGGCGACAAGCATCAGGTCCACAGTACCTGTGGTGCTAGCGATAGGCTCTGATGCAGATCCCCATCACTATCTGTGTGTGGCATGTGTTCTTCACAGTGGAATCTAGAGTCACCCTGTGTGCCCCAGTTACATGACCCTGGTGGAGGGGGATCCACCCTGAATAGTGCATACCCAGTATTACAATGAGGTTGCCATAGCCACCTATGATCAGGGCAAAGGGGTGTTTAGACTTGCATGAGGTCTATGTAGTAATGCCTACTGTACCACCCTGTCCAGGTCAAAGTGGTTTACAATATATGTCCCTTGCCCCTAAAGGGCCTGCAATAGACCTTTTTGTAATTGTGGCAGTGGAGGGACCAGCAACCCCAGTCCTCGTGGCCAAAGGCTGTCGTCCAGGGGGTTAGACCAGATCTGGACCTGTTGGTCTGACATTCACCAGCAGAAGACAGTCAGAATGTTCCAGCCATGCACAAACTACATGCGGACAGTCCGCTAGCCAGTCTATATTGCATGTTCACAGAGGACCTATGTGCACTCAGAATTGGGATATACAGGACAGACACCCAGCAGTTGCCTCAGTGAGTGGGGTTCTAGAGAGGGGGGAGCACACCAATATCACTAGAGAGAAATACTATATAGCACTGTGTGAACATAGCTGTGCCATGGTCACTGCTCGGTCAGAGTGAGAGTGTCCTCCCATCTGTACATGTTGTGGCCACCCTGTCCATGCAAGAGGTGGTTGGACACTACGATGTCCCAGCCTTTGCCCTAACCCTAATGCAGACGCATCCTGCACAATCCGCCTTGTCTGGGCCATACCCATAATTCCTTGCTCCTCAGTATACACATTTGCAGTCTAACGCTGGAAACTGTGGGCACAGTGAGGGGTAGAAAGCCACAAAACAATGGACACACACACACACACACACACACACCCATTGCAGCATTGTGCAAAAGTGCAGGCATTGCTAAGGTGTGCAGGAGCTAGTAGTAGTGCTCTGGTGATAACTGGTGCTCCGTGCTGGAGCCAACAGCCTGACTGTCCATAAAGCTTTGGATAGTGAGGCCTGTGTGTGTGTTTGTACTCCTGTTGGCCGGGGCTTTGGGGATTGCACATGTTGATGTTGTATCTGTAATATAGCGAAAAATGTGGGGATCTGCAGGATCCACAGCTGGAACCTGAACCTGTGACCCTCTGCTTCACAACACACTGGCTGTGTGTATTGCACCACACTGTTGCCACAGACACACAGCAGTCCCTGGGGCTACCTTTGCTTTTCATCAGACAGACCTTGTTTGTTGCACTGCACACCATGCACTGGGACAGGGCATGGCCTTGGTCCGCTGCAGGCGGATGCCACTGGTGCAGGTTCTGGGGTGGGGAGGCATACATGTACATCCGCATATCCCCCCCCCCCATCACCGCCTGCCAATGTTATGTCCCTTCCACATGGGGGAGAGACAACTGGGAGGTGTCAGGTTGGTGATCTAGCAACTATTGGCTAGGGTGGACCTGGTAGATTGTGTTATGCCAGCAAACTGAACAGGCTGGGGCATGCAATGCAGGTCAAGTGTATCCGATATGGACTACTGTGTGTATACATGTTTCAGATGTGTGGTCATACCCTGCACTGCCTTACCAGGGGCTGTTGTAAAGGGTGTTGCTTTAGCTGGGTGTACAAACAGTTTGGAATGTCTCCTGGGGAAGGGACGTAGACCCATGTTAGAGTGGTCCCCAGATGTGCACTGCTTGCCCCATTGCAGGCATTGTGTTTCCTGTGTGACGTTTGGGGTACCTGCAGGGTCTGTGTCCCCTGGGTGGGACACTGTGGAACACAGACTACTGTGCATGTTTGACCTTGATCAGCTGCTGCCTTGCTGTTTTCCAGTTTGTGTTCCACCTAGGCGACTGCCTAGTCTGCCCTGTGCCCTGCCTGCAGCCCCATTTGCACCATCACCATAGTGCCCTTTCATACTTGGGCACTATGCTATTGCTGCAAATGGAGCACTACTATCACTTTACTTGGGCTCCCTGTCTGTACTGTACATTGCTGAAACTGAAATGGTCTCTCTCTCCTACAAATGTGCATTTACCGCCAGGTTTTCACTGGTGGTAATGTCCTGGCGTTAATGTTCCAGCATTAGTGTGGCAGGGGCCTCTCCATGCCCACTCCCTTCCCATTGACCCCTTCTCTCCGCCCTCTGGGACAGTTACCGCGCCTTAGTAAACATACCTCTTGGGGTATGTCTCTATTAGCTTAGCACATCTAGCCACTGGGATTTTCACCCATTCCTTAAGGCAAAACTGTTCCAACTCCTTCAAGTTAGATGGGTTGCAATGATGTACAGCAATCTTCAAGTAATGCCACAGATTCTCAGTTGGTTTGAGGTCTGGGTTTTGACTAGGCCATTCCAAGATATTTAAATGTTTCCCTTTAAACCAGCTTTAGCAATATATTTAAGGTCATTGTCCTGCTGGAAGGTGAACCTTCATCCCAGTCTCAAATCTCTGGCAGACTGAAATTGATTTTCCTCAAGAATTGCCCTGTGATTAGTGCCATCCATCGTTCCTTCAATACTGACCAGTTTTCCTGTACCTGGCAATGAAAAACATGATGCTGCCACCATCATGTTTTACTGTGGGAATGGTGTTCTCAGTGTGATGGAAGTGTTGGGTTTGCGCCACACATGGCGTTTCCCATGATGGCCAAAAAGTTCAATTTTCATTTCATCTGACCAGAGAACCTCCCATGTGTTTGGGGGGTCCGCCACAAGTTGTTGTGCAAACTCCAAATGTGTTTTCTTAATTCTTTCTTTAAGCAATGGCTTTTTTTCTGGACACTCTTCCATAAAGTCCTGCTCTGTGGAGTGTATGGCTTGAAGTGGTCCTATGGACAGATACTCTCATCTCCTCTGTGGATCTTTGCAGCTCCTTCAGTGTTGCCTTGGTGTCTTTGTAGCATCTCTGATTAATGCACTCTTTGTCCGGTCTGTGAGTTTTGGTGGGCGGCCTTCTCTTGTCAGGTTTGTAGTATTCTTTGCCATATTCTTTCTATTTTGTTATGATGGATTTAATGGTGCTCCGTGGGATATTCAGAATTTAGGATTTTTTTTTTATAATGCAACCCTTCTCCACAACTTTGTCTCTGACCTGTTTGGAGTGTCCTTTGATCTTTAAGATGCTTGCTTAGTGGTGTTGCAGAGTCAGGGGCATTTCAGAACAGGTATATTTATACAAGCATCATGTGACAGATCATGTGCACTGATTGCACACAGGTGGACCCTAATCAACTAATTATGTGACTCCTGAGGTTAATTGGTTGGACCAGATCTTATTTAAGGGTTCCATAGTAAAAGGGATGAATACACCTTTTTTTTTTTTTTTTTAAATATATATACACAAGGTATTTTATTGTCGTTTCACTTCACCAATTTGGGCTATATTGTTAGATCCATTACCTAACATCCAATTTAACCTCCATTTTCATTCCAGGTTGTACATAATGCGACAAATCAGGACAAAAACCAAGGGAATGAATACTTCCGCAAGGCCCTGTACATCATGGTGGGGGATGTGAAGTAGGGCAAAGTTTTCATCAGCAGACTATCCCTAGCAAAAACAGGACTTTTAGCTTATCTTAGCCACAAGAAAATGGAGACGCCATAAAGATCCAATTTATAGTAAGTTTCCCCCCATTTTGTGCCTAAGGGGGTAAGATCTTTTTATAAATCGGGTCCATTTGTGAATAATGAATGCACTCTGTACTAATACAACATGTAAATGCCAATTTATTATAAGTGAAATGTATAGTCTTCTTCTATCTTCAGGCTTAAACTTCCTTAAATATGCTTTATGTATCATGGAAAATATTGTTTATAAACTTTTGCAAAAACGGTATAAAGATGAAGAAACATCTGTGTATATACATATTTTACATCAATGCACCTTAATCACCAAACCTTGTCCAAAAGGAGCTCAAAGTTAATACCACATACTCTCATCATTGCTCCCACTTGCTTAACCTATCTCTGTATTTCACTTACAGTATTAGTAATTTGATAATGGTAACTTGTTTTTTCTTCTTACGCCACAGAAATGGTCTTTAGGCAGACCATTTTATATCACAAAAAGTTTATTGCCAAAAGATCACAAGAATTTCTCCCTGAAAGAAGTCTGTAGTGGTTAATGGTTCCATTCATTCTCACAACAAGGTGTAGAACAGTGGTTCTCAACCTTTTTTGTACCGTGACCCCTCTTACCATTGGTCAACTTGTGATGACCCCCAATGATAAAATCAAATGCGTCTCTCTTCCTTTACCGTTAACACATTGTCGCTGTAATCATTTGTTGAATTATATATTATAGGCCTTTGCATTATGTTTTTATTTATAAAATTTACTTATTTAAGCCACAATAATTAATCCCAATAACAAGTAACAATATTTGATTTCAAAATTATTATGATTTTGTAGTCAAATCACTAATATGAAATAAAATTATTTTTTCTACATTTGTTGTCTGACCAATTTATTCTCTGATCATGCTGGTCCCGATCTGAGGCTTCTGTTGTCCTGTCTCCTCTTAGCTCTCTTTCTGTGGTCTATAGTCCATCTGCCATTTCTTATCTCTTCTTTCATTTTCTTCACTTCTTTCCATCAGCCTATTTCCAGTCCCAGTAACCCTCCCCAGTATCAGCCCCTTTCCAGTCCTCACTCCCAGTACCTTCCAATGTCAACTTGCATTCCCATGACTGCCACTGGTGTCCATTCCCTTCCAGTCCCCCTCCTTCCCCACTGACCAGTCCCTTCTAGAACAAATACCATGGCAGCCCCTCTCAGATCCACTCCCTTCCAGTTCCATTCTCCCATCCCCTCGTATCAGCCCATTTGTAGCCTTAGCCCCCAGTTTTCTTCCAGGGCCAGCAGCTCTATCCTTCCCTCCCCACAATCAGCCCATTCCCAGTCAAAGCCCCCCAATCAGTTCACTTCCAGTGCTAGTCCCCCCCCTCAACCCCATTACCAGTGCTAGCCTCCCCTAATCAGCCCAATATCAGTCCTATCCCCCCATCAGCTCATTACCATTCCTAGCCTCCACTATTCAGCCCATTTCCAGTTATAGCCCCCCCAATCAGCTCATTTCCAATGCTAGCCTCCCATCAGTCCATTACCAGTCCTACCCCACCCCATCAGCCTATTACCAGTCCTAGCCTCCCCTAATCAGCTCATTTCCAGTGCTAGTCCCCCCTCAACCCCATTACCAGTGCTAAGCTCCTCTACTCAGCCCATTTCCAGGCCTAACCTCACCGATCAGCTCATTTCCAATCCTAGCCCTCCATCAGCCCATTACTAGTCCCAACCCTCCCCCTTGATCAGTCCATTCCGTCCTAGCCTTCCCTAATCAACCCATTACCAGTCCTAGCCCCCCCCCCATCTGCCCATTACCAGTGCTAGCTCACCCATCAGCCCATTATAATCCTAACCCGCACTGTCTCTCCCCTCTGTCCAGCATTTATTCCCTGTCTGTGCAGTATGTCCCCCTGTCTCTCCCCTTTGTCCATGTCAGCCCCCCTCTCCCTCCTTCCCTCCCTCCCTCCATGTCAGCCCCCCTCCCTCCATGTCAGCCCCCCTCTGTCCATGTCAGCCCCCCCCCCCCCACGTCTGCCTCCTTCTGCAGCCGTGGCTCCCTGTCTCTTAGGGAACCACGGCTGGGCCTGTGAAGCCGTTGCAGAGCCTTCCTGTCTCTAAACGGGCTCCGCAACGGAGCCCGTTGAGAGACAGGAAGGCTCCACAACAGTTTTACAGGCATAGCCACGGTTCCCTAAGAGACAGGGAGCTGCGGCTGCATTAGAAGGGAGGTGGTGAGTTTGCCGCTGCCGAGAAGCGGACTTGGCAGTGG
The DNA here is from genome assembly GCA_033557465.1 of Ichthyophis bannanicus. NCBI lineage: Eukaryota > Metazoa > Chordata > Amphibia > Gymnophiona > Ichthyophiidae > Ichthyophis > Ichthyophis bannanicus. Next base: position 163,636,019 of record CM066037.1, read on the forward strand.
CAGCAACTTGTGCGCTTTTTAAAAATTTCTTTTAACTTGGCAGAGTGAGGCAACCCCCGCTAAATCCTGTAGTGACCCCCGTGGGGGTCGTGACCCACAGGTTGAGAACCGCTGGTGTAGAACATCCTCTCCATCATTCTATGTATCATATATCATGTACGTGTCTTCCTCTCTCAGTATGTGAAAAACTATGAATATAGCAATTACTTGTTAAACAAGAGATAAGGTGTTATACAGTTGTGGTCAACATTATTGGCAACATTGCATTTTAGGTATGTTGTGTACAATATCTTGAGACATATTTGGAAATATTCCAATTGTATATCATATTATTTTAATAGCATGTTCAACTCTATGCAACAAAAAGTCGTCTGTACAACATCAACGTAGTAATTTCTGAGAAATAAACAAAATATGACCTGAACAGGATTAATGGCACCCTTCACTAATATTTAGTTGCACAACCCTTGGCAGTAATGACAGTCTCCAAACGTTTCTTGAAGCCATCTAATAAGTTCCGTATATTTGTCTGCCGTTAGTTTCTCCCACTCTTCAATGGCGATTTGTTCCAGCTCATGAATGTTTTCAGGATTCCTTTTACCAATGGCAGATTTCAGTTCTTTCCAAAAGTTCTCGATTGGATTGAGATCAGGATTCATTGCTGGCCAGTTTGAAACAGTCCATTTGTTCCTTTTTAACCATTCTTTTGCACTTCTGGATGTATGTTTTCAGTCATTGTCCTGCTGGTGGATCCCATGACTGTTGCCCTAGACTTAACTTTCTGACACTAGATACAAGGTAGCAAATTTTGCCCAAAATATCTTGGAAGTCCTCTGACTTCATAATTTCTTTAATGTGTTCCAGGCCTCCAGTTCCCAGGCAGAAAAAAAGGCCCCACAACATTATGGAATCTCCAACAATTTAACAGTAGTAAGGGTGGGGTTTTTTTCCTTATAAGATTCATTTCTTTGCCTGTAAATGTAGTGCTGGTCTGCCTTGCCAAAGAAGTCAAATCTGTTTTAATCTATCCATAGAACTTTTTCCCAGAAGGATTGTGGTTTCTCATGGTGGGTTTGGACAAAGAAAAGGCGTGCCTGTTTATTTATTTTATTTAACAGGTCTTCTATACCGCCTTATCATACATTCAAAGCAGTTCACATGGAACAGTTACAGCAACGAGCTTTACAAAGAACAGGGATATACAACTTGGAGGTTAGTTGGGGTATAACAAGCAATTAACAAATTGCTAACTATATACAAGGAAACTGTTGCAATGTTTTGTGGTCCATTTCGTCAGGTATCTTATGTCTGTCTTTGGGCAGTGGGGTCCTCCTTGGCCTTCGCCCATGAAGTCCTTCTTTGTTTAGTGCGCAGCATATGGTGCATGTTGAAACCACCGCTCCAGATTGCTCCAGCCTTAAACTGTTTGGATGCTGTATATGGTGTTTTTCTAACAGTTTGACTAACCTTTGAAGCCTTCTTGGATTAATTTTACTCTTCCTACAACGTCCTGGGATATTCTTGACAGTTCCATAAGCAGAAAACGTCTTAACAACATTGCAAAATGTAGACACAGGAATCTCAAGGTCTTTGGAGATGGCCTTGTACCCCTTTGAAGTTTGGTAATGTTTTTTTTTCTAATGGTCGCAGGCAGCTCTCTTGTCTTGACCATTGTGAAAATGGAACAGGGAGTGAATGTGGCCATTTTCAACATTAGAGCCATCATTCATTGATTGATTCAAGTCATGTGAGTACTGACAGTTGATCACAGGTGCGTCTAATTTTACTGCAATGGGAATGTGGTTCTTCTGTTCATATTGATTTGAACTGTTCATAAGATTGGGACATTGATAACTTGGATTTTTCTGAGGCAATGGAGGGTTAAGTGACTTGCCCAAGGCCACAAGGAGTTCTAGTGGGAATTGAACCTGGTCTTTTGGTTCCCAAGCCAGTACTCTAACCATTAGACTGGAATCTAATGGTTAGAGTATTGGCTTGGGAACCAAGAGACCAGGGTTCAATTCCACTAGCATTCTTTGTGGCCTTGGCATGTCACTTAACCCTCCATTGCCTCAGAAAAATCCAAGTTATCAATGTCCTTGTTCATAAGATTGCAAATCATGTCCTGGCAATATCCCAATTTTTATACTATTTCATTTTGTAATTGGGCTTGTTTTATTTGATTCTTTTGTGTATCAAATATGTGTGCAGATATAGTCCAAAACCATTTCACTGGCCAGTTGTTTTTTTTAGGATATTAGACATTAAGGGGTTGAACTGCAAGGGTGCCAATCATGTTAACCACAACTGTAAAACATGGTTTATTATAAAGGTTGCTTTCATTGTTGCAAGGTATAGATGTGTTGTGGGAGAGCTTGAAGATAGTGTTTCTTAAGCCATGCCTGAAGTTCCTCCTAGCCTAGGAATTCCAAAATATACCCTGGGGATCTCATAACAGTGCATGCAAAGCAATCTCATGCATATTCATTGTGGATAGCTTGAAAAGCAGATTGGTTAGGGGAGTTAGGATATTAGCTGTAATGCACAGATAGCGCCAAAACAATAGCATGTTAGGTGCAAAACCACAATATTCAGTGTTAGGGGCATGGAAAGCATGTTCCCAACTATTAATATGATCAGGGGCGGCCCAAGGGGGGTGCGGGGCCATGTGCGGAGACTCGGTGCGGGGCCTCATTTGCATAAGGGGCCTCATTTGCATAAATATTTGCATAATGTTACCATACACTAACTTTTAGTAAACATGCCTCTTCATGAGTGTATGGATAAAAAAGACAAAGATTTCTACATTACTATAATCCAGTGCCAACCGCCAGGCACATTAGGAACTACTACAAACACTGCCCATTTAGAACCCATAGCAAACCCACCGTATCCCAACAGCACTACCAGGACTCATAAAGCACCATACACTACCTATCAAAAGGCAACACTGCAAATATTAAACCAATACATTTCAGAGAATAACAATACATGACCTACTGGGGAAAGAGAACAAGTGACAATGTCAAATAGGAATTACATAAACAGAATACCTCAGCTCAGTTACACATGCAGAACATAGACTATCACCAAACAAGGAATCACAATTTAAAAACAGGAAGACAATAATTAAACTGGGAACCCTAAAAGCCAAACTTGGAATGTACAACAACAATGTAGAAATAAAACTATAAATTAATTTCCTCTTGTACTACACAAAGCACAGACATTAATGATGCACATTTCCCAGAGCTGACATATTCCAGTTAATAAATTCAAAATAAAGAGATATCTTTGTACCTTTTGTGCAGTTTTTTTTCAGTTGCAATTGTTCCAGCCACTTTCTTCTGGTTTATTTGTGTCTTCTGCTATCTCTCCATCGTCTGCTGTCCATTTGTCCTTTCTTCTCTTCTAGTTTTTTCCATTCTCTCTCTACATCTGCTTTAACATAATAATCTTTCTCCTTTTGCTCTTTCCTCATTCCTATTTCATCCACTCAAATTTTACCCCTCCATCCTCAATCCCCACTTAGTCTCCCAATACCCGGCCAATTGTACATTTTTCTTCCCTCCCACACAAAATATTTTTCCCCTCTCCATTTCATTCTCCCAGCCCCATCCCCTTCTAATCTCCCCCAACATCAGCTCCCTTTTAGTTCCAGCCCCACCCAGTATCCGCTCCCTTCTAGTCCCCACATCAGCCCATTTCCAGTCCTAGCTCCCCCATCCATTTCCAGTCCTATCCGAGTCCCTTCATCAGCTCATTTCCAATACCAGCCTCCCATCAGCCCATTTCTAGTCCTTTCCTAGCCCCACCATCAGCCCATGTTAAATCCTAGCTCCCCTCCACTCAGCCCATTTCTAAACCAAGCCCCCCATGAGCCTACTTCCAGTTCTAGCCCCTCCATGAGTCCATTTCAATCCAAGCCCCCACCAAAGCCCATTTCCAATCTTAGCTCCCCCCAACACCCAATTCTCAGTTCTATCCTAGCCCATCCATCAGCCCAGTTCCTGTCCTAGCTCCCTCCCCTAAGAGCCCATTCCAAGCCCCCCTTCCCATCAGCTATTTGCAGTTCAAGCCCCCTTCCACTCAGCCCATTTCCATTCCAAGTCCCCCTCCCCATCAGCTATTTGCAGTTCAAGCCCCCCACTTCCCCTCAGCCCATTTCCATTCCAAGCCCCGTCCCCATCAGCTATTTGCAGTTCAAGCCCCCCACTTCCCCTCAGCCCATTTCCATTCCAAGCCCCATCCCCAACAGCTATTTGCAGTTCAAGCCCCTTCCACTCAGCCCATTTCCAGTCCTAGCAACCCCCCCAACCCATTACCAGTCCTAGCCCCCCCCCATAGCCCACTCCCAGTCCTAATCCCACCAGCCCATTTCCAGTCCTAATCCCCCATCACCCAATTTTCAGTTTAAGCCCCCCCATAGCCCATTACCAGTCCTAACCTCCCCATCAGCCCACTCCCAGTCCTAATCCCCCATCACTCAATTTTTAGTTTAAGCCCTCCCATAGCCCATTACCAGTCCTAACCCCCATCAACCCACTTCCAGTCCTAATCCCACCAGCCCATTTCCAGTCCTAATCCCCCATCACCCAATTTTTAGTTTAAGCCCCCCCAGCGCCCATCACCACTCCTAACCCCTCCCCAGCGCCCATCACAACTCCTAACCCCCCCAGCGCCCATCACCACTCCTAACCCCCCCAGCCCAGCACCCATCACCACTCCTAACCCCCCCAGCCAGCCCAGTGCCCATCACCACTCCTACCCCCCCAGCCAGCCCAGTGCCCATCACCACTCCTAACCCCCCCAACCAGCCCAGTGTCCATCACCACTCCTAACCCCCCCCCCAGCCAGCCCAGCCCATCCCATCACTACTCCTAACCCCTCCCCCCCCTCCCAGCCCAGCCCCGCCCCTCACAACTCCTAACCCCCCCCCCCCAGCCCCCCCCAGCCCAGCCCATCACTACTCCTAACACCCCCCCCCCGCCCAGCCCAGCCCAGCCCAGCCCATCACTACTCCTAACACCCCCCCCCAGCCCAGCCCAGCCCAGCCCAGCCCCACTTCTAACCCCCAGCCCAGCCCAGCCCAGCCCAGCCCAGCACCACTCCTAACGCCCAGCCCAGCCCAGGGAAATTTTTTAAAAAAAGAAAACCTGTCTCCTGCCGCTGTCGGGGCCGCCGCGGCAGAATCGAGCGTGCCGCGGGGCCCCCCTGTACCCGGCACAGCCTCTCCTCCCTGTAGCAGCTCTCTCGTTGGAGCTGAAGTCAGACGCGCCGGCTTGCAGAGCGCGAGGGAAGAGTTTTTCCCTCGCTGCTCTGTTAAGCCCGCGGGGGCTGATGGGAAGTTCCCATCAGCCCCGCGGGCCTAACAGAGTCGCGAAAGGGAAACTCTTCCCTTCGCGCTCTGCAAGCCGGCACGTCTGACTGCAGCTCAGAAGAGAGAGTTGCTACAGGGAGGAGAGGCTGTGCCAGGTACAGGGGGGCCCCGCGGCACGCTCGATTCTGCCGCGGCGGCCCCGACAGCGGCAGGAGACAGGTTTTCTTTTTTTTTTCAATTTTACTTTTACAAAAGAATGTTTTTTGCGCGGGGCCCCCTGAAACGCGGGGCCCTGTGCAAAAAACATTCTCGCTCAATGGACGGGCCGGCCCTGAATATGATGCACCCTGTGCTAACATAGCCAGAATTAGTACAGATGCAGTTAACTCCGCCTATAGAGGTGGCAGAAAGTGCACCCATACTAAATGCTCACCTTGCAGTTAGCATAGGTGCGGTGATTGTCAGGCACTCATGCCTCCAGATCTGTCCCTAACCCACCCAAAACATGGCATGGATAGTTAGTAATGAAATCCAGCCACGTTATCATGGCCCCACATTGTTAATACGTGTCCCAGTCATTGTTCCCTCTAAGCCAGTGGTTCCCAACCTTTTCTTGTTTGAGGCACCCTTGGAAAGCCTTTCAAAAGTTCCCGGCACCCTTATAAGGAAATAGATATTTAAAATCTCCGTAGCTTTTTTATTATTATTTATTTATTTGTTTCATTTCGAGAGTTTGCATGCAACAACACCTTATACCTAGTCCTAGATGATATGAGAATACTGTTTACACTGATTCTGCCTTAATAAAAAAATAGTATTACGATACAAATATGTAATTGTGACAAGTTTTACTGTAGTTGCACAATGTATTCAAGTAGTTACAGTGTTACACTATGATACAAGACAAACACACAAATAGACCACAGTGCACCATGCATGTATACTCAGTGTGAAACTTGTGATTGATGCTTGGAACACAAACTCTTGATATCAGGTCTTATTGTTGACAATGCCACCCGCATATCGTCCTCAAGTGAAAGAAGCCTATTTCTTTGTTTCGATTTTATTGTAGCCATGGCAGAAAATGCCTGCTCGCACAGATACGATGTGGAGAAGGGCAAAAGTAGAGAAATAGCTTTCTGACCCAAATTAGGGTATTCCCCCAATGTTGCATGCCAAAAAGCTGCCAGTGTCACGTCACTCTTCTCAAATTTGACTTTCAGTGTTGAATCAGAAGACATATCAAGAAATTCGTCACGTTCTATTGCCGTGAAGTCCAGCTCTTCAGCCATGTCAGCCAGTTCGAAGGGTGATACAATCCATTCTAGTTTTTCTGTAGACAGCGATGGAAAATACTTATCAACTGCTTCTCTCAGCTGTTCCAAGTGATTAACAATCAGATTTTTTACAGTTCCAAAGCCGTTATATCCTGCTTGTTGAAGAGAAGGGAAGTTTGACACATCGTCTCTCTGAACAGCCGACTTCCATGATTTCAGCTTTCTCTGGAAACCTTTCATCTTGTTAACTGATGTTACAATTCCCTCAAGTCTTCCTTGCATTGAGAGATTTAGTTCATTCAGCTTCATGAAAATGTCTGCCAAATATGACAGCTTCAAACACCAAGTATGATTTTCAAGCAGCTTTATGAATATATCATGTCTCTCCTCTCGGAAAAACGCTTTTAATTCTTCTTTGAGTTCAAGAACGCGGTTCAGTACACGACCTCTTGATAACCACCTTATGTCAGTATGCAAAATCAGTGAAATATGATTCGCACCCATTTCTTGACACATCTTTTGAAAAACTCTATTTTGCAGTGGCCTGGATTTGATTAAATTAACCATCTTGACAGCCTGGTTTAAAACCTCAGTTAACTCTTCTCCACACGTCTTGGCTACTAAAGCCTCTCTGTGTAGGAAGCAGTGAGTTGTAGTTATAGATGGATTTTCTTTCAATGCCCTGGTGATGAAGCCTTTGTACTTCCCTATCATCGACGGTGCACCATCAGTACATATGCCACAACAGTAATTCCATGAAAGACCATGTTCAGTGAGGTACGAATTTACAGATGCAAAGATATCCTCTCCAGTAGTTGTAGTCTGTAACTCTTTGCAAAACATAAACTGTTCCACAATATCCTTGTCAATGAATTTGCAAAACCCAAGCAGTTGGCATTTTCCAGCTATGTCAGTACTCTCATCTACCTGCAATGCGAATTTTCTTTTCAATTTTATCTGCTTCACAACTTCTTCATTAATATCTGTTGACATTTCAGATATCCTACGGCTGATTGTGTTGTTGGAAAGAGGTACTTTCGAAATCTGTTCCTGAGCTTCTTTGCCAAGCATTGTTTCTACAATTATGTTGCATGCAGGGCCAATGATTTCTTCACCAGTTGTATGAGGCTTCATTTTCTTTGCTATCAGCTCTGCTACTCTGAAGGAAGCTTCAAGAGCAGTGTCAGCTACTGTTACCTTCTTGACCATTTTAGTAGCCGCCTTACTTTGCCCTTCTAACATACGAGAAAAATATGCTATGTCCTTCTGTGACACAAAAGGGTGTTTGCTATTGAGGTGCCGCTTGAGCTTACTAGGTACCATGGCCTCATTGCTGAGTGTAGCTCCACAAACGAAACACACAGGACGCGGATTATCTTCATCATTGTTTGAAGTAAAACCATATGCTAAATAGGCATCAATATATGTCCTTTTCTTCGAGAGAGATGCGTGTTTCCCCTTTTCGCAATTTGATTCAGATGGAGCAGGAACACCTTCAGTGTTTGACTTCGAAGCAGTACCAATACTGGAAGCCACCATTTGGTCTGGAGATTCATCCGCCTGTACTTTTCGCTTCCTCACTACGAACTTATCCATCCTTCTTTTTCGACGCTGTCAGATAAGATGTATTCTGAAAAAAAGGAAAACATCACAGAGGCTTAAATTAGTTTCTGATAGTTAAGTAGAGAGCGACAAACACAGTTTTAGCTTATCACAAGAATTGCACTTGATCACAAATTTACGTGCACTCGTGCATGTGCTGCTTAATACAATACCTTCTGCCTCCTTTGAGTCACCAATCAGTACTGAGGCATGCTGGCGAGTGGCGACTGGCGACTCGCTGTGCGCCCTGTCCTGTACGTGTGTTATACGCGTCAATCCACAACCCTCACTGAGGAACGGGTGGGGTGAGGTGGGGTGGAGAAGGACTCTCCGCTATCTCGGTAGTCCCCTCCCTCCCTCCCCCTCTCCCGCCAAGAGAGAATGACGTTAGTGCAATTTTTTCCCCGAAATTTTGGCGGCACCCTCAAAAGATCTCACGGCACCCCTTAGTGCCGCGGCACACCGGTTGGGAAACACTGCTCTAAGCTGTGCTGGGTCCGCCGACAACATTCCTGCGGGCTGGGGGGTGCAGTGCAATCGATCGCTCCGCCCCTCCCCCCACCGGCGAAGGACCCAGCGCAGATGAAAGGGAACATTGCGAGGGTGCTGCGGCATGTTTTACACACGGTGTCTAACATACACCACAGCACCCTCGCAATGTTCCCTTTCATCTGCGCCGGGTCCTTCGCCGGTGGGGGGAGGGGCAGAGCGATCGATTGCACTGCACCCCCGCCCCGCCGGCAGGAATGTTGGCAGAAGACCCAGTGCAGCTTAGAGGGAACATTGGTCCCAGTGCACCTTTAGTGCATGCAAAAACACGTTCTGACAGCTACTGACGTTTAATACATGAGCCCCCATGTGCCAATATATGGTCACATGTTACTGTCTCACTACAACCATTACGCTAGCTTTTTTGTCACCCCATTTCACAAATAAATCTCTCTGCGTGCACTGCCTGGTTCAGGGCTGTGCTTTAACAATTTTGATTTCCAGGAGAATGAAAGCTAAATGGCCCTAGCCAAGAGTCGCAGCACTTCCTAGCTTTTCACCTCTAGGCCCTTGATTTAAATCCCATCTAAAGAGGCTTCTGTCCAGTTCCAGGGGCATAGCAGAAGCCATGGTAGATAGAAATCTAACAGGAGCTGTGATTTGCAGACAAGAAATCTTATTCTCAGAGTCAGAAAATTCATCAAGCAAGAGAATGGTATCTTCAGGGACATGGCAGAACAATAAGAGTTTTAAATTTCTATTACCGCAGGGACACACATTGAAGATGGTAACAATCTAACAGCAGCAATTGCTACAGCCGTCAACAATTATTGTTTTTAAAAGGTAATCGGATTACAAAAACTCGTTTCTCAGTTTGCATCTACTGCCTGACACATTATAGCTGCCTCATTTGCCATCCTACATCCATCTGTTATGCTACGTTTTTAGAGCTTCCAGAATTACCAATAATAAAGCAGTCACATGCTGGAGTAACCTGAAGATGTATTTTCGTAGAGTTTTTCAACCTATACAGCTTTCCTATCAGTGCTTATTTTATTTTAGCTTACGCCATTCCAGTGGTAGTTCAAGCCGCAAATAGAATAGGGCACAGTAGGTATTTCCCTATCCCTGATGGCCTTATTATTGGGACTGTTTCACTAAAGTAGATTAAATTTCTGCACTTAATGTATGTTTAGCATTAAAACTGTGTTAAGCATAAAGCCTCTGTGGTAACTGTCATAGACATGGCAGTTAACACAGAGATCTAATCAAAAGAGCACAAATACCACATTATAAACCAAACCCAGTCTGTGCATGGTAAGAAATAGTTCTTTATTAGAAGGATTCTGCAACAGGGGTACAAAAGGAGAATCAACAGCCTAAAACCCAACATAGACCGTGTTTTGGCTATGCCTTCTTCAGTGGTTTTCTCGGCATGTAAAACTACAACTAACATAAAACAAATAAACAAAATAAATATACAAATAATTAAAACAAAAAGAAACCAATACAAAACCTAAATACATGTTTAAAAGGAAGCTATCCTGAACTGATATGAGAAACATGTAAAAGCAATTAAAAACATCTTATGTAAATACATCATCAAATAAATAAATAAATAAAACTCAATAGTCTAAACATACAGAATTAAAATTCATTAAACAAAACACAGTACAATATAACAGTGAATGTATACTTGAAAATAAGGGATGTGACGTGCAGCAAAATTAAAACAATTGGAAAACACATGAGACAGAACATGAAGTTCTCCCTCTGATAAAGGTCCTTCTGTGGTATCTTGTAAAACTGAAGGGAGAGGAAAACATTGTAAATATGAGCTAAAAACTAAAACTTGGAAACCACCTCTTTCCAGAGCCATATGAGGAAGTGCATATAAAGAGAGAGAAGCAGGAGTGGTATTATAACTGAAACAAACAGGGAAATAAAAACATCAGAACCCCTTTAGGACCTATACTGATTGTCAAAAAAAACCACCCACAACGCCCGTGGGATTTACATTAGTGAGTCAGCTGATGGATTTCGCACCAAAATAAATGGAACTGTAGAGTGCAGTTGCGGGCATTCTTTTGAAAATCAGATGAGTGACATACTGCACAGCAGGAAGGTAACCAGCATTTCAGGACTATTACTTTAGACACGATTAAAATGAACTGCGATTTGGATAACAGCCCCGATATACAGCGGTACTCATCCCTTTTATTCTTTTTAGTTACACAAACAAGAGTTACTGATTGCAGCTTAATGTTTTTATATCATACAGTAGCCCTCTTACATTAGTGGCTTTTGCCAGTCTAGGACCACGATCATTTTTTTGACACCCAATCAGTATAGGTTCTAAAGGGATTTTGATGTTTTTTTTCCCGTTTGTTTCGGGGCTGGATGTCCAACCCGAACGTACATCCCCGCTATTCACCGGTGAGAATCGGGCCCAGTATGAACATAGTTTAACCTAGAAGAAAATCTCTTGGAAAACCTGGAAAGGAGTGCTTAAAAGCACGCAATGCTGCATGTTAGCTGGGAGCATGAATGCTTCAGTAGTCATATGCTATTGGGACTCCAAGACCAGAGGATGAAATCCAGAGGACAGACAGCCAAGCCTCATTTCAATTTATGGCAGCCTTAAGCTTCAGTACCCTGAACCACAGTCTTACTTTCACAATTGGCTATTGGTATTTGTGATACAAACCTTCCCTAGTTTTCTTTCTTTTTAACCGAATGCTCATATACAGTAATGGTAGACTCTCAGTTATCCAAATCCTACAAGCCTCTGTTAGCCCCACTTTTGTTTAATATTTTCCGAGGTCCACTGCTACTACTTAATCAGTAAATGACAACATGCTTATTACTACGGTGATGACATAATTTTACTTTTATAGATTCTTGTTTCTTTGATTTTACAAATTTAAATAATTGTGTAAGGTCACGTTAAAAGATAACTAATTAAAACTAAATATTGCTAAAAAAACCATTTGGCTACATGGTGTAAAGGTCGCACTACAGCCGTGGTTATCTCTCCTATCTATTGAGAATCAACCTATTCAACTCCAGCCCTACTTTAAGTATTTTGGTGTCTACCTAGACATGGAACTCTCATCAAAGCAAATCAGTTCTGTCATCAAAACTTCTTTCCTGGCAGTACGCCAATTCTGTGCTCTTCGTCCAGTCCTAGACTCTTCCGCACAACATACTCCTGCTCTTACTATATCATCTCATGCATCGACTACTGTAATATTATCTACTTCAGTCTATTTTGGTCAGACCTACAGCATCTTCAAACTATTCAAAATGCTGCAGTTAGGATCCTATGCCATGCAAACAAATTTGATCATGTTACCCCTCTTCTATTCTAGCAACATTGGCTCCTAGTCCTTTATTGTATTCACTTCCACTGACTCATAAACGTTTAGACACCAATACGCCATCTTATTTAGCATCTTTGATTTATTTTATTTATTTTATTTATTTACATTCTCTTATATACCGCACTATTCGGCATCAGCGCGGTTCACATAGAACAAAAAGTCTCAGTACAATAACATGCATGAGTTTACAGATAACAAGGGAAGGAACTTGGATAACAAGGGAAACTATTTACAGTCTATTTACAGATATAATACTACAGCATGGCTACAAGTTATTAGGAACAGGTGCTAATAATATATTCAATAAACAAAGCGATTCGTCCTATTTCTGTTATTGAGATACCATGGAACTGAATAGCTGGGAGGAATCACTGAAGTCGATGGGTGTAAATGGCTCTATAAGATGTTTGTTAAAGAGGTGGAATTTGAGGGCTTTCCTGAATTGTGTTAAGCTGTCAATGGCCCGTATGCCAGGAGGTAGTGTATTCCAGCACCTAGGGGCACAGAGGGTAAAGGCTCTATTGGCTGTGGAAGAAGAGCAGCTTGTAAGGGCCTTTGGGAGTTTTAAGGAGTTGATGGCTGATGATCTTCTTGCTCTGTTTGGTGAAGTGGTATGGATAAGGTCAGATAAGGAAGGAGCAGAGAGCTTATTGAGGGCTTTGAACGTGAGAAGTAGAGTTTTGAAGATAATTCTGGCCTGAATGGGTAGCCAATGTAATTGAATCAGCAAAGGAGTAACATGGTCAGTCCTGGCAGCCCCCTGGAGTACCCTTGCTGCGGCATTCATAGCCAGCTGTAATGTGTTTTAAAGTGGATTGAGGAAGACCTTGGAGAATGACATTGGCGTAATCGAAGTGGGGTATTATCAGTGCCTGGTAGATAGACCTGAAATCTTTTGGTTCTAGCATGGAGCGTAGGTGTCTCAGGGAACGGATCTTGTAATATATTGTTCTGACTGTGTTTCCTATGTGGGACTTCATATCCAGGCGTTGATCCAGAGTGACACCTAGGTAGCGTATTGAGGGTTTGGATTGCAGTTCCGCTTCCTTAGTTCTGATAGATTGTGGTGGGGTGAAGTTGGGGTTCCTTGTGATAAAGAGAACTTCAGTTTTCTTATGTTGAATACGAAGGTTTTGAGAGAGCAACCACTCAGAAACTGCGTTGAAGCAGTTTATTAGGGGGGAGAGATCCAAGCGATCAGTGGAGATGGGAGTGTAAAGTAGAACATCATCGGCATACAGCATACAGTCGACATTAAATGACCGTATGATCTTACAGATTGGTTGCATGTAGACGTTAAATAGAAGGGCAGAGAGTGAAGAACCTTGAGGGACTCCCTGATCTAGGCGGAAGGGTTCTGAAGTTCTGCCTCCTGAGCGGACATGCTGCCATCTTCCGGATAAGTAGGACCTGCACCATTCAAGCGCTGTTCCAGTGATGCCCTTCTCAGTTAGCCTCATTAAGAGGAGATCATGATTCACTGAATCAAACGCTGCTGCGATGTCCAGAAAGATGAGGGCAAATCCTTGGCGGATGTTGTCTATGCCAGTGATTATCTTGCTGAAGAGTATGGTGAGGAGAGTTTCGACTCCGTGATATTCCCTGAAGCCATGTTGGCAGGGGTCAAGCGGAGCAGTGGTGTCAATATGATCCTGTAACTGTCGTTGGACCTCCTTTTCGATGATCTTAGCAAGTAGAGGTATGCTAGAGATAGGCCTATAGGACTCAACCTTTAGGGGGTCGAGTTTGCAGTTTTTCAACAGGGGTCTAATTGAAGTGTGTTTAAGGGCTGAAGGGAAAGATCCTGTTGAAAAGGAGAGGTTCATTATGGAGGCAATAACTGGGCTGAAGTGGCTGCGGAGCTCCTTGATCCAGAAGGCAGGGCATGGATCAGACTGAGATGTAGTAATGTTGAGTGCAGTAATAGTGTCTTCGATTCCTTTCTTAGAAGGAATAGAGAATGTAGAAAGAGCTCCAGGGGTGACCTGCCCAAGGGTGGTAGTTGTTGTAGTGGTTCTGTTAATAAGGCACATCTTAGATTGTAAGTGTGCTGCAAAATCTTGAGGGTGTATTTCAACTTGCGGCCCGGAGGATGGTTCCTTAGATAGGGACTTAACTAGGTCAAAAAGGTCGTGTGGCTTATTGAGTGATCTCATCAAGGTGTCCGAGTGGTGTCGTTTCATTGTCTCAGAAATTGCCTTACGGTGAGCAGCTAGGTGGTTATTGAATGCTGTCAGGTCCACCATAGCATGGGAGCGGCGCCAGCGTTTTTCAAGTTTACGTAATAGGATGAGGGATTCTCTAAGGTCCGCAGTGTACCAGGGGGCATTCACTCTTTTCCTTGAATACTTTTTTGCTGGGGGACGCACGGCAATAGCACTGAGACTATTGTTCCAGAGAGAGATTAGGTCCTCAAGATCTGTAATAGTGGTATTTATGAGTTGCTGAGTTTCCTCGAGGATGAGCTCTTTGTTAAATGGCTTAAAAGATCTAGTGGTTGGTCTTGCTGCGTTAGCTGGCGTCTTGAAGATTTTGGAGAAGGTTTTGCTAGAAGGAATCTGAAGGATGATCAATTTGTGATCGGACCAGGGAACAGGGGTAATGGATGTAATAGGATCAAGAGATGTATTAAGGGATGACTGTGGGGCGAATATCAGATCTAGGGTGTTGCCTTTAGTGTGCGTGGGGGCTTTCACTAGTTGCGTGAAGCCGAGGTTCTCAAGGGCTTCTAGGAATGGGACTGCTTGATTATCTTGTAAAGTTGCTAGGTTGAAGTCACCTAGGATCCACATTGGGGAATGTGGGCTATGGGAGTTGGAGGCGAGCTCGATGATAGAGGCGAGCTCATCCGGTGACGTGGAGGGAGCTCTGTAGAGCAAGCTGATGGAGCAGCGTCTATTGGAGATGGTAATGGTTTCCATGTGACTTGTGCTGGTGGAGTGCTTCGTCTGGAACTGGAGGTCTGATCTAGTGAGGATGAGGACACCACCACCTCTTTTATCTTGCCTGTGACTGGTATGTACTGTAAATCTTGGTGGGAGGAGCTGGTTGATTATGACGTTGTCTTCCTCGGATAACCAAGTTTCTGTGACCAAGAGTATGTCAAGGTCATGAGTGGAAATTAAGTCAGTGACAGCTGGCCATTTCTTCTGGATGGAGCGTGCATTGATGAGAGCACATTTGAGGCTGTCAGGGTAAGTTTTGTCAGATTGTTTGCATCTGTTGAGATGTTGAGGGGTAATATGGAGGAGATGAGGGTGGCGAGGGCGTGTATCCCAGTGTAAGTTGCTGTGGGATGTACCAGACCATCTCCTTCCGTGGCTCTGCAGTATTGGGATTTGTTTGATGGATGAGGTTAAGGCTAGAGAGCAGGAGAACCAGTTAGTAAGGATGATGTAGCATCCAAGGATGGTGGTAATGAGGGGACCCATCTTTGTAAGGATGGGATAAATGTGTTAGGGAAATAAGGGTGGACAACAGGTGAGTATTGTCAATTGGTGCACAAGAAGACTACCTAGAGCAGCTATTGGGTAGTACTATGAGGGAGGTTGCTATATTTCTGCTGCCCAGACCAGGCTCTAACTTGGTAGGGAGATTTCCCTTTACACCCCATTCAGAATTCTTTGCTGTCTTCATGGCAGTCGCATGAATATTCCATCGGTCCCTCGAGTCAAACTGGAGATTACTAGGCGTTCAGCTTTCTTCTTTTCCTCTCCTGCTCTTTGGAATGCTCTTTCCCCAAAATCTATGCATGGAGTCTTATAAAGCTTTTAAAGCAGGTTTAAAAATGCATTTATTTAGTATGGCATGTGGAGCTGACTGGGGGCCTGGGTGGCACTTGTGATCTCTCTTCTGTTTTATCAATTGTAGTTCTTCTCCTTTCTTAAGGCTTAATTTCAATGTAAATGCTTTGTTCTTTGCTCAAGCAATGCTATATTACATACCCATAAAGCATAGTTATTCACCTGTAACAGGTGGTCTCCAGGAACAACAGGAATCAGTCTTCACATATTGGCATTGTCAGTATTGACGGAGCCCGCCCAGGAATGCTCCCCAGCATCCAATAGGAAAGCTTTTGGGAGCACTCCACTGCACATCTGCCTTCCCAAGTCCTCTTGGGAATGGTCAGACAACAAAGGTAGAAAAAAATAATTTTATTTAATGTTAGTGATTGAACTTTGTGCTCTCTTTATGTTTTACACAGTATTGGGGAACTGCATCTCTTATTTATCTGATGTTGCAGTGCATGTGGACTCTGGCTTCTTAGGGTTTCAGTTTAAGTTTTGCCTACATATTTTTATTTTTACTTTAGATTCTGGTTACTTATTCTGTACTTGGTGAGGGTCAATGTTGTGAGCATGTGACTGAGGTCAGGTGTTCTGTTAACATGGAGTTTGTACATAAAGATCTATACTGTACTGTAATAATTTGACGTGTTCAGCTTTTCAAATAGGTGTATGGATGTTCCAGGGCCCACTGTAGTATTTACAGTGACTCTTTTTTTTTTTGGATGGGCTCCTTATGTGAGTTTTGGAAGTTTGTGCTGATATGGTATGGTAGGTTTGCTCTTTGTTGTAGGATTTTGTATTAGTTCACAATATGCCTGGTACTGGAGAATAATGGTGGTGGTGGTTGTTGTTGTTGTTAGTGAGATGATCAGAGTCAGATTATTTTTTTTTAAATATTGAGTTCTCTGGGTGAATGTCCTGGTTCTGCTCTGCACCTACTGTGAATGCAAAATATATGTTGAAAAAGAAAAAGCAAGAACCATAACGCAGTTTATAACAAAATAAAAATGAGTTACTTATCGTTCCTCCAGTTTAGTCCTCCACCTCTGGGTTGTGCACCTCCTCCTGCCAGCTTGGAGACTGGGCATGTCAAAGTCGTGACATCACTGGATATAGCCTGCTGGTATCTCCCATCAGCCCCCAGTGTGTGTCCAGTCTCCATGCAGCAGAAAGACGTAGTGAGCCTAGCTTCTGGGTTCACTTGGGGGGAACAGATAAGGAGCATTTAGTGTGACAAATTCTATTCTGATTTTACTTTTGATTTTTACTTTTAATTCAGTTACCTTTGGTTAATTGGCAATCAGGGATTAGTTCCCTTTAGTTATTAGGAACAAATTTCCTTATATTTACAGTAATTTTAAATTTGAGCCTGGCTCTTTAAATTAGTAGCAGCTCTCGCCTTCCCTCCTTGTCAGTTATTTTCACTTGTTGCAGGCATTCGCCAGTGCGGATCTCTCTCCCTGGACGGTACGGGAGAGAGCTCTGGGACCCGTACAGCCACACTGAAGCTGTGTGAGACGGAGCCTCTCCGTTGCTGCGGGATTTTAATTTTACTTTGTGGAACCGGCTGATCTGTCCTCGCCGCGGCTGCCAGGCGCATCAGCGTGGCTTGAGGATCGGAGGAATTTAAGGCAGTAGGAGCAGGCTGCGTGGCTTTCGGCCCTGCAGGTATGGCCTTCAGGCTTGGTCGGTCTGCTGAGGCCTCCTTTTTGCAGCAGCTGTTCTTGGCGCCAAAATTCATTGGCGAAGGGGCAGCCATTTTCTCTCTAGGTATTTGGACCCCATGGTGAGAGTTGCAGGGAGCTGCCTGTGTGAGGAAGACAACAGGCAGAATAGCTAGATTTTTGGGCCTAGTGTATTTCTTTTGTTTGTAGGTTTTTCGAGGCTTCGGGGGGTTCCTCAGCCTTAAGGGGGCTGTTGTCAGTCCTCTTTATTTTTAAGTTTATTTTTAGTTTTATAGGACAGCAGTTTTGGGATTGATCTCTGATAACACATGTTCTTTCCCTCCTAATCATGTCTCTGAGGAGCATCTGTTAAGTCCCGGGATATTAGGCAAATTGCCAGCTTTTAGGTTCAAGAGCAGAGCCCTAACTTGTAGTTGGAAGATGGGACAGGCTGGAAGTGTGCCTTGGTGTATTCTATAGTGAAAGTTGCCCAAATGCCTGTAGTTTCACAGGGACAGGTTTAGGAAACCTTAGGATATAAAAAAAATATATCAGTTAACTGTCAACCAAGAAGTGCCTGTGCTACGGTCTATGGCCACCAGAAGGCAGCTGGTACACTCAATAGTGCCTTTCTGTGACCGTGTGTATGCAGCCATATCAGATTGATCATTCTGTACAAGTCAGGGAAGAAATAACCACAGGGCCACCTCATGGGCTCTCAGGGGTTAGTGACTAAACAGGCAACTGTAATGTTCTGCAAATCAAGATTATATGACCAAGATTTAAAAACCCTTTCCAGGCTGCGCCCAAAATTCTCGGGATCCAAAATTCTGACCAAATATTCCTATCAAATGTTATATAATACATGACCATAGCAGAAGGAAAATCACTATTAGAACATATTGAATAAGATGGGTACAATTTTCCTGAAATATGCAACAATTAACCCGGCTGCAGAATGTGGATTAAAAATTTAAAGTAGGCCTTCAAAGGGTTAAAGCTCTTAACTTCTGTATCGTTTGTTGGGCTCGGGTGCCCTAAAGGCTACCGGATGGCAGCACTGCTCATGAATCACATATAGTATTCAGTGCCTCCATCCCTGGGGGGGGGGTGGTAAAATACAGAATCGTATTGCTCATCAGGTTCACACAGGCAGCAACCTCTAAGACCTCCATTTGCAAGGTTGTCTGTGTATCCCACTGCTATTTCTCTGACTACAGGAAGGCCGGGGGGGGGGGGGGTGCCTGTGTGTTTCATAGCTCCACTTAGCATGCCCTTCCCAGGAAATTCTCATCTATTTCTAGAGCAGGATTTCATTTAATTTCTCTGGTTATGGTTAATGCACAGTGTTAAGGGGCTGTGTTCGAAGGCTAGGGTCCCACGGACTTCGGTAGGATTTCAAAAAGAAAGAGAAACTCCTTAGTGAGAGATAGCCTTGTTCATTTTTAGCTAACACTGTTGATTTATTCGGTGGCCTTTTGCGTCCTGAACCCCAAGGTCGGGACACTGTTTGCTTCCAGGGGTTCTACTCTCTATTTCGCTCTTCAGCTCCCTGGCAGACGCAGCAGGCTGGCAGGAGGTGCGCAACGCGTCCTGCAATGCTGAATCCCACAGGATAAGGGGGGAAGGAAAGCTGGGTGCAGCGGGGGCTGGTAGCTTTTTGCAAAGCTATAGGAGCAGTTCAGGTAATTTTAGCTGATCTGCTTTGATTTCATTGGAGTTGGCGGAAACTTGGTTTTTGGAGTCTTTTATACTTTAAAAAATAAAATAAAAATAAAAGGGCATAGCTATGTTGATTTACAAGAATCTCCTTCCGCTATCCATAGAAGGTACTATAAAGCGTTAGTCTGTTTATATGGCAGGGTAATATTTTAGCTTAGCTGCTGTGATATAGTGCTATGATCCGCTGTAAACATATTCAAGTCAAAAGGAATTATGGTGATAACTCTCTTGGACAGTTGTAACAGGTGCTTGGGTGAGCGCCATGGCCAGTCCACAGATGTGGAATGCTCTGCCATAAGCATTGTCATGAGAAGGGTTTTATACTTGTGTGGTTTCTTAATGGAAAATATTCCCGTTTAGTTTGGCTTTGCCTAAATTATAAGATTTTACGGTAGATTTGTAATGTCTTAATTTTGGCTATATGTGGTTTAATTTTACATATGGAAAAGGCAGCTCAGCAGAGAGAGGTTGCAAAATAGAACTCTGGCCTTTGAAGCTATCTATGCTCCCATTCCATTTATCAGAGGTTCTCCAGTACGGAGAGTACTGGTATCTGCTAGTGTTCAGCGAATGCCTTAATGGGGGCCAGAAGCACGCAGCCAGGCTAGTTCTCTAGCAGCAATAGCAGCAGCTCAGATTCTAGTAGGCATACATCATATGCTGGGCTTACAAGACGGCTTTCACGCTGATCAGCATCAGCCAAGATGGCTGCCGGTTTAGACTGTGAATGTGGAGGCAGCCTGGATGAGGGACCATGTATTCTCTGGAAAATGCCCTGCATACACTGAATCATTAAAATTTGATCGGCTACTTGCAGGACACAATGCACTCTCACATGTTTTTTTGCTGCAGTGGTCTAAAAGTGGAGTCTTTTTCAGGTGGTATAATGGGAACTTGTCTGCAGTTTCTCGGTTTCTTCATTGCTGGCTCAATTGCCACTGCGGAATGAGAGAGCTGTATTTCCTAACACCAGGTGCTAGTTGAACTTAAAATATAAAGTCCATCTTTGTGCAGTCAGACGGAATGGGGCGTTACTCTACAAGGAAGGCCGTGGATTAGTATGCCTGTGATTGGGAGTTCTTTCTACTTCATATTGTTGGCATGGAAAGAGCTTCTCCTAACATATGCTGAAGGAATTTTTGGTTAAGAGATGTCTTTGTGAGAAAAAAAAAAGTATTCAGCTGTCCTGAATTCACCTGTTCTTGATTGACATTTTGAGGCTAAGCAGGGGCAGGCCTGGGTACTACGTGGGTGGGTGCACACCTTGCACTACCAGGGGGTGTGGACTCACTGCATGGAAGAGATCCCTAGCAGTCTTCTTTAGGGCAAGATAGGAAAGTAGATGGTTCACTGAAGCGATCGTTGGGGGCAATGCTCTGTCCTTACAAGCTCCCATTTGTGGAGCCTGGGGAGGCCAGAGCATGCTTCAGGTGGTCGCAGTACTTGCGGCAGTCTACTCGCCTGGAACAGGAAAGGATCAGGGAGTTGAATCGACTGGAGCCTGATTTGCTTTATGTGGCAAATGTGCATTATGGTTTAATTCGAGCGCTAGCTAATATTGGCTTCCTTGGGGTTCACCCGGAGGTCTCTCTGGTGGAGGAATGGGGCGGCTGATGGTTCGTCCAAGTCAAGGCTCAGTAAGCTCCCAGTTAAAAGTCTTTGTCTTGTCCTTTCCCAGTGGGCTCTCATAGGGCAAGTAGTTAGCGTATCGAGGCTTTCGGGGAAAGGTACTCTTGGTAGCGCCCGGTTGGAAGAGACAGCCGTACTAGGCTGATCTCATTCACCTACTCGACGGGCATTTCCTAGAAGTTGCCGGTAGCGGACGTTCTGCTGCGGCTAGATCCACGACGAATGTCTCAGGTGGATCGGTGCCCGCCTACGGTTTGGCCTTTGAATGGGCGGGGCTGAAGAAGAACAGTTATTCTGCGGCAGTCTTCGCCACCTTGTTGAGAGCAAGGAGGCAGGCTGCGACTGGTACATAGGTCTGTGCTTAGTGCCTTTTTGAAGGCTTCTGTTCACGGCGGCAAGTCCGGGCGACAAAGGTGTCTGTATCCTTGGTTTGAGTTCTCTGCAGGACAGTGTCTGAAGGAACTAGCGGCCAGTTCCTTAGAGGGTCCAGCTGGCGACTGTTTCCGGCTGTAGAGGTTCTGTGGAGGGAATAGCACTAGGTGTTTGGATCGATGTGTGGCGTTTCCTTAAGTTGGGACCCGACTGCGCTCCTCAAGGAGAGTTCGGGTGCCACCGTGGGATCCCGATTGGGCCTTAGAGGCATTAACTAAAGAGCCCTTTGATTCTTTACTCCAGGCGTCGGTAAAGGATTTGCTGTTATAGACAGTGGCTTTCATAGCTTTGTTTGGCGCGACGAGTTTCGGAGTTTCAGGCGTTGTCATGTAATGAGCCGTTTTCACCCTTTCTGGATAGAGGGTGGTGTTTGCGACCAGTCCCGTCGTCCTTCCAAAAGGTGGTATCTGATTTTTCTTCTGGGCCTATAGGTTTCTCTTCCAGTTCTCGGTTTTTATGTAAGGAGAGGTTTTTATTCGTAGCTTACGCCGATAGGAAACATAAAATGCAGGGTGCAGCATTCGTTTCTTTGTTTTAGTGTGTTGGTTGGAGATCCCCGCGAAGGGGAAGCAGCAGCGAAGGCGGCCATTTCGCACTGGGTTAAGGCGGTGGTTGCCTCAGCATTCTGGTGGCGAGGTTGTACGATTCCGGGGGGCTTTCTGACTCTTGCTACCAGGGCGCAAGCAGCTTCATGGGTGGATCACTGTGTCATTCCACCAGGGGGGATTGTTAGAGCAGCTTCCAGGTCGTCTCTTCATTCCCTCAGTAACCACTACTGCCTAAATGTTCTGGCAGTAAAGGATGCCTGTTCCGGGTCGACGGTGTGGTGAGTTGGCTGGATAGGTCCCTCCCAATGATTACTGCTCTGTTACATCCCAGAGGTGGAGGACTAAACTGGAGGAACAAAAAGGAAATAGAA
Source organism: Ichthyophis bannanicus (assembly GCA_033557465.1). Classification (NCBI taxonomy): domain Eukaryota; kingdom Metazoa; phylum Chordata; class Amphibia; order Gymnophiona; family Ichthyophiidae; genus Ichthyophis; species Ichthyophis bannanicus. Next base: position 163,658,244 of record CM066037.1, read on the forward strand.
ATTACACTTACCTGGTAATTGTCGTTCCTTGTGTGACGACAGTTTAGTCCTCATTCCCGCCCAGGGGTGTGATTTCTTCAGAGTTTATTTTCAGGCGGAATGGAGCATCAATCTCAAGGAGTAGACAGATCCTTTCAGATTCTATATCGCAGTGAGTATCCCTCTCTGTTTCTTCCTTCTCTCTTATTTAAATGAGGGGATGATATAGGAAACGTGTTGCATAGGGGGGATGTGAATGTAAAGTTAAAAAAAAAAAAAAAAAGAGAAAAAAAGAAAATATAAGACTGATAAGGTTAAAAAGGTTCCTCAGGTTGAGGAATGGAGACTTTTATTTAAAGTTGTGGTATAGTTACTTATTTGTTGTTCCTTTGAGTTTGCTTTGTCAATAGTACACTGAGGGCTGATGGGAGATACCAGCAGGCTATATCCAGTGATGTCACGACTTTGACATGCCCAGTCTCCAAGCTGCAGGAGGAGGTGCACAACCCAGAGGTGGAGGACTAAACTGTCGTCACTCAAGGAACAACAATTACCAGGTAAGTGTAATTTCTATTTATAATTTAGTTTTATGAACTGTGCTGTTGGTTCTTGCTCTCTTTTAGTTCCTTGGTGTGCAAACAGGACCGTACCTAGCCCTGTGCAAGCGATGCAGCCGCACAGGGCGCAAAGACTTGGGGGTGCATTTCGGCTGTTTGCTGTTACCCTGCCGCTGCTGGCAGGACAATAACAGCCAGCTGAAATGCGCCCCCCAAGCCTTTTCGCAGCACTTTAAGCAGATCCGGTCCCTCCCTCCTCTGACACGATCTCAGAGCAGGGAGGGACAGATCTGCTTAAAGTGCTGGCGCCTTTCAGATCGGGCGCATACCCTCCCTCCCCCTCCCCATACCTCCGTCCAGCACCGCCTGCTCTTTCCCTGCTGCGGCCACTCTGTTTTTTTCACAGCAGCAGGGAAAGAGCAGGCGGCGCTGGACAGAGGTATGGGGGGAGGAGGGGGGCGCGCGCCCATGCTGCAAGTCACACAGGGCATGATTGCAGCTGTGTGCAAACATCTTGCATTCCCTCCATATAATCTAATTGGCTTTTTGGTTTGGTTCAGTCCCTGATTGCAGTTCTGAAAAAGCCCTGCCCCCTCTAAGGGGGGGGGGGAGGGGTTGTGCCATCTCATTCTTCGCCTCAGCCAGCAGATTGCCTTGAGCTGCCCCTGGTTAGACATGGAGAGTGAGCAAAAGACTGGGGAATAATGGACCAGGAAAGAAGAGCTGGGGAATGGAAGAATTGAGGCGAAAGTTGAAAAGCGGTAGGTAACATGGGGGATTGAGAAGTCGATAGTAAGGAATAGTGAAATCTGGGTAGGCAGAGAGAGAAATAAATGGAAGAAAGCTGAAAGAAATCAATATCCAAGATGGAAGGAAGTGAAGAAATCAAAAGGAGAGACAAGAAATAGCAGATGGACTATAGACTATATAAAGAGAGCTAAGAGAAGACAGGAAAGCAGAAGCCTCAGATCGGGATCAGAGAGTAAAATGCTCAAAGGTAGAAAAAATAATTTTGTTTTCAATTTAATAATTGGACTTTGCACTATCTAAGAACATAAGATATGCCATACTGAGTCAGACGAAGGTCCATCAAGCCCAGTATCCTGTTTCCAACAGTGGCCAATCTAGGTCATACGTACCTAGCAGTTTCCCCAAAAGACACAGGTTCCACAATGCTTGTATTGGGTCAAGCAGTGATATCCTGGGTCCCTTCTTAATAATGGTTTATGGACCTTTCCTACAGGAACTTTTTCAAACCTTTTTTAAACCCAGCTACACTAACAGCCTTTACTACATCCTCCGGTAACAAATTCCAGAGTTTGACACGTTGAGTGAAAAAATATTTTCTTTTATTAGTCTTAGCTTCATTGCATGTCCCCTAGTCTTTCTATATTCTGATAACTTAAGCAATCGATCTACGTTTACCCATTCCACTCCGTTCATTAATTTATAGACTTCTATCATATCTCCCTCAGCCATCTCTTTTAGCCTTTCTTCATAGGGGTATCCTTCCATCCCCTTTACCATTTTGGTGGCTCTTCTCTGAACCTTTTCTAATAATGCTATATCCTTTTTAAGATACGGCGACCAGAATTGCACACAATATTCAAGGTGCGGTCTCACCATGGAACGATATAGAGGCATTATAATATCCTTTATTTTATTTTCCATTCCTTTCCTTATGACACCTAGCATTCTATTTGCTCTCTTGGCCGCCGCTGCACACCGGGCCGAGGGTTTTAACATATTATCCACAATGACGCCTAAATCTTTTTCCGGGGTGGTGGTTCCTAATGTGGAACCTTGCATCGTGTAACCATAGTTTGAGTTGTTCTTCCCTAGGTGTATAACTTTGCACTTGTCCACATTAAATTTCATCTGCCATTTTGATGCCCAGTCTTCCAATTTATCAAGATTCTCTTGCAATTTTTCACAATCCTCTTGGGTTTTAACAACTTTAGTTTTGTTTCATCTGCAAATTTGATAACCTCACTTGTTCCCTTTTCCAGGTCATTTATGAATATGTCAAAAAGCAGCAGACCCAGCACAGATCCCTGGGGTACACCACTATTCACCTTTCTCCATTGGGAAAATTGGCCATTTAGCCCAACCCTCTGCTTTCTATCTTATAACCAGTTCCTGATCCACAATAGTACACTGCCTCCTATCCCATGACTCTTTAGTTTTGCCAAAAGTCTCTGAGGGACCTTGTCAAAGGCTTTCTGAAAGTCCAGATACACTATATCAACTGACTCACCTTTGTCTACCTGTTTATTCACACCTTCAAAAAAAACATAACAGATTAGTAAGACAAGATCTTCCTTGTCTAAAGCCATGTTGGCTGTCTCCCATTAAGCCATGACTATCTATATGTTCAGCAAATTTGTTGTTTATGATGGTTTCTACCATTTTTCCCGGGACTGACGTCATGCTCACCGGTCTGTAGTTTCCCGGATCACCCCTGGAACCCTTTTTAAAAATTGGTGTTACTTTCACCATCCTCCAATCTTCAGGTATTACAGATGATTTTAATGATAGTTCACAGATTACTAATAGCAGGTCTGCAGTCTTATATTTCAGTTCTTTCAACACCCTTGGATGTATATCATCCGGCCCAGGTGATTTGCTGCTACTCAGTTTTTCTAATGTAATACATCTTCCCGATGTATCGATATTTCCTTCAATTCTTCCGCATCTTTAAATACCACTTCAGTCATGGTAACATCCCTACATCTTCCTCAGTAAAGACCGAAGCAAAGAATTCATTCAGTCTCTCTGCTATCGCCTTGTCGCCTCTTAGTTCCCCTTTAACCTCTATCATCTAATGGACCAAAGGACTCTCACAGGTTTTTTGCTACGAATGTACTTGAAAGTCTTTAATGCGTTTTTGCTTCCGCAGCAAGCTGCTTCTCAAATTTTCCCTTTGCCTGCCTTATCAATGCCTTGCATTTAACTTGCCAGTGCTTGTGCTGTTTCCAGGTTTCGTCATTTGGCTCTTTTTTTCCATTTTCTGAAAGATGCTTTTTTGGCAACAGCCTCTCTAACCTCACCTTTAAATCATGCTGGCAGTTTTTTGGACTTCCTTCCACTTTTCTTAAAGCATGGAATACAGTCGGTCTGGGCTTCCAAAATAGTATTTTTCAACAACACCCAAGCTTGATGTAAGTCTTTAACCTTTGCAACTGCTCCTTTTAGTTTTTTCTTAAATATTTTCCCCATTTTATCATAGTCTCCCTTTCGAAAGTTAAAAGATAATACTGTGGATTTCCTTACCATCCCTCCTCCACTAAGTAAATCAAACGCAATCATGCTATGATCACTATTGCCAAGTGGCCCCAACACCCTTATCTCTTGCACCAGATCTGATCTTGGTATAGTCAACTATAAGTTGCTGGTTGGGGAGATACTGGAATATGGATTGTCTCTGAGATTTGCAGTTTTGCGGTCTTTATGCTGCCAGATTGAAATTTAAGGAAATTTCAAATTTTAAGGAAACGTCTGTTTAATTTTGTTTCGTAGCCTGATACCTTCACCACTGCTGATTTCCAGACTTTTCCAGCTCTAGCACAATCCAATCCAGCATTTGAATTCATGGCTACCAGGATTAGCTTTTCTCATTTTAAATCTTCCCTCCTCATCAATCTGGTGTTAGCAAAATAAATCTGTGCAGTTACTTATAATGGTTTGATTTGGCGGGGGGGGGGGGGGATGTGTAAGTGGCTTTTCTTTAATCAAATTTAATGTTTATTATGTTTTATTGTAACATCTCTTATACTAAATTGCATATGTATGTTTTAAAGTCACCTAGGATTTTAGATGGGTGGCATATACATTTTAAAATAAAATATACTAAATCTATGCAGTTTAATTGTTATCTACATATGTTTATTCTTACATTGTGGTCATTTACTTTGCACTTAGTGAGGGTCTGTGTTTGGAGTGTGTGACCAAGTCCAGGTGTTCTGTTAACATGGAGTTTGTACGTAGTGATCTGGATTATAGTAATCTGAATTGTTCAACTTTTCAATTAAGCGTTTGGATGTTCCAGGATCTGTTGAAGTATTTACAGCGATGCTTTTTTTTGGGTAGACTCTTTGGGGAGGGTTAACATAACGTTGGGGCTGGTTAATGCTCCAGGTTGTGAGTTTGAGAGGTTAGTACTGTAATGGAATAGTAGATTTGCTCTATGGGTCCTATACTCTGGGTTCTTGGTATAGTCAACTGTAAGTTGCTGGTTGGGGAGATACTGGAATATGGATTGTCTCTGAGATTTGCAGTTTTGTGGTCTTTATGCTGCCAGATTGAAATTTAAGGAAATTTCAAATTTTAAGGAAACGTCTCTGTTTAATTTTGTTTCGTAGCCTGATACCTTTACCACTGCTGATTTCCAGACTTTTCCAGCTGTAGCACAATCCAATCCAGCCTTTGAATTCATGGCTACCAGGATTAGCTTTTCTCATTTTATATCTTCCCCCCCTCATCAATCTGGTTATAGCAAAATATATCTGTACAGATACTTATAATAGTTTGATTTGGTGGGGCGGGACGGGGCCGCGATGTGTAAGTGGCTTTTCTTTAATCAAATTTAATGTTTATTATTTTTGTTTTATTGTAATATCTCTTATACTAAATTGCATATGTATGTTTTTAAAGTCACCTAGGAGTTTAGATGGGTGGCATATACATTTTAAAATTAAATAACAAACTGCATACATTTAGTATATCTACATATGTTTATTCTTACATTGTGGTCACCACTTATTCTGCACTTAGTGAGGGTCTGTGTTTGGAGTGTGTGACCAAGACCAGGTGTTCTGTTAACATGGAGTTTGTACGTAGTGATCTGGATTATAGTAATCTGAATTGTTCAACTTTTCAATTAAGCGTTTGGATGTTTCAGGACCTGTTGTAGTACAAAAAGCGATATTTTTTTGGGGTAGAATCTTTGGGGGATGTTTACTAACCCGCCTTAACGTAACGTCAACACGCCTTAACGTAACGGTAACTAAACTGCGGTAATGTAGCAGTGGGTTAACATCCTCCAAAGAGTCTATGCTTTTTGTACTGCATCAGGTCCTGGAACATCCAAAGGCTTAATTGAAAACTTGAACAATTCATATTACTATAATCCAGATCACTACGTACAAACTACATGTTAACAGAACACCTGGCCTTGGTCACACACTCCAAACACAGACCCTGACGGATTGACGTCGCTGTCGCGTTAAGACGGGCTGACGTCGACCTGCCTTTGATTGTGAAGTTAGTTACTGCCTACCCTTGAAATTCACTACTTATTCCCCTGCCCCTTTTTGTAAATATTTAGAGGCAGTCTTCACATTATGGTGGATGCATTAAGGCATTGGAGTAGCCTTCACAGAGCAATGGTTATAATTCTATTATCAGTGATAAGCAGCACTTGACAACCAGGAAGACTAGAGTCCTTTTAAAATAGACTTCAGTTCTTTGGACAGTAGACTATCTAATTCTGATAGCTGTGGGGATTTTAATAAAACTTGGCAATTAGACATGGAAAGGGACATGGATGTTGGATTAATTATTGATATTGTACGATGAGAAGGCATGATGTGGCCTACCAGCACAGTTGATAGAGGATAACACTTATAGCAGATTTTGGGCACATGGGGTGGTGGTGGTAGGGAAAAGTATGAGAGATCAAATAAGACAAGATGGGGGAACTGGTGTTTCTTGGTTGCTTATGGGAATTTGTTTGCTTATCTACCCAAAGTGAAAGAATCTGAGCTAAGCAGACTGGATGGCCCAATTTGGTCTTGATCTGCCATAATTTACTGTGTTATGTTCTCCAAGGCCAAAACATGTCAGACTGTAGACACTTGGAAGTAGCATTTATAAAGGTCTTCCAAATGCATTCTTAGATGTCCAGGACATAAACATGCAGAAAAATGCCGGGGACATGTTTTGGCCTTTTCATAGAAACATAGATATCCCTGATACTGTTGCCCACACTGGCATCCACATAGATGTTCCTGAAACAAACTTTTGGCACGAGGGCATCTATCACATGCTACTTTTATACACAAGGATGTTGGTGTAGTAAAATTAAAACAAGAGCCCTCATTCCCTGTCAGTATTTGTCAGCAACATGAAAAACATAGATTCCTTATCGTTCCTCCAGCTTAGTCCTCTACGTATGGGTAGTGCACCTCCTCCTGCAGCATGAAGACTGGACCAATCAAATTTCAGCATCACTGGAAACAGCATACTGGCTAACCCTTCAGCTCCAGTGTGTCCAGTCTTCATGCAGCAGGAAGATGTTTGTGAGCCAGGCTGAGCTCACTAGTTTGTCAGTTTAGGGCTTAGAATTGTAGCTAACCTTTTGATTTTTCTTTCTTTGCTCCCCATTGGGGTTCTTTTTATTTACTGTAATAGAGGAGTACCTGTCCCTTTAAATTTTGTCTCGACACCGGCACTCCGGAGGAGGGGGGGCCCAGCAGAGATCTCTCCCTCTCCTGCTCTGCCAAAGCCGCTTGTACTTTATTTGCTTTTTGTGTTGCTGGCATAGGATCTCTGTTCCCTGGACTGTTTCGGGACAGAGCTCCTGCGGCGGCTGACCAGTGCCACAGCTCCGGTTCGGTGGGGGTCTGTGTGCTAAGCAGTGCCGGCGGATTTCTCGGGCTCACACATGGTTAGTGCCTCTCTCCCTGCCTTTGCCTGTCATTTTCAGTTTTTCTAACTTTTCGTTTGTTGGGCTATTTTTTCCCGGGGTCGGCCCGTGCAGGGGTGTCCTCCTTCGTCGGGGTTTGTCCAGGCTGGCGGTTTTCGGCGCCAAACTGCATCAGCGCGCCAAAACTTTTCTGAGGAGCCACGGCCATTTTGTCCGTCGCGGTTTCCTACTCCGTGCAACACACGAGGCAGAGTTCGGCTTCCCCGGAGTGACAGGAACCCTCTCCGGAGGCCAGGTCAGCTGCAGCTGCGTGGTTTTTGTTTCTTTCTTTATTTTCCCTTTGCGGATTTCCTTTATTTCTTTATTTCTTTATTTCTTTATTTTCTTGGCTTTGCCGCAGCGGGACTGTTTGAGCAGCTGGCTTCGTCATTCTGCCGCTCCGGGGCCCCTACCTGCGTTTTTCCTCAGGGCCTGGGGTTACTCGGGGCCTAGAATTTCAAGATCTAGACCTTTCACAACAAGTTAAGGATATTCTTCTGGCTTCCAGGAAACCTTCCACAAGGCGTTCTTACTCTTTCAAGTGGAAAAGGTTGTCAGTCTGGTGTTCCCAAAAAGGGCTTAATCCCTTCTTGGTACCAGTAGAGTCCATCCTGGAGTATCTTCTTCACTTATCAACTTCTGATCTTAAGACCAATTCTGTTAGAGTCCATCTTAGTGCTATTGCTGCATCTCTTAAACCTTTCAATGGACAACTGATTTCCTCTCATCCACTTATTTCTAGATTTATGAGAGGACTCCTTCTAACAAAACCTCCCATCAAACCACCGCCGGTGGCATGGGATCTTAACCTTGTTCTAGGGCAACTCATGAAGTCACCTTTTGAGCCTTTAGCTACTTCGGAACTAAAGTTTCTCTCATGGAAAGTCATTTTCCTAATTGCTATCACTTCTGCAAGACGCATTAGTGAACTGCAGGCTTTAGTGGCTGACCTGCCTTATACAAGGTTTCACCATGACAAGGTGGTCCTTAGGACACATCCTCATTTTCTTCCAAAGGTAGTTTCACCTTTTCATTTAAACCAGTCAGTTTATCTTCCAGTTTTCTTTCCTAGGCCCATTGCCTCCAGTGCGGAAAGAAATCTTCATACTTTGGACTGTAAAAGAGCTCTCGATTTTTATCTCCAAAGGACCCAGCCTCACAGAAAATCTTCTCAGCTCTTTGTGGCTTTTGACTCTAGCCATTTAGGACTTCCTGTCACTAAAAGGACCCTCTAGATGGATTGCAGATTGCATTTCCTATACCTATCAGAGTAAGGGAATTTCCCTTGAAGGCCATGTCACAGCTCATAATGTCAGAGCTATGGCAGCCTCAACAGCTAATCTTCATTCAGTAGCTATTGATGACATCTGCAAAGCAGCTACTTGGGCTTCTGTGCATACTTTCACTGCCCATTATTGTCTAGACAAGGACTCCCGTCGGGATGCCTTGTTTGGTCAAGCTGTTCTCCAACATCTGTTCCATTCCTAGTTCAACTCCTACCCTCCATCCACTTCTTGGATGCCTGAGGTCCCTGGGGGGAAGCATGGCCCATCTCACATAGATTTGCAACATGCTGGGGTCTTCCCTAGGCATCTTTCAGCTGGGGAGTCCCCCATATGTGAAGACTCATTCCTGCTTGTTCCTGGAGATAGCGTAGTTACTCACCTGTAACAGGTGATCTCCGGGAGCAGCAGGAATAAGTCTTCACAACTCACCCACCTCCCCTAGGAGTTGTCTGTCTCTCTTTCTATTTTTGTCTACTTCTCTCCTTCAGTCTCAGCTTTAAACTCAACTGAGGTGAGAGGTAGATAGGCGGGAAGGCAGAGCGCATGCGTGTGGGCATGCTCCCAAAAGCGTTCCTATTGGACGCTGGGGAGCGTTCCTGCGCGGGCTCCGTCGGTGCTGACGGTACCCATATGTGAAGACTTATTCCTGCTGTTCCCGGAGATCACCTGTTACAGGTGAGTAACTACGCTTTACCACTAGGGAAAAATCATTTTTGTCATAATTTAGTTTGAAAAAGAACAAAATCATTGTTTTCCCTTTTTTAAATTTGGGAGTGTAGGGAGCTGGCAGTTTCCTCCGGTTCTTTTGATGATCCAGTTCAGTCAGCACTGGGGCTGTGATCTGATGCTATGGGCCTTCCTATGCAATTATTTGAAGATGGTTTTTTTTCCAGTTTTGTATCACCTCAGCATAATTTAATCCAGTCATTCGATGACGGACCTTGGCCAGGAGCCATACACTAGGGCTGCTCCTGGACCCCCCTCCCCCCCTGTAGGATTGTATGATGACTGTGACTCCCCAAGGGCTGCAAGCACCGCCTCTGCAACATCCCGAGGGAGGAGTGGCTCAGTGGTTGGGACAGGTTACCTCAGGCCGGAAGGCCAGGGGTTCAATTCCCGCATGGGGACAAGCAACCTCAGGCCGGAGGGACTGGGGTCTCTAGTCCCATGGCCACTCCTTGTTGCCTTGGGCAAACCACTTAACCCTCCATTGCCTCAGGTACACTTAGATTGTGAGCCCTTCAGGGACAAGGGAATAAAAAGTACCTGTTAGTATACATGTAAACCACACTGATTCTAAAGAGCACGGTATAAAAAAAAAAAATTAAATAAATAAAAATCCCCAACCAACCATCCAACTTGGGGAGGAGAAGACCTGAGCCAAGAATGAAACTTGGGTCTGCCTGCACAATGTACAGAATAGCCACTGAGCTACCAGGCCTGCATCTCCCCTTCACACAGTTGCCCTTTTTATCTTCCGTTTCATTTGAAGAGAGAAGTTTACAATATCATATTGATGTATTTGTGTTGATTTCATTCTTTGGGTTTGTGTGTTCCCCCCACCCCCTTGTAACTTTTGAACAGCTGAATCCTTAACTCAGCCAGATTTGATATTCAGCTAGGTCACTGGGGGAGCAAGGAATATTAGACCATTTTAGTTTTCAAACCTGGGAAGTGCGGTGGGAGGAATGTGGAGATTAGGATTTTGCCAAAGGAATTGCATGGGGACTTGAACTGAGGCTCTGTAGAACTTTATCCTATTTGTTAGTTCTAATTGTTTTGTCCTAGAGGAGATGCTGGAGTTAAGCATTTTTAAAATCTGCTATAATAGGACCTGCAGGAGAGGACGGCAAATGTGTCTTGCCATGGAGAAAATCTCTTTGAGGATAAGGCTACACTGTGAGACCCTTAGATGTTCTTTCAGTCATCTTCCTCCAAGGAAGTATGGAGGAGAGGAGACAAAGGAGAATTAACTACTCTTGCAGGCATAGATATTCTCCTCCCTATCATTCCAACCAAGATTGGGGAGGGGGGGGGGAGGTGGTCCTCTATGCATGTCCTCTTATCTCTAATAGAAAAGGCTGTCCTGAATGTCAGGTGAGATCAGGAAACCATGATTCTCATGGCACCCTACTGACTTGAGGCAGGTGTGGTTCCGTCGTCTTTGGGAACTTTGCATAAAAAGACCCAAGAAACTAGAGTATTCTCTAACTCTGATCATGCAAGCTCAGAGAACACTGTTGCTCACACTAACATCAATGCCTTGCCTCACAGCTTGGATGTTGAAAAGTAGCCTTGGCTACCTTGAATCTGCCTGGGAGAAATTTTTAAGGAGTAAGCTTTACCCCAAAGAGACCAGAGATTTGTCTAATGGTCTTGCTGTTGTGTTTAATGTTCATATCATTCAGTACAGAGTAACATAAAATATACCAGGGCAAAAGCAAAGGGGATCAGTAAACAACCAATTTGACCTTTTTTGGTCCAGTGGTTTCCTCCTCTTCCTCTGTTGTTGATGATAATAACAAATGAGATACTACCAGTCATATGCCAGAGACTGTAAATGTTCCCTCTGCGGATCCCCATTCCAGCTGATCCAGGGAATGAAAGTCAGACAGGTCTAGGACCAAACCCAGGTCATTCATATAGTAGCACACAGAATCTAGCTCAGGGCTTCTCAAACTTATCTTACTGACTTCCTAGCCACTCAGGTCATCAGGACATCCAAAATGAATATGTATAAGATAAATGTGCATATGTTATACTGGAAGACCCATTGTATGCAAATTCATTGTGGCTATCCTGAAAGCCCAATCAGCTAATTTAGGAAGCCCTGATCTAGCTGCTATGATGTTTTTAGGTAAAGAGGAAAGTGCCTTGTTTGAATTCTTTTGCTCAGTATGATGAGAATCCAAATATAGTGATAATATATATTGGCCTAGGAATTCTGAATTGCTTGCGCAGTTAATCACTCCCTTGGGGCAAGCATCAAGAGAAATTTGTTCTATAAGATGTGTTTTTCAAGGCATACAGTTAATAGAAAAAACAGGAGGGTAGTAATCATTGTTAGTAAATATTGCACTGAGAGAAGGCAGCAAGATATAAAGTGATGTACTTTCACAGAGCTGCTAAAATTAAAGATGGACACAAATACGATCTCAGTGTTATACCCTACCCCTGTCTGTAAAATACTTTCACTACCTACACTTGTTAGATATTTTTGAAAACGTGTTTTTATTTTGTTTGTTTTCCATGTTGCATAGTGGCCTACTGACAGAGAAAGCCACCCCTGTAATGAATATTATACATAGCATCTTCAGTCTGATTCTGAAGTTCCGCATCCAGTTAATCTCACAGTCTTGGAGCTGCGATGCTGGGCAGCAAATGGCCATTCATCCCAACTTTACTATGATGCAGCAGTCCTATAACACCTTCAGACTTCCTCTTTGAAGGTAAGCCAAAACAAGGGGCCTGACTTTACAGCATCACGACCATCTTGATGGGAAGCATGTAATACTTTAACCCTCTGGTACTATAGCTAGGAGCCTGATAGTGGTATCACAGTGGCAGGAGATCCTGTGGCTGCTGTCTAAGGGTGCAAAAGTAGAATTTGAGGAGAAAAAGGAATGTTATATGTGAACTTGACAAATACAGTAGAAGTCTACCTTTTAATATGCTGCAAATTCCTTGTAAAAGGGGTCTTTGCCAGTTCTGCTTCTCTAAGTGAAACTTTGTATTTGGTTAAAATAATTTAACAAGGCAACTCCAGAAGCTGAAATTTTAGCAAGTGTTTGGTAAGATGGGACGCCCTGCTTTTATCACTACTGTACAGCAGTGGTAGAAGTTAGCTCCTGTGTGACTAGATTGGTAGAAGATTAGAAGGGGACCAACTGGCGTGATCAGAGGAAGCAACACTGCCCTTCCATGCCAACAGGAACACCTCTTAATCTGATTATTGTCCTTCCTGGGAATCTCCTTCCTCTCCACTACGCTTCAACAAATAGCAAAGCTAAATGTGGAAAGGACCAATGGAGAATCATTTCTGACCACCTTGTCAGCTGTTTTTGCCGTATTAAGGTCTCATATTCTCAAGCATTGGTCCTTGACATTACCACAGTATAAACTCTTTATTCCTATTAAAGCTTGCCATGGAAAGGTACCAGATCCAGCTCTCTTTGGCCAGCACATTGAGAAGTTCAAAAGGGTAACTAATTGGGCAGTTGTCTAATTAGAGTGCTTGGATTGTTGGGGAGAACTGCGTTTTTTATGGCACTTCTGTTATAACAATAAAAGAAAAAGAGTAATAAAAAGAACAAAAACAAGTTTTAAAAAGAATAGAGAGGTTATATTGTGGTAATGTCATGGACCAATGATTGAGAACATGAGACCTTAATACAGCAAAAATAACTGCCAAAGAAGTCAGAAATTATTCTGTGATGCTCCTTTCCACTTCTAGGTTTGCCATTGGTTGAATGGGGGTATTCCATATAGTCCTGCTAGACCTATCCAAACAAGTAGGTTGTGTTCCCTACCAGCAGATGTGGAGACACAGAAAAGTTCAGAGGCTTCTTATGATATCATCGTGCTATTACCAGCCTGTGCACCTAGGGACATAAACCAGTATTTCTCAGTCTCCAGCAGATGGTGGATGCAAGTATTTCAGCTCTGAGAAAATCTCGAAAAACACAAAGATTAAAGAGAAGGAAAGATTGATTTCTCTCCCGAGCGACCACCCATGAGGTAACTTTCTCACTGGAGCGTGACAAAGGATACCGTTCCACTCCGTTCATTAATTTATAGACTTCTATCATATCTCCCCTCAGCCGTCTCTTTTCCAGGTTAAAGAGCCCTAACCTTTTTAGCCTTTCTTCATAGGAGTATCCTTCCATCCCCTTTACCATTTTGGTGGCTCTTCTCTGAACCTTTTCTAATAACACTATATCCTTTTTAAGAAACGGCGACCAGAATTGCACTCAATATTCAAGGTGGGGTCTCACCATGGAATGATATAGAGGCATTATAATATCTTTTGTTATATTTTCCATTCCTTTCCTTATGATACCTAGCATTCTATTTGCTCTCTTGGCTGCCGCTGCACACTGGGCCAAGGGTTTTAACATGCTATCCACAATGACGCCTAAATCTTTTTCCTGGGTGGTGGTTTGTAATGTGGAACCCTGCATTGTGTAACCATAGTTTGGGTTGTTCTTCCCTAGGTACATAACTTTGTACTTGTCCACGTTAAATTTCATCTGCCATTTTGATGCCCAGTCTTCCAATTTATCACGATCCTCTTGCAATTTTCCACAATCCTCTTGGGTTTTAACAACTTTAAATAGTTTTGTGTCATCTGCAAATTTGATAACCTCACTCGTTATTCCACTTTCCAGGTCATTTATGAATATGTCAAAAAGCAGCAGACCCAGCACAGATCCCTGGGGTACACCACTATTCACCTTTCTCCATTGGGAAAATTGGCCATTTAGCCCAACCCTCTGCTTTCTATCTTTTAACCAGTTCTTGATCCACTGAAGTACACTGCCTCCTATCCCATGACTCTTTAGTTTTGCCAAAAGTCTCTGATGAGGGACCTTGTCAAAGGCTTTCTGAAAGTCCAGATACACTATATCAACTGACTCACCTTTGTCCACCTGTTTATTCACACTTTCAAAAAAACATAACAGATTAGTAAGACAAGATCTTCCTTGTCTAAAGTCATGTTGGCTGTCTCCCATTAGACCATGACTATCTACATGCTGAGTAATTTTATTCTTTCTGATGGTTTCTACCATTTTTCCTGGTACTGACGTGAGGCTCACCGGTCTGTAGTTTCCCGGATCACCCCTGGAACCCTTTTTAAAAATTGGTGTTACATTGGCGATCCTCCAATCTTCAGGTATTAGAGATGATTTTAATTATAGTTCACAGATTACTAATAGCAGGTCTGCAATCTCATATTTCAGTTCTTTCAACACCCTTGGATGTATACCATCCGGCCCAGGTGATTTGCTACTCTTCAGTTTATCTAATAGTTGTAATACATCTTCCCGATGTATCGATATTTCCTTCAATTCTTCCGCACCTTTATATACCACTTCAGTCATGGATAACATCCCTATATCTTCCTCAGTAAAGACCGAAGCAAAGAATTCATTCAGTCTCTCCACTATCGCCTTGTCGCTTCTTAGTGCCCCTTTAACTCCTCTATCATCTAATGGACCAACTGACTCTCTCACAGGTTTTTTGCTACGAATGTACTTGAAAAAATCTTTCTTGCGTTTTTGCTTCCGCAGCAAGCTTCTTCTCAAATTCTCCCTTTGCCTGCTTCATCAATGCCTTGCATTTGACTTGCCAGTGCTTGTGCTGTTCCCAGGTTTCGTCGTTTGGCTCTTTATTCCATTTCCTGAAAGATGCTTCAACAACAGCCTCTCTGACCTCACCTTTAAACCATGCTGGCAGTTTTTTGGACTTCCTTCCACTTTTCTTAAAGCGTGGAATACAGCTGGTCTGGGCTTCCAAGATAGTAGTTTTCAACAACACCCAAGCTTGATGTAAATCGTTAACCTTTGCAACTGCTCCTTTTAGTTTTTTCTTAACTAGTTTCCTCATTTTATCATAGTCTCCCTTTCAAAAGTTAAAAGGTAGTACTGTGGATTTCCTTACTATCCCTCCTCCACTAATTAAATCAAAGGCGATCATGCTATGATCACTATTGCCAAGTGGCCCCAACACCCTTATCTCTTGCACTAGGTCTAATATGGCTTCCCCTCTGGTCGGTTCATGAACTTGCTGCTCCAAGAAGCAGTCATTTATTTCATCCAGGAACTTTATCTCCCTAGCATGTCCTGCCGTGACACTGACCCAGTCGATACCGGGGTAATTGAAATCACCCATTATTATTACCGAGCTGTAACGTTTGTTAGCTTCCTTGATTTCTTTGAGCATTTCATCATCCATTTGTTCATTCTGGCCAGGTGATCGATAGTACACCCCCACTGCCATCGCCTTCCCCTTTTTACATGGAATTTCAATCCATAGAGATTCTACAGCAAATTTTGTTTCCTGTAAAACTTTAATCCTTTCTGACTCAATGCCCTCCCTAACATAGAGCGCAACCCCTCCACCAATTTGATCAGCTCTATCATTGCGATATAGTTTGTACCCAGGTATCGCAGTGTCCCACTGGTTGTCCTCCTTCCACCATATCTCTGATATTCCAATCATATCTAATCTCTCATTTAGTGCTATATATTCTAACTCTCCCATTTTATTTTGTAGACTTATAGCATTTGCATACAAGCATTTTAGAGACTGTATTTTATTCATATTAATTTGGCTATTGGTAGACATGGGTAATTTGGGATCTTTAAGCTCTGTCTGCTCCATACTTGAGGGCATTTGGGCTACTTTACTCTTTTTTGGAACCTCTCTGCTTTTGGTAGTATCCTTCAAGGATACATTCTTCTCCAGGACCAAGCAGGAAGTCAGTCCTCACATATGGGTGACGTCGGCGCCGACGGAGCCCTCGCGGAGCAATTTTCCCCAGCTTTCAAAGAAAGCCTTTGGGAATTGCAGCGCGCATGCGCGGTCCTCTTCCCGCCCAAGGGTGCCATCTTGCTCAGTCTTCTTTTTTCCACGGAGCCCTACAGACGTTGCCTGTGAATCCCCGCAGAAAAGTTGATTTTTTTTCTCTATTTTTCTCTTTTTTCTTCAGTTCGACGCCGGTTCTTTTCCTGCCCGGACTCGCGACGCCGGTTGCGAGTCCGTCCCTTATTTTTCGGTTTTTTGTCCTTCGTGACAGATTTCGCGCCTTTTTGCTTTTTCCTTGGCAGCCCGGTCATTCGACCTCGCAGGGGCCCTTTTTCCTCTGATGGCTGCCAGCGGCTTTAAAAAGTGTGATCTCTGTAAGAAACTCATGTCTCTTACAGACACTCATGACTTCTGCCTCCGCTGCCTCGGCCCAGATCATGATTCCCTGATCTGTGTGCCCTGCGGCAAAATGTCCTCAAAAGCTTTGAGGAGTCTGCAGCATCAGCGGGAGCGTATCTTCTCTGACTCCGGCCGGGCTCGGACCTCGTCAGAGGCTTCGACGTCTCGGGACTCTGGTCCTGAGCATCGTCGAAGTTCCTCTGAGAGGGGGTCTCCTACCCGGGAACATCATCGGAAGAAGAAACCCACGAGGGCGGGATCGGTGGACGCTCCTGGTTCCTCGAGGACCAGGTCGCATAGCCCCGACTCCCGTCCCGGGTCCTCGGAGATGGAGAGGCCGTCAAAACATCCTCGACTCGAGGTGGACTTACCCGCTCATGTGAGTACTGTTGTCCTCGTTGACTCGCCTCCGAAAGACCTGACGTCGGGCCCGACGCCGTCGGGGCCCGAGTCGGGGGTTGCTGGGTCTCCTGAGCCCGGACTCAGGTTGACGGCCTTGGAGAGCAGTCTGACTGCCTTCTTGGACCAGCAGCGGGCCTCGCCGGTGCTTCTGCCCTGACCACCGGGACTTCGACCTCCAAATCGACCCCGGAGACCGAGCCGATCCTCGAGTCCATGAGGGCTCGAGTCGATCCTCGGTCGAGGTCTCCTTCGGCCTCCCATTCGGGACCGAGGTCATCGACGCCGACTCCCTTGGCGTCGGAGCGGATAGCATCGGTGCCCGCCCGTACGGAGCCACTCGACTCCTCCTCCGAGGAGTCGGCCTGGGAATCGGAGGACGAAGAGTCACCTGGTTCCTTTCGGACTCGGTGTGTCCCTTCGGACTCCCCCGAGTCCGAACCTCGGAGACGGTCCCCCCTGGAGGATACCCGGTTCTTGGACTTCGGGAGGGATATGGCCAAGGCCCTGGCCTTCCCCGCGGATCCCGAGGAGGAGCCTCAAGTCGAAGAACTTGATGCCCTCCAATATGACTCTCCCCCGAAGGAGGCCTTTATTGTACCGGTTCCTCCAATGCTGGAACGACTTCTCTTCCGCATGTGGGAGAGCCCGGCGTCGTCGCCGGTATTAAGCAAGCGGGTCGATTCCATTTATCGAGTCCGCAAGAGCCCCGGCTTCCAGAAGGCACAACTACCGCACCATTCCATGGTGGTGGAATCAGCCATGCATAGACTTAAGAGTCAAAAAATGCACTCCTCGGTGCCCCCTGGTAGGGAAGCCCGAAGCCTGGATGCTCTCGGTAGAAAGTGCTTACTGGGCTCTATGCTTGCTTGTCGAGTCCAGACATACCAGCTTTACATGGGCATGTATCTCCGAGACCTGGCTAAGGAAATAGCCGGGTTCTCTGCTGGTCTCTCCGACGAACCTTTGCAGAGGTTCCAAACCTTGTCCACTGGTATTCGGGAGTGCTCCAAGTTTATATCTCGAGCAGCCTATGATGGTTTTGAGGCTTCGGCTCGAGTAGCTGCGGCCGGCATCGGTGGACGCCGCCAGGCTTGGCTTCAGACGTCCGACCTCGAGCCCTGGGTACAGGACAAGTTGGTCGATGTCCCTTGCCGAGGTGATAACCTCTTTGGCAAGCCCATGGATGAGAAGGCTGCACAAATCGAGACGGAGACTCTCACCAGGACTCGTCTCTCGAGGAAGACCTCTGCCCCTTCTCAAAAGAAGAAGGCCTCGGGGAAAAAGCCCTTTTACCCGAGGAAAGGTGCTGCCTATAAATACTACCCTCAGTATCAGGCCTCAGCAGCTCCCCCACAGGGAAAGCATCTCCGGTAAAGCACTCGAGTGGTGCAGGTCCTACCTCTCGGACAGATGGCAGCAGGTACGATCCAGAGACACATCATCAGATCCATTCCACCAAAGCCAAGGTGTCCCACAAGGATCCTCCCTCTCCGCTTTGCTATTCAATATATACATGCAACCTATCTGCAACCTGATCCGGTCTTTCAACGTTAACTGCATGATATATGCAGATGATGTGCTATTATACACGCCTTTTTCAACAGAAAACCCTGACCTCTCATCAATAACATCCTGCATAAATGAAATATCCAATTGGCTACAATCCCAAAACCTCCGGATTCAACACAAGAAGACGGAGGTGATGTTCATTACAAGGAACCGCAACTTCACAGCACCAGCAGTACTAAAAGTGAAGGACGCAGACCTCCAGATCAAATCCGCGATCAGGTACCTCGGCGTCACACTGGACCAGAACCTAAATATGCAAGCGCATATAAGGAACACTGTAAGGGCAGTATATCATAAAATTAGATCCCTTAGATACCTGCGATCTCTGCTTGAGCCTGATGATTTCAGAACCATCTATCAGGCACTAATCATTCCGCATTTTGATTTTGCGAATGCAATACTACAGGGACTCCCTCAAACCACTCTAAACCCACTGCAAATGGCAATGAACACCGCAGCAAGAGTTCTACACGGAGCATCCAGGAAAGACCATATCTCACCCATTATGAAACAACTCCACTGGCTTCCGATTCAAGGTAGAATTACATTTAAGACCTTGCTAATCACCTTCAAAGCCACCAAAGGTCTCTCGTCAACATCACTAACTGAGCTAATCCAGACAACACCCCACAATAGAGACAGAAGGTCAGTAGCCCAGAACACCTTGATAGTCCCAAAATCAATAACCCAATGCACCAAGTCAACATCCAACAGAGCCTACAAATTTTATGCACCAATGATCTGGAATAACCTCCCTCACCACATCCGATCAATCACAGACATATTCCAATTCAGAAGGGCCGTGAAACACTACCTCTTCCTCCTATATTACCCTGAAACCAATAGAAGCTCAGTACAAACTGCTGAATCCACCAAAATCTCCACTGACTGAAACCATATGAACACATGACTATTCTGTGATTTGTATATATTGTTATTGTATATAGTTCCCCTGTTAGCCAAGTTGAATCTCCTGTTCATATGTAAACACAAAGTACTATTGGAAATGTGTGTATTCATTGTTTACTGTAAACCGCGCTGATGCTGAATAGCGCGGTATAGAAAAGACTATAAATAAATAATAAATAAATAATAAATAAATAAATAAATAAGGGAAGGGGTAATGGGTCCCGTAGGCAGCAAGCCCCCAAGCCTGCACCACCGGCCCCTGCTCAGCAGGGTGGGGGTTTTTGACTTCCTCAGCATAGCCTCTCCCCCTCAGCTGGTTTCTTTCAGCACAGGAGGCCGGCTGGTCCACTTTGCCCAAAGGTGGTCCAACATCACCACAGATACCTGGGTACTTCACATAGTTCAAAAGGGCTATCTTCTTCACTTTCACCAGGTACCTCCCTCCTACTTTCCAGGGGAGCCTCCCAGACTCCCTTTGCACAGGAACTTACTCCTTCAGGAGTTAGCAAGTCTCGTTCAGGAACAAGCCGTGGAACCGGTGCCCCACCACCTGAAGGGTCAAGGGTTTTACTCCAGGTACTTCCTGATTCCAAAAAGAACAGGAGGCCTCAGACCCATCCTGGACTTGCGAAACCTCAACAAGTTCCTTGCAAAGGAAAAGTTCAAGATGCTTACCCTTGGAATCCTGCTGCCCTACCTCCAGCAGGGAGACTGGCTATGCTCCTTGGATCTGAAAGATGCATATACTCATATCCTCATTCATCCAGACCACAGACAATATCTCAGATTTGTTGTGGGAGGAAATCATTACCAGTACAGAGTGCTGCCCTTTGGCCTATCCTCCGCACCCTGGGTGTTCACCAAATGCCTCGCAGTGGTGGCGGCTTATCTGAGACTTCAAGGTCTGTTTGTGTTCCCATACCTGGACGACTGGCTCATCAGAGCCCAGTCTTCCCAGGAGGCCACTCAAGCCACTCATCGCACTGTGGCTCTGCTCCAGCACTTGGGTTTTGTCATAAACATCGCAAAGTCCACTTTGCTCCCCTCTCAAAATCTCGAGTTCATCGGCGCCCGCTTGGACACACTTCAGGCGCGGGCCTTCTTCCCTCTGGACAGGGCCAGGCGGCTCATGGATCTCGCCGGCCACTTTCACAGCAATGCGCTGGTCTCAGCCAGGCATTTTCTGCGACTGCTCGGCCATATGGCTTCCACGGTCCATGTGACCCCCAATGCCCGACTGAACATGCGTCCTGCTCAGTGGTGCCTTCGCAATCAATGGCATCAGGCCACCGGGAGCCTAGTGGACTCCGTACGGATCTCCGACCAGCTGGTCTCTTCTCTACAATGGTGGCTACATCTGCCAAACCTGGTACTAGGAGTAACTTTTCAGCCCCCTACGCATTCTCAGGTCCTGACGACCGATGCTTCTCTCCTGGGTTGGGGAGCACATTGCCAAGGGACATGTACTCAAGGCCTCTGGACTCCTTGGGAGTCTGCTCAGCAGATAAACTTCCTAGAGCTCAGAGCCATCCGCCTAGCGCTCAAAGCATTCTCTCACTTTGGTTTCTCACCAGTCGGTGCTGATACAGACAGACAATCAGGTGGCAATGTTCTATGTGAACAAACAAGGCGGAACAGGCTCCTTCCTTCTCTGTCAGGAGGCCCAAAAACTATGCTCTTGGGCAGTCCACCACGGCCTCATCCTCAAGGCTGTCTATCTCCCAGGTCAAGAAAATTACCTGGCCGACAAACTCAGCAGGATCCTCCAGCCACACGAGTGGAGGTTGGATCCGCTGGTGGTTCAGCGGATCTTTCTCAAGTGGGGCCTCCCCACCATGGATCTGTTTGCCAGTCCTCTGAACCGGCAACTGCCCAGGTTCTGCTCTCGACAGCCGCATCCTCTCCGGGTAGCGGCGGATGCTTTTCTAATTCCATGGTCCACCGGCCTCTTGTATGCCTTTCCTCCCATGCCACTGGAGTCTCGGACGCTCTTCAAGGTTCTCAGAGACAAAGCATCGATGATCCTAGTGGCTCCCCGGTGGCCGAGACAACCTTGGTTCCCGCTTCTGATGCAGCTAGCGGTAGACACTCCTCTTCCACTGGGATTTCAGCTCGACCTCCTGTCGCAGGATCAGGGGACTCTCCTACACCCCAATCTCCGGTCCCTTCATCTGATGGCCTGGCTGCTGAAAGGGTAGTCCTTGCTCCTCTGCAGCTACCTCCAGATGTGGAAGAGGTCGTCTTGGCCTCCAGGAGGCCCTCCACCCGCAAGACCTACGCTCTCAAGTGGCGTCGGTTCTCCGTCTGGTGTACTCAGCAGTCTCAAGATCCTTTCTCCTGTTCAGCATCAGTGGTCTTGCAGTACTTGCTCTCTCTCTCCAACCTTGGACTAAAGTCTAACTCGGTAAAGGTCCACCTCAGTGCTCTTTCTGCGCATCACATGCCGGTGGATGGTAGACCTCTTTCCAGCCACCCTCTGGTGGCTCGGTTTCTCAGAGGCCTCCTTCTCCTTAAGCCACCTTTGCGCCCGCCAGCCCCGGACTGGGATCTTAATGTGGTGTTGCAGCGGATTACCTGTCCGCCTTTTGAGCCTATGGCTACCTGTCCGCTACATTTTCTTTCCTGGAAAACCTTGTTCTTGGTAGCCCTCACTTCGGCTAGATGCGTTAGTGAGCTGCAGGCCCTGGTTTCTGATCCTCCTTACACTAGGTTCTACAAGAACCGGGTAGTCCTATGGACTCACCATAAATTTCTTCCCAAAGTGGTTTCCCCTTTTCACATCAACCAGGAGGTGGTACTTCCGACCTACTTTCCCAGGCCACACTCCAGCCGAGCTGAAATGGTCCTGCATACCCTGGACTGTAGAAGGGCGTTGACCTTCTACCTTGACCGTACGCGGGAGCACCGAAAGGCTGTTCAGCTCTTCGTGTCTTATGACCCCAACAAGTTGGGGCTCCCTGTCTCCAAGCGTACTCTGTCCATCTGGATTGCGGACTGTATCGCTTGGGCTTACGAGGCAGCAGGCCTCGTGCTGGAAGGTAGAGTCACAGCTCATCGTGTTCGGGCGAAGGCTACGTCGGTAGCTTACCTCCGCTCTGTTCCATTGGCAGACATCTGCCGGGCCGCTACTTTGTCTTCAAGCCAGACTTTTGCAGCCCATTACTGCCTGGAGAGGGAGTCCCGCAGGGACAGTGCTTTCGGACAGGCAGTCCTCCGTAACCTCTTCGAGGTATAGGCAACTCCTACCCTCCGTCCCGGATGTTGGGCTACCGGTTGGAGACATATTCAGAGAAGATTCCTTCCTTCTGTGCTACTGACCTTGAGGGAGCTCATTTTTGTGCTTAGGGTCTCCGGTAGCCTTAAGCTTGGGAGTCCCATATGTGAGGACTGACTTCCTGCTTGGTCCTGGAGAAAGCGTAGTTACTCACCTGTAACAGGTGTTCTCCAGGAGCAGCAGGAATCAGTCCTCACAACCCTCCCTCCTCCCCTTGGAGTTGCAGTTATATGCTTTCGTTTTTTGCTAATTTTTGCTGTCTTTTAGCTATGTCATCTGACTGAGCAAGATGGCACCCTTGGGCGGGAAGAGGACCGCGCATGCGCGCTGCAATTCCCAAAGGCTTTCTTTGAAAGCTGGGGAAAATTGCTCCGCGAGGGCTCCGTCGGCGCCGACGTCACCCATATGTGAGGACTGATTCCTGCTGCTCCTGGAGAACACCTGTTACAGGTGAGTAACTATGCTTTCCGAACCATCCGCTCTTTGGCGACTGTCGGCTTTCCCCTATTATCTAGTTTAAAAGCTGCTCTATCTCCTTTTTAAAGGTTAATGCCAGCAGCCTGGTTCCATCCCGGTTAAGGTGAAGCCCATCCCTTCAGAAGAGCTCCTCCTTTCTCCAGAATGTTCCCCAGTTCCTAACAAATCCAAACCCCTCATCTCTGCACCATTGTCTCATCCACTCATTGAGACTCCGAAGTTCTGCCTGCCTTTTGGGCCCTGCACGTGGAACGGGAAGCATTTCGGAGAACGCTACCCTGGACGTTCTGGATTTCAACTTCCTACCTAAAAGCCTAAATTTAGCCTCCAGATCCTCCCTACCACATTTTCCTATGTCATTGGTACCGACATGTACCAAGACAGCAGACTCCTCCCCAGCACTATCTAAGACCTTATCTAGGTGGTGCGTGAGGTCTGCTACCTTCGCACCAGGCAGGCATGTTACCAGGCGATCCTCACGTCCACCAGCCACCCAGCTATCTACATGCCTGATTGAATCACCAACTATAACGGCTGTCCTAACCTTTCCCTCATGGCACATGCCCCTGGAGAAACTTCCTCGGTGCGAGAGGGTTTTACATCACCTGGAGGACAGGTCCTAGTTACAGGATCACTTCCTGCCACACCAGGGTGATGCTCTCCTGTCACGTGAGCAGTCCAGGTGTACTCTGACAATGCTATGTCAGTTATGTATGTCAATTGGCAAGGGGGCATGAAGAGTGCCGGAATGGCACTGGAGATGACCTGGGTGTAAATGAACCTCCTAGCTCTGTAGGGCTGGTACCCCTGCAATTCTACATGCAAATCTCTGGCCTGCTCTGCAACTCAGGCCTGAACCAAACTGCACCAAACAAGATGGATTCTTCACTTCGCTTTTGCTGTGTTCAGCTATAAGCCTGTCCTTCATGCAACTGCTTGCACAGCGTTTCTAAGTGTGCATGCATACAGAGGCTATTGTCCGTGGCTGGCCTTGGACACTTGTACGTGCCCAGAAGTTACATACTGTTGCTTCTGCCTGACTTTTACCATGGCTCCTTTGTTTGCAAGACGCTGCGCATCTACCTTCTGATTCGCTGAGAACACCTCAGACTGCCTGCTGCCAACCAATCATCGGACCTATGACGGAGGATTCTCACACAGAATTTGGCATTCTGCACTGGAAAAGTTCTAAGTTCTAAGTAGCGGTGAGAGAAGGAGTTGGGGTTTTTTTTTCTCCCCACCTGGACATAGACTTCTGCACCGGTCCTGCTGCTGTGCACTGCGTACCTGATTCCTGAGCCCTGAGCCTTTCGCCAGACTTGTGGGCTAGGCCGTCCTTCACAGGTCTGAGATAAGACTTTCACTGATCCCTCCGGTTCGGACTTACTGCGGCTCGCCTCTGAAGGGGCTGGAGCCGGCATTAGCTAACAGCTGCATCCTTGGACGAAGCTGTCTCTACCGACGGAGCTAAGGTACCGGCTTATCTCTCCTCTCCTGGAAGGGCAAAGGGGTTAGCAATATATTTCTTACTTTTCCTAAGTGCAGAGCGAATCAGTGACGTCTGGTTTACTAGTCTGTAATTCTTACGTTGTCCAAGTGTACATCTGTACCATAACAAATGTCTACCTCATTTTTCTAATTAGCGATATGTGTGTTTGTATATTTTTCTATTTGGTTGCCTATAATAAAGTCTAATATATATCTGCAGACCAGAATTCTTTCGTGGCTCATTACCAGAATAACTTCCGAACCTTGGGCTGTATATTAGTAGCTATCTCCCCTAGACAACAACAGAGAGTCTAACTTATTTTTGTGCTACGAATATACCCGACATATGGGGGTCTCTTCCAAGGGATGAGTATTTCTGAATGTGCCTCTCAGAATTTGTGTAATCTTTCTGTTTATGCTACGGTTTTTGAAGCCAGAGAGCATTGTCTATGAGACAGACGACAGAACCCAGATTACAGGCTCTCTGCCTTAGAGTAACTCTCAGCAGTGCCCTGTGTTTGTTTTTACAGCCAGTCTCCGCTATAGATTTACGATGGTTTACACAGAAGGCTGGCTGGATCAGGTTTCCGCTCTCGGGCAGCGGAATGCTTTGGATCAAACAGAAGTGCACCTTCTGACTGGTTGTAGCTCTGAACTGGCCGCCCAGACCAGGAGACTAACAGATTTCGCCGCTCTTTATGAGCGACGTGAGAATGCGTTGACGGCTCAGTTAAATGAGATAGAGACTGCTCTGATTGCAGCACGTCAGCGCATGGTTAATCTCGAAAGAAAGCTATCTGTTGCATGTCAAGATTGTGGGCAGGAAATACAGAGAGTTAACCTCGAAATCCAGCAAGCTGACTGTTTTGAATTAGCGTGCATGTCCACTTCTCAAAGTAATGAGACAGAGTACAGGGAGAATTTCAGCCCTCTCGGCTTCTCGAAGTACCAGAGGGTAGATGACGACAGGTTGCCACTGGAAACCCTGCCCAGTGTAGAACGGCAGCTTTTCCAGAACAGAGTCAGTTCTCTCCCATCAGCGCATGAGCACAGGAGAGAAACTGGGCGGAGTGAAACACCCTACTCTCGACCCCTCCCCATACAGGGAGCGGTGGAGGGGGGGGGTGAGAAGTCTCCCTGGTGATGGCACACTGTACCAGCAGCGACCACCAGAGGGAGCTGAAGGGACGAAAAATTCCTTATGCTCCCGTGTCCTGCAAGGAAAACACACAAATGAAGGTGCATCTGTCGCACAATTACAAATTATCAAGACCTTGCAGAGCATGGTCACTCCTTTTGAGAAAACTGGTCATGCCACCATAAATGAACATTTAGCTGCTGTCAAAGATGCCTTTCGGGCACTGAACATTACCAGGGGGGAGGACATGGTTTTGTATCTTCCATGGTCTTTTGATGTGCCTTGCCAGCAATTTATTCGGGCCATGGCAGAAGATGAAAAGAAGGACATTGTCATTTTTGAACAGGCACTAAAGAAACATTATGGGCCATACCCTGATGATATTGCTGCAAAGCAGGCAGCATTTAGTATGACTCATAAGGAAAATGAAACCCCCCGAGAGTTTGCTTACAGACTTAGGCAGACTTTCTTCCAGGGTGACCCTTCCTGGGAAACAATAGAACACCATCAGGAGTTTCGTAATCTTTACTGTCAGTTGCTCCTTCCATCTATCAAGCCTTATATGTCTGACAAGCGTCACGAACCCCTGTCACGTGTGATAGAACATGCTGAGTGGATTTGGGAAGCTGTTCCCAACATGAGAGCAACCAATACTGGCAGCACAGTAAGGGCTCCCAGCAAGGCCAGAGAGCCAAAACAGTGTGTTAGTGCTGTAAAATCCACTCTTTCGTTAGAAAATAACGCTTCTCCTTCTGTTCCACAGAATCCTCCCAGGCCACCCCAGAATAACCAGTCATCTGGGTCTAAGCAGCGCTCTGGGAATCAGCGTTTCACTCCACAGAACCGGAACTGGAAGAGAAAGCCCGGTTTTGACAAATACCTGGAACTGGAGAAGAGAATAAGTGAGCTGACAGATATGATGAAGGCTAGCATTGCATTCAGCTCCTCACAGGAGGCTCCTGCTAGTAGCGCACCTCCTAAGCCCCGAGCAAAACCTCAAAAGCCGGAGGAGGAACTGGTTGACTCCTCTTCCCCTTCTAAGGCGACTGAATGACTAACCGACTTTGTTTCTGTCCCACAGGTCACTATTGCACAGGTGCAGCCAGCCGTGGATGCCACCCCAGGGACACAGAGTGACAGTTCTGCCATGGACAGCGAGGGTCCAGCCTTTGACACCATCAGGAAGCACAAGCACTTTCTGGGTAAACTCAAGCCAAAAGGACAGAGGTATACTGTTCCTGTTACAATTCAGCAGGCTTTTCTCTGTGAGGGCCTGATAGATTCAGCCTCTGAGGCTACCCTGATTACCTCGAGTCTCTTTGATAGACTCACTGCTTCCTTGGGGAGTCAGAGGACCCTACACGTCACACCCAGTGATTTGTCACTCGCAGCTTATGGGAATCAGCCCATAGAGTCTATGGGGCAGGTCTGGCTTAACCTCCAAATTGGAAAATTACAGGTGAAACATCCTGTAGTCATTACTAAGTGCCCTGGGGAAGAATTATTGATTGGCAATGAGCTCCTGAAACGGTTACGCCCCATTCTGGACTACGTCCAGGAAGTGATCTGGACACAGGTCACACATCCCATACCTTATGCTAGGGTAAAACATGACAGCAGAGTCAGTGGTCCTTGTTCGGTGGAACGCACAAACAAGTCCATCAGGATTAATTTCCAGAGGTCAGCTGATCCCCAAATCCTTCAGCTCCAGTATGAAAGGGCTGGAGATGAGGATCAGGGCATCAGCGACGTGGTTGCAATTGCAGTCGGTTCAGTGGCTAACATTGTCCTTGATACTGACTGCCTGCAGATATTCCTGAAGGAACCTGTGGAAGGTTGTGAGGTGCAAACCCCTCCTCCATCCCATCCCTGCCTAGATCACCCTAGGAGACTGACGGACATATTCTCAGCTGAGAAAGGTCCCTTTATATATGTGCAGGTGGGCGGGTCCCAAAAGGAAAGGGCCTACCTATTACCCCACTGTGACCACTCCCTCATCAGTGAGACTCTTTTCTATCGGCTCAAACAACAGCTTACCCTTGATTGGGTAATGGGAGCGAAGACTTCGTTCCAAGTGCCTGGGGAAGGGCTCAAGACATTAATGGGCTACTGCAATCTCCCCTTACAAGTTGGGGTCAAAGGTTTTCGGCACACCTTCTCCATCATCAGAGGACTTGAGGTGCCCCTCTCCTTAGGCTCCGATTGCCTTGTTCGACTGGGAACTTATGTGGATTTTGTGAACAACATCCTCTGGAGTAGGATGGAAGGAGATCCGGTGGATTTCTCTGGTAACCGCCCATCCCTACGGGCTGGTCAGACTATTCCTCAAGTCTGTGAAGTGGTCTGTGCAGAAGACACCCACATACCTGGGAGGGTACAGGATTGTCCCCTGCCGATACAGGTGACCCGAGGACATGTGTTCTCCGACAACTTGGTCTTCTTCAGTCCAAATTCCCGTTTTGAGGAGCTGGGCCTAGCCATGGGTCCCATACCCTGCATGGAGGCCACAGCTCCCTCCTTACACTTATTGCTCACCAATCCAAATCCAGATCGCATTCACCTTGTGAAAGGCGAACCCCTGGGATTCCTAGTGGGAGAATCGTTCCCAAGTGTGGAATTGAGTCTACAGATTATTGGGGAAGCCCCTGTTTCCTGGAACATCTGTGAAGGGGGGGGGGGACCCCTGCGTGTGTTCGATCCTCACCCCGAGGCCTCCTCACCTTACAGTTTGTCTGGCCACATAGTGCTGTGACCTCTCAGGTGGACCTCGAGTCTGACCATCTGATTTTGTCAAGTAAACTCAATGAGGCTGTTAGTTCCCTCACCCACCAGGGGGGGGGGAGCCTCATGCCGTCCAAGCCATCCAGGTCTCCTCTCTCCAAGATGAGATTGAGGAGAAGGTTGAAATACCTTCAAACAAACCTGTACTGGGATTTGACGAAATGGTTGCGGGAAAACTTGCTGAAGCCGACGCCTGCACTGATGAGTCAGAAAAGGCCCAATTAAAAGAACTGCTGTACCGTCACAAGGACCTGTTTGCCACTGACACCTATGACTGTGGTCTCACCGACCTACATGTCACCCGTATTCCTACGGATCCAAACAGTAATCCTGTCTTTGTGAGGCAGTATAAAATCCCATTGGCCTCCTATGAATCCGTTCAGGAAATCATTAATTCCCTGGAACAAAAGGGGATTATACGTCAATGCAACAGTACTTACAATGCCCCACTGTGGCCTGTCATCAAGAAGGACTCTAGCTGGCGCTTAGCTTTGGACTATCGCCAGCTTAACAAAAAGGTACCTCTATCCAGATGGCCTATGGCACATCTGGAACAGAACTTAGCCACCATCAAGGGTGCAAGGTACTTTACCAGCCTGGATCTGGCCTCAGGATTTTGGACTATACCTGTCCATCCAGAAGATCAGCATAAGCTGGCTTTTACCTTCGGTAGGCAACAATATACTTGGAATCGGACACCGTTTGGTTATTTGAATGCCCCAGCAGACTTCAATATTTTCCTGCATAAGGCTTTGCCTGATGCTGAGACTAGAGGCACCCTCGTCTATGTAGACGACATTCTGGTGAAGAGCACCAGTTTCACTGACCATTTGCAAGAAATAGAGCATGTTTTCCAGCAACTGAAAGCTGCGGGAGCAAAGCTGTCCTTGTCAAAGGGCCAATGGTGCCGGAAATCCCTCAATTATTTGGGTTACGAAGTTTCTGCTGAGGGACTGCGACCTCAAAGGAAGAAAATTGCGGCCTTGCAACAACTCAAACGTCCGACCAACGTGAGTGAGCTGCGCTCATTCTTGGGCATTTGCAATTATTCACGCCAATTTGTGGATCAATATGCGGAGATTTCCCAACCCCTGGTCAAACTCCTCAAAAGAGATGAACCTTGGGTATGGAATCCCGACCAAGAGGCAGCTCTAGAAGAGCTGAAGGCAGCTTTGAGTCGAGCTCCCTGTCTTGCCTATCCAGAGAGTGGCAGAGAATTCTTCGTGGAACTAGGTTTCACTGATCACTCTATGAGTGCTGTTCTGTACCAGATGCATGACACAGATAGGAAAGTTATTGCCTATGCCAGCAAAGCTTTAACGGAAGTGGAGAAGAAATACTCTGACTGTGAGAAATCCTTGTTGTCCACAGTCTGGGCCCTCCAATATTTACGCAGTTATATCCAAGGTGAGAGGTTGGTTGTTGAGACTCATCACCAACCCATCAAGTTCCTAGGCAGTGATCGGATTAAATCGGGACAAGTGTCAAACAGTCGCATTGTCTCCTGGACCTTAGCACTTCAGGGCTGGCCCCTGGAGGTCAGGTATGCTCAAAACGGCAAGGATGCCGCCGCACAGGGCTTGGCTGAATTGCACGATTGCACTGCCAGAGAACCTCTAGTGGGTAATTTAGACACCGATATGGAGTCATGTACGCCTGAGCCTTCTCGTCATCGTCCTTATGATGAGAACCTCTGTAAAGGCTACCCCAAGGTGTATGTGGACGGTTGTGCTTACCGTCGAGAGCCTGACCATGAACTGGTAGCAGGTATAGGTGTGGTTTGGAACCAGAACCACCCTTGTGAACCCTTCAAGTACCGTCTAGGTACCAAAACTAATCAGTATGCAGAGCTAGCTGCAGCCCTGGCAGCTCTCCAGTCTGCTGCTCAGGGAGGGGTTCACACCCTAACCATCTGTACTGATTCAGACTACGTCCGACAGAATTTTGTTTCCCACTTACCCGTTTGGAAATCTAACAATATGCTGAATTCCAAAGGGAAACCTGTCAAACATGCCGGATTGATTCTGGCCTTGGACAAGGTAGCTCATGAAAATGACATGACCATCTACTGGAAGAAAGTGAAAGGTCACTCCCGTGTTGATAATCCTGACAAGATTGGAAATGATCTAGCTGATCAGCTTGCCAAGGAGGGTGCTGTCTCTGGAGACCTCTGGCAGTTGGAGGCTCCCGAGACCAATGGGCTTCAACTGGTGACGGCGGTTACCCGGCGACAAGCTCAATTATCCACCATGCCCCCTGTGGTTCAATGGTGTGGCGAGAGCACAGATCTCGACCTCGTGCAAGCCCAGAAACAAGATCCTACTCTTGGACGTTTCTACCTTTTTCTGCAGAACCCCCAGGAACACCCATTAACTCTGGAGGATTGTCAGGACGATGAGGAACTGAGGATCCTCTACATCTCCAAGGACATGTTCCATCTCCAGAAAGATCTGTTGATACGGACGAGTAAGCATGGTATTGTGCAATGGGTGGTACCTCGGGCCTTCCGTGGAGTTATGTTACAGCACGCTCATGATGAGCCTTGTGCCGGTCATAGAGGTGACCGAATAACCTATGAAACGTTGAAACAAGTGGCCTACTGGCCCCACATGTACCAAGATGTACAATTGTATACTAAAGGTTGTCTGACCTGTTGCAGATTTCAACCTGCAGCTCCTTCTCATAGAGCACCTTTGAGAAACAGAGGTCTGACCATGCCTTGGTCTGATCTCCAGATTGATTGGATCGGCCCCGTGCCCCGATCCTCTCGAGGCAACAAATATATGTTGACAGTTACCTGCTTATTTACTAAGTGGGTTGAGTGCATCCCAGCACCCAACTGTACCGCCGAGACCACGGCCACCTTGTTGTTAAATCATGTTTTCAGCAGGTGGGGCCTCCCCATGCGAGTGGAATCCGACCAGGGTTCCCACTTCACAGGACAAGTCATTAAGCATCTGTGGAAGGTACTAGGTGTGAAGGCCAAAGTCCACATTGCTTATCGTCCACAATCCTCTGGACAAGTGGAGAGAGCAAACAAAACTATCATCAGTATCTTGAAGAAGTATGTTTCTTCCTCTGGGAAGGACTGGGACATCAAACTGCCCTTGGTCCTGATGGCTATCAGAGCCACGCGTCATCGTGCTACTGGTGTGTCCCCTTTTGAGATGATGACAGGTAGGGACATGGTTTTACCCCTTCATCTTCTTTACAGGACTAATGATGTGAATCTCGCTGCTGCTACAACTGCTCATGAATATGTTGCCCATTTAAGGCAACACTTGCAAAGTGCCTTTGCCTTTGCCCAAAAGAATTTGGACACTGCTGCTAGGGGTAGGAAGACCTACTATGATTTGAGGACTACCTCTAAAGAATACCAGATTGGCGATAAGGTATTCTACTACAATTTTGGTAAGAATAAGGTCAAAGACTGTAAATTTCTACCTAGCTGGAACGGTCCATTTCCTATTGTGGATAAAGCCTCCCCTGTTGCTTATCAAATTCAAATGAAGTCCAGTACTGAGAGGGAAGGCTCCCTTAAATGGGTCCACATTAATCAGCTTAGACCATGTCATCCCAGTAAGTTCCTTCCTGACGAACCTCTTGCTGAAGTGGATGATTCTAACCTTCAGGCAGCATAGCCTGTTTGTTTTCTTTTACAGATGGAGTCCCGGACTTTGAAGGTCCTGTTCCTGATTTTGCTGTTAGCGGGATCCGAGGTTGCCAGATTGATTGAACCTGGCCCTCTTTCTGGTGTCGTGCTACAGGATGCGCCTGGTTTCCTGATTACACAGTCCCAGACTGTCACACAAAGTTTTTGTGTCCCTAGATCCCCGACATGTTTTACAGAAACATTTTGAATCGTCTGTTGCACGCATCACTAATCCGTGGTGCCTCATCTTGGCATGTGCCAACGCTCTAAAGACATTCATTGGTTATGTCCTGGTAAGCCTTTCCTGAAGGACACTTCTACAGCTCTTTGTGGGTTGTCTGCTGAAAATGTGAAAGAACAATGTAAAGTTACCATGACCAAGTACGATGACTTTTCAGAGACGAAAGTTGCTGTTGTCAACAATGTTTGGCTGGTTAGCACCCCTTTGAGTGAACTCCTGGTCACCATGAATAAACATGACATTCATAATAGAGTTCCTCTACCCTGCAATGTTTGCTTGATTGATGTTCCCAAGAACTCCATTGTTAATGTTGGTGGAGTTTCCTTGTTTTATCTTGATGCTGACCCTGTTTCGACAGAGCTCCAGATTTTGGATGTGTTTCGAGGTCATGAGATTGACTTCACTGCAGCCTTGAACTATCTTTTGGACTATAAGGACTCTCACACAGTTGAACTGTCCATTGACCAGGACGCCCTTGCCATTGCTGATTATAACTTTGATTCACGAGATGTGGACATTTTACAAACTGATTTTATGTCACATGTCATTGTTCCTGGTCTTTTCTTTCTGTTGGTGCTCCAGTTTCTTATCTCTTTGTATCAACTGAGACAGATTCGTACTCTTCGTCGCTCTATGCATCCTGCACCTCTGCTGCCTGCCATGCGTCTGCAGGACTTGCTGGAACGTCACACTTTTGAATAAGTGTCACCATTTTCTTTGAAAGTTATCCATTACTCTTGATTGAGTTGTTTTTTTCATAGATAGCATGTGTTCATTTTACTAACACAGTTACACATGGCTTCTCATTACTTTTGAGTGTTCACCTTAGTGTTACACTAACACATTATATTGCATTACTGATATGCATTTTTGGTTTGGATACTATATATCTATGCTCTTCAGTTTGAAGTTGACATGTCTTATCTTAATTGATTTGACTTGCCTGTATCTATGTCATTTTATTTTGACTTCTTTTATTGCTTGAGTGTATTCACTGTATTATTCCTCATGCAGTATTGCTTTCATGCATATTGTGCTTGAAGTCTTATCCACTTGTCATGTATTAGTCAATCATTTGTCATTTGGTTCTGACCTGCACGGTAGTACTGCTAGTTAGGCTTTGTACGATGGAGTGTACTCCCTTGTAGCATCCTCCATCTTACAAGGGGGGGGGAGATGTAGGGCTGGTACCCCTGCAATTCTACATGCAAATCTCTGGCCTGCTCTGCAACTCAGGCCTGAACCAAACTGCACCAAACAAGATGGATTCTTCACTTCGCTTTTGCTGTGTTCAGCTATAAGCCTGTCCTTCATGCAACTGCTTGCACAGCGTTTCTAAGTGTGCATGCATACAGAGGCTATTGTCCGTGGCTGGCCTTGGACACTTGTACGTGCCCAGAAGTTACATACTGTTGCTTCTGCCTGACTTTTACCATGGCTCCTTTGTTTGCAAGACGCTGCGCATCATCTACCTTCTGATTCGCTGAGAACACCTCAGACTGCCTGCTGCCAACCAATCATCGGACCTATGACGGAGGATTCTCACACAGAATTCGGCATTCTGCGCTGGAAAAGTTCTAAGTTCTAAGTAGCGGTGAGAGAAGGAGTTGGGGGGTTTTTTTCTCCCCACCTGGACATAGACTTCTGCACCGGTCCTGCTGCTGTGCACTGCGTACCTGATTCCTGAGCCCTGAGCCTTTCGCCAGACGTGTGGGCTAGGCCGTCCTTCACAGGTCTGAGATAAGACTTTCACTGATCCCTCCGGTTCGGACTTACTGCGGCTCGCCTCTGAAGGGGCTGGAGCCGGCATTAGCTAACAGCTGCATCCTTGGACGAAGCTGTCTCTACCGACGGAGCTAAGGTACCGGCTTATCTCTCCTCTCCTGGAAGGGCAAAGGGGTTAGCAATATATTTCTTACTTTTCCTAAGTGCAGAGCGAATCAGTGACGTCTGGTTTACTAGTCTGTAATTCTTACGTTGTCCAAGTGTACATCTGTACCATAACAAATGTCTACCTCATTTTTCTAATTAGCGATATGTGTGTTTGTATATTTTTCTATTTGGTTGCCTATAATAAAGTCTAATATATATATCTGCAGACCAGAATTCTTTCGTGGCTCATTACCAGAATAACTTCCGAACCTTGGGCTGTATATTAGTAGCTATCTCCCCTAGACAACAACAGAGAGTCTAACTTATTTTTGTGCTACGAATATACCCGACAGCTCTTTCTCTGCAACAAATCGCTGTAATCGACATTGTGGAAGTGGATTTTCTCAGTTATCACACTCTTGATTCCGGAAAGTGGAAACTGAGTTGGGAGACACTGTTTCTCTGGGATCATCTCTAGATAGATCTGATGGTCCAGTGCCAAAGTGCACAGATTCTTCAGTTGCCGCAGGGAGGATGACTCCAAGGGTGTCGGTGCCCTAATTCAGTCCTGGCCAAAGCAGTGCCTACTGTGTGTTTACACTATGGCTGCTTATAGGGTGTATGCTTTGCCACATAGAGCGTCATCTGGACTGGGTTGTCCTGATGGCACCGAATTAGCAGTGGAGGTCATCGTTTTGGGACCTGATGCAGCTTCTGTAGGAGCCTCCTCTGCGACTGCTATCATCCTGGGGGCTCTAATATCAAGGGCCAATCCTGGACAACTGGGCTTTCTTCTCGCTTACGACTTGGCTCTTGATAGACATTGTTTAGCCCCTAAGTACTATTCTCCTGCCATGGTTTCCATGCTCCTCAAGGCTAGGAGAGGATCTACCAGCCTAGCCTATATGCGTGGCTGGTGTCTTTTTGAGCATTGGTGCCATGAGCTTCAGGCTAGTCCTGATACGGCAGACTTGCCATCCTTGCTTGCCTTTCTTCAAAGATGATCTAGACAAAGGCCTTAACCTTAGTTCTCTAAAAGTTCAGGTTGCAGCCTTATCCTGCTTCAGAAGACTTGTGGCAAGGTGATACATTGCCTCACACCCAGATGTATCCCGTTTCCTTCAGGGGGTACAACACTTGTCATCCCCTGTGTTCAGTTGTTCTTTTATGGGATCTCGGCCTAGTGCTCTGGGTCCTGATATCAGAGCCCTTTGAGCCCTTGAAGTGGGCTGCTTTTAAAGATCTGACCCTTAAGGCTGTCTTCCTGGTTGCAGTCTGATGAAATGCATCTCCGAGCTACAGGCATTGTCATACAGGGACCCTAACTTATTCTCAGAGGAGGCCGTGTGTATTTGGCCCATCCCTTCCTTCTTACCCAAGATGGCATCTTCCTTCCATGTGAATCAGGTGGTTTATCTGCCCTCTTTTGCTAAGGCCTCACACAGTACATACCCCTTTTTTTATTTTTTATATATATCTCATGTCTTTGTTGTATTATTTCTTAAAAACCAGAAAAAAGGCTTCACACTTATCTGCTCAAGCACGACGTGCACGTTTCGAAGCAACCTGCTTCTGTTTCAAGTGTCCCCAAAGCAAAAATAGTGTGTCCATTGCTCACAAATTCAAGAAACGCCGAAATTTTTGGCGGGTGACCAAAGATTTGGCGGGTGACCAAAAATTTCGGCGTTTCTTGGATTTGTGAGCGATGGACACACTATTTTTGCTTTGGGGACACTTGAAACAGAAGCAGGTTGCTTCGAAACGTGCACGTCGTGCTTGAGCAGATAAGTGTGAAGCCTTTTTTCTGGTTTTTAAGAAATAATACAACAAAGACATGAGATATATATAAAAAATAAAAAAAGGGGTATGTACTGTGTGAGGTGTTGAGGTGTGTCCTCCTCGCCTTGCGGTTTATGCCCGACAAAAGAACTTTTGGTGATTGCAGTTGGGAGTTTGGGTATTCTTTTGCTTTATTGATGTTTATTGGAATATCTGGTTGTGGGAATTTTTTGTTTTGAGCTCTTTTGCTAAGGAGCAGTGCCAAGGGAAGGACAAGGACCTTTGCCTGGTGGATGTCCAGAGAGCGCTGCTCCAGTACGTTAATGTTACTAATTCCTTTTGGAAATCAGACCATCTATTTGTGCTGTTTGCAGGACCACATAGAAGTGACGCGGCTGCCAAGTCTACTCTGGAGTGCTGGATCAAGGAGGCTATTGCCTTAGCGTATCTGTTGCAGAACCAGATGGTTCTGGAGAGTTTGCGTGCCCATTCCACTTGGGTGCAAGCATCCTCTTGGCAGAGCATAGTTCAGTCGCCCCCTCAGATATTTGTCCAGCAGCAACAAGGGGACCACTTTCCATTTTTGTAAAGCACTACCACTTGGATGTTCATACTTTGGAGAACACAGCCTTTGACTCTGAGGCCTTAAAAGCTGCTTTATCTTTTTCCTGTCCAGTGGCATTTGCAGCTTTAGTGTTCGTCCCACTTGTCTGAAATGGTCTAGTAGGACGATATGGAAGGTGATGTTTTACTTACCAGATAATGTCCTTTCCTTTTGTCCTGCTAGACCAGTCTAGGACCTGCCCCTGGAACCTCCTTCGGTTTGCTGTAATCTCAGAGGTTGGCTCTGTGGGCTCATACCTTTCTGACAAGCCTTCTATGGAAGCTGATACAGTACGTAGTTTGTTGAAACATATTTTCACTGAGGTTGTGTGAGGTCAGATTCTGACCATATGCTTGTGTACTGGATTATGACCCTAGGGGCACAGACTGATAATGGCACATTGATGTCATAAGAAGCCTCAGGGACTATTCTCTTGTCTCCACACCTGCTGGTAAGGTAACACAGACCCACTTATCTGGACTGGACTAGCAGGACTCAAAGAAATAATATCTTGCAAGTAAAATGTCACCTTAGTGGAGTGGTTTATGAACTATCCTTTTCTTATACGATTTACAGGATTTGTGAGTACATTTTGGGAACCTCCTTCAGCAAATCACATTTACCATAGTAAAAGTATAGATAAAAGACACTAATGCTTTTTTACCTGGATAGTGTCAGCTACACATCAGCCTCTGCAGCTCAGAAGTATTAGTAGTAATTATTTTTGTTAGGATTTGAGTCCATTTAAGGAAGCATGTTAGAGATATTATGAATATAAAACAGCAGTTACTCAGTCTTATTTATTTTTTTATTTATGTGATCTTTTATACCCCTTTATTCGAAATCAAAGCGGCTTACATAGAACCAACAAGAATTTACATGTAACAAACAGGTGTAGCAACAAATAATTATACATATAACAACTATTTACAGGTATCAATGAATATGTGCAACAGATTGTTTTTTTGGAAGGAAAGTTTGATGGTAAAGAGCTATGTAATTTGATTATGTACGTTATGAGCTTTTGTTATATACTGTAGATTGGGACAGTGAAGTTGTTCTTTAAGGAATGAGGTTAGAGATGGCTCTGTTGTGAGGGTGACTTAATTTAATATTGAGTTATGTCCACATAAATAGGTTGATGTAGGGTCGGTCAAAATTCTAATCAAGTAGCTAACTCTTCGAAGTGTTCTTTGAATAAAAATGTCTTGAGGAGCTGGCAGAACACTTGTGGTTCTTATGTTTTCTGGGAGAGTTCCAAAGTCCAGGTGCATCAGTTATGGCGTTCCTTTCCCATTTTCTTTCTTAAATTGTTACTGTAAACAGCCCTGCTGCTAATGTGAAGAGCAGTATATAAAGTTTTCATTAACATAAAGTGAGTAGGCTCTTTTGCATGTAAAAGTATTGCATTTTGTATTTAGTAGGATCTCCAGGAACAAGCAGGAATGTAGTCATCACATATGGGTATCATCGGTACCGACGGAGCCTGCACGGGAACGCTCCCAAGCGTCCAATTAGAAAGCTTTTGGGAGCATCCCACAGCGCCTGTGTGCTGCCTTCCCACCTTTCCCAACTGCTTCTCTCCAGTTCTTCTTTTTCCGTGGAGCCAGCAAGTCGTCGTTCCTGTTACCGCAGAAGAATTCTTCTTTATTTCTTTCTTTTTTGTGGTCGCGTTTGCCTTCCTCGACGCTTTACCTGTACCGCTGTTTTTTTCTTATTATTTTGTGTCTTTAAAAAATAAAAATATAAATAAATAAATATACATAAATATATATATAAATAAATAAATAAATATACATAAATATATACATAAATAAATATATATATATATATATATATATATATACACATATATACATAAATATATATAAATATATACACAAATATAAATAAATAAATACATAAATAAATAAATATAAATATATA
The DNA here is from genome assembly GCA_033557465.1 of Ichthyophis bannanicus. Taxonomy (NCBI): domain Eukaryota; kingdom Metazoa; phylum Chordata; class Amphibia; order Gymnophiona; family Ichthyophiidae; genus Ichthyophis; species Ichthyophis bannanicus. Next base: position 163,696,789 of record CM066037.1, read on the forward strand.
AATAAATATAAAAATATATATAAAAAAATATATATATATATAAATACATAAATATAAATATATAAATATACATAAATAAATACATAAATATAAATTTATAAATATACATAAATACATAAATATAAATAAATATATATATATATATATATATATATATAAATAAATATATATAAATAAATATATATATATATATATAAATAAATATATATAGCGTAGTTACTCACCTGTAACAGGTGTTCTCCAGGAGCAGCAGGAATCAGTCCTCACTTATGGGTGACGTCGGCACCGACGGAGCCCTCGCGGAGCAATTTTCCCCAGCTTTCAAAGAAAGCCTTTGGGAATTGCAGCGCGCATGCGCGGTCGTCTTCCCGCCCGAGGGTGCCATCTTAGCCAGTCAGATGACATAGCTAAAAAAGACAGCATAAAAATTTGCAAAAGAACATAAGCAGACGATTGAAACTCCAAGGGGAGGAGGGAGGGTAGTGAGGACTGATTCCTGCTGCTCCTGGAGAACACCTGTTACAGGTGAGTAACTACGCTTTCTCCAGGACCAAGCAGGAAGTCAGTCCTCACTTATGGGACTCCCAAGCTCAAGGCTACCGGAGACCCTAAGCACAAAAATGAGCTCCCTCTAGCTCAGCAGCACAGAAGGATAGAATCTTCGCTGAATTATCACCCACCGGTAGCCCACATCCGGGATGGAGGGTAGGAGTTGCTCAGACCTCAAAGAGATTACGGAGGACTGCCTGTCCGAAAGCACTGTCCCTACGGGACTCCCTCTCGAGACAGTAATGGACCGCAAAAGTCTGGCTCGAAGACCAAGTAGCGGCCCGGCAGATGTCTGCCAGCGGAACAGAGCGGAGGTAAGCCACTGACGTGGCCTTAGCCCAAACGCAATGAGCCGTGACTCGACTTTCTAAGGAGAGTCCGGCTGCCCCATAAGCCCAAGAGATACAGTCCGCAACCCAGATGGACAGAGTACGCTTGGAGACCGGGAGCCCCAATTTGTTGGGGTCAAAAGACACAAAAAGCTGAGCAGCTTTACGGTGCTCCCGCGTACGGTCAAGGTAGAAGTTCAATGCCCTTCTACAGTCCAGGGTATGGAGGACCGTTTCAGCTCGGCTGGAGTGTGGTCTGGGAAAGAAGGTTGGAAGTACCACCTCCTGATTGATGTGAAAAGGGGAGACCACTTTAGGCAGAAATTTTGGGTGAGTCCGTAGGACTACCCTATTTTTGTAGAACCTAGTGTAAGGGGGATCAGACACGAGGGCCTGCAATTCACTTACGCGTCTAGCGGAAGTGAGGGCTATCAAGAACAGTGTTTTCCAAGACAGAAAACGGAGAGAACAGGTAGCCATAGGTTCAAAAGGCGGACAGGTGATCCGCTGCAACACCACATTCAGGTCCCAGTCAGGCGCTGGCGGGCGCAGAGGTGGTTTAAGTAGAAGGAGACCTCGGAGAAACCTCGCTACGAGAGGGTCGCTTGAGAGAGGTCTACCGTCCACCGGCACATGATGTGCCGAAAGAGCACTGAGGTGAACTTTGACGGAGTTGGACTTAAGTCCCAGATTAGAGAGGTGCAGCAAGTACTGCAAGATCACCGACACCGGGCAGGAGAAGGGATCCTGGGACTGTTGGGTACACCAGACTGCAAAGCGACGCCATTTAAGGGCGTAGCATTTGCGGGTAGAAGGCCGTCGCGAAGCCAAGACGACCTCCTCCACCTCCGCCGGCAGGAGAAGGGGAGCAAGGACTACCCTCTCAGCAGCCAGGCCATGAGGTTGAGAGACCTGAGGTTGGGGTGCAGTAGGGACCCCTGATCCTGAGTGAGGAGATCCGGTTGTACCCCCAGAGGGATTGGATCCCCCACCGCCAGTTGCAGCAGGAGCGGAAACCACGGCTGCCTGGGCCAGCGAGGGGCCACCAGGATCATGAAGGCTTTGTCTCGGAGAACCTTGAAAAGAGTCCGAGAGACTAGCGGGATGGGAGGGAAAGCGTACAGAAGGCTCCCCGACCATGAGATCAGAAAGGCGTCCGCCGCAACCCGAAGGGGGTGTGGCTGACGAGAGCAGAAGCGAGGAAGCTGCCGGTTGTGAGGACTGGCAAAGAGATCCACCGTGGGGAGGCCCCACTTGAGGAAGAGCTTCTGAACTACCAAGGTATCCAGACGCCACTTGTGCGGCTGGAGGACCCTGCTGAGTTTGTCCGCAAGGCAATTTTCCTGGCCCGGGAGATAAACTGCCTTGAGGAGAATGCCGTGACTGACGGCCCAAGAGCAGAGCTTCTGTGCCTCCCGGCAGAGGAGGAAGGAGCCCGTGCCCCCCTGTTTGTTCACGTAGAACATGGCAACTTGATTGTCCGTCTGGACAAGGACGGACTGTTGGTAAGTTAGGTGGAAGAAGGCCTTGAGAGCTAGGCGGATCGCCCTGAGCTCCAGGAAGTTGATCTGCTGAGCAGACTCCCACGTGGTCCAGAGGCCCTGAGTACGTGCCTCTTGGCAATGTGCTCCCCAGCCCAGGAGGGATGCATCGGTGGTCAGCACCCGGGTCGGTTGAGGTGACTGGAAAGGCATTCCGAATATCAGGTTCGGCTGCCGGAGCCACCACCGGAGAGACGAGACCAGTGGCTCGGAGACGCGCACTAGGTCTGCTAGGCCGCCCGTGGCTTGTCGCCACTGCTGGCGGAGACACCATTGAGCAGACCGCATATTCAGGCGGGCATTGGGGGTCACATGGACGGTGGAAGCCATATGGCCGAGCAGTCTCAGGAAGCGCCTGGCGGAGACCAGGGGCTGGCTGCGAAAGCGGCCGGCTAGGTCCATGAGCCGTTGAGCCCTGTCGAGCGGTAGGTATGCTCGCGCCTGAGGAGTGTGCAGCCTCGCGCCGGTGAACTCGAGATCCTGTGAGGGGAGCAAAGTGGACTTTGCGAAGTTTATAACAAAGCCCAAGTGCTGCAGAAGAGTCACCGTGCGGCACGTGGCGTTGGTGACCTCCTGAGCAGACGCTGCTCTGATGAGCCAGTCGTCGAGGTACGGAAAGACATAGAGGCCGTGAAGCCGGAGATGGGCCGCCACGACCGCGAGACACTTTGTGAAGACTCGCGGTGCGGAGGATAGGCCAAAGGGCAGTACCCTGTACTGGTAATGATTTCCTGCCACCACAAACCTTGGGTATTGGCGGTGGCTTGGGTGGATGAGGATGTGCGTGTAGGCATCCTTTAGATCCAAGGAGCATAGCCAGTCTCCCTGCTGGAGGTAGGGCAGAAGGATTCCAAGGGTAAGCATTTTGAACTTCTCCCGCACAAGGAACTTGTTGAGGTTGCGCAAGTCCAGGATGGGTCTGAGGCCCCCTGTTCTCTTTGGTATCAGAAAATACCTGGAATAAAAGCCTTGACCTCTCAGGTGGTGGGGCACCGGTTCCACCGCCTGTTCCTGCAGAAGACCTGCCAACTCCTGAAGGAGTAATTCCCTGTGCAGAGGGGGTCGCGGAGGTTCTCCCGGAAAATAGGAGGGAGGGACCTGATGGAAGTGGAGAAGATAGCCTTCTCGCACGACTTGAAGCACCCAGGCATCTGCGGTGATGCTGGACCACCTGTGGGCGAAGTGAACCAGCCGGCCTCCTGTGCTGGGAGGAACCAGCGGGGGGGGAAAGGCTATGCTGTTCGAGTCAAAAACCCCCACCCTGCTGAGCAGGGGCTGGTGGTGCAGGCTTGGGGGCTTGCTGCCTACGGGACCCGTTACCCCGTCCCTTGGCCTGCTGGCCCTGTTGGGGAGATGCAGGGGCCTGATAATGGGGGTATTGTTTGTAGGCAGCCGCCTTCCTCGGGTAAAAGGACTTTTTCCCCGAGCCCTTCTTTTTCTGGGAAGGGGCGGAGGTCTTCCTAGAAAGCCTTGTTCTGGTGAGAGTCTCAGTCTCAATTTGCGCAGCCTTTTCCGCCATGGGCTTGCCAAAGAGGTTCTCGCCTCGGCAGGGGACATCGACCAACTTGTCCTGCACCCAGGGCTCAAGGTCTGACGACTGAAGCCAAGCCTGTCGGCGGGCACCGATGCTGGCTGCGGCCACTCGAGCCGATGCTTCAAAGCCATCATAGGCTGCTCGGGACATGAACTTTGAGCATTCCCGAATGCTAGTGGACAAGGCTAGGAACCTCCGCAAGGGTTCCTCGGACAGACCAGCGGAGAACCCGGCTAGCTCTTTAGCCAGATCCCGGAGATACATGCCCATGTATAGCTGGTAAGTCTGGACACAACATGCGAGCATAGAGCCCTGGAAACACTTCTTGCCAAGGCCATCCAGGTTACGGGCCTCCCTTCCAGGAGGCACCGAGGAGTGCATCTTCTGGCTCTTAAGACGATGCATGGCCGATTCCACTACCATGGAATGGTGTGGCAGCTGTGCCTTTTGAAAGCCAGGGCTCTTGCGGACTCGATAGATAGAATCGACCCGCTTGCTCAGGACCGGCGAGGAGGCCGGACTCTCCCACATGCGGAAGAGTAGTCGTTCCAGCATAGGAGGAACCGGTACAGTAAAGTGTTCCCTTGCGGGAGAGTCATACTGGAGGGCGTCGAGCTCTTCGGCTCGAGGCTCCTCCTCGGGATCCGCAGGGAAGGCCAAAGCCTTGGCCATATCCCTAACGAAGTCCGAGAACCGGGCATCCTCCGGGGGGGACTGCTTCCGAGGCTCGGACTCCGGTGAGTCCGATGGGACACACCGAGTCCGGAAAGAATCAGGCGACTCTTCCTCCTCAGACTCCCAGACCGACTCCGACGAGGACTCGGTGGGGTCGGCCCGGGCAGGGCGCGGCGCCAGCCGCCCCGACGCCGAGGGAGTTGGCGTCAGCGACCTCGGTCCCGAACGGGAGGCCGAGGTTGACCTCGACCGAGGATCGACTCGAGTTCTCATCGACTCGAGGATCGGCTCGGTCTCCGGGGTCGACTTGGACGTCGACGTCCCGGCGGTCGGGGCAGCGGCGCCAGCGAAGCCAGCGAGCAGTGCCCTCTGCTGGTCCATGAAGGCAGACAGTCTGCTCTCCAAGGCCGTCAACCTGAGTCCGAGCTCAGGTGACCCAGCAGCTCCCGACTCTGGCCCCGACGGCGTCGGGCCCGACGTCGGCTGTCGCGGAGGCGAGTCCAGAAGGACCACAGGACTTACCCGAGCAGGCGTCTCCGACTCCAGGCGAGGTCGCTTCGTGAGGTGTTCCTTCTCCAAGGACCCGGGGCGGCTGTCGGGGCTATGCGACCTGGCCCTCGCGGAACCAGGAGCGTCCTCCGACGCCGCCCTCGCGGGTTTCACCTTCCGACGATGGTCCCCGGAGGGAGAACCCCGGTCGGAGGAACTCCAGCGACGGTCCGAGCTGGAGCCTTTTGACGCGGAGGCCTCCGACGAGGTCCGGGTACGGCTGGGGTCAGCGAAGATTCTCTCACGCTGATGCCGCCGACTTCTCAACGCCTTTGAAGACATTTTGCTGCAGGGCCCACAGATCAGTTCCTCATGATCCGGGCCCAGGCAGCGAAAGGCAAAAGTCGTGTGTGTCAGTTAGTGACATGTTTCGGTCACACCGACCACACCGCTTAAACCCACTGGCAGCCATCGGGGGAAAAAGGGCCCCTGCGAGGTCAAAGGACCGGACTGCCAGGGAAAAACCGAAAACGAAAGCTGACTAAGTCAGAAAAACCGAAAAAAGTAAGAGGACTCGTGACCGGCGTCGCGAGTCCGGGCGGGAAAAAGATCGGCGTGGAACCGAAGGAAAAAAGGATAAAATACAGAAGAAAATCGACTTTTTCGCGGGGACAAGACGGGGACGTCTGTAGGTCTCCGCGGAAAAAAGAAGACTGGCTAAGATGGCACCCTCGGGCGGGAAGACGACCGCGCATGCGCGCTGCAATTCCCAAAGGCTTTCTTTGAAAGCTGGGGAAAATTGCTCCGCGAGGGCTCCGTCGGCGCCAACGTCACCCATAAGTGAGGACTGACTTCCTGCTTGGTCCTGGAGAAATATATATATAAATAAATATATATATATATAAATAAATATATAAATATATATATATATATATATAAATATATAAATGTAAATATATAAATACATAAATAAATATATATTTATTTATATATATATATTTATTTATTTATATATATATATATAAATAAATATATAAATATAAATAAATATATAAATATAAATATATAAATGTACATAAATAAATATATATATAAATATATAAATATGTCTATATAAATAAATATATGTCTATATATATACATAAATAAATATATATGTATATAAATATATACATAAATATATAAATATTTACTTATTTATATATATATATATTTATATATTTATGTATATATTTATATATATATATATTTATTTATGTATATATAGAGAGATATTTATTTATTTATATATATATATATCTCTCTCTCTATATATATAAATAAATATATATATATAAATAAGTAAATCTCTCTCTCTCTATATATATATAAATAAATAAATAAATATATATATATATAAATAAATAAATATAAATATATATATAGAGATAGATATTTATTTATTTATATATATATAGGGGCATGTTTACTAAACATTCCTAACGTGCGGGGCCGCGCTAGTGAGCGTGTGCCATATAAGGAGTGGGCGGTTCAGGCAGAAAATAGAAAATAAACGGTAGTAAGCAACCGGACGTGTGTGCGTCGCGCTAATGTGCGGGGGTCGACATTACCGCGTGGAAAGGCAAAGTGGCGCGCTGCTGAGTATACAAAACAACAGAGCCGTGGTACAACGGTGAAGACACTGACCAATGGTGCAGGGGCCATGGGTTCAATCCCCCAGTGTGCGCAATGACAAAGGTCAGCTGAGGCAGTAACTGTAATGATTAACATTGTTTTAGGAGGCAAATTAATTTGGAACGGCATAAGGCGGCGCACAGTGCTTTTTGGGCGGCAGAAGGCGGCGCACAGTGCTTTTTGGGTGGCAGAAGGCGGCGCACAGTTATTTCTGGGCAGCAGAAGGCGGCGCGCTGATAGGCACAAGGCGGCGCGCTGATGCACAAGCACAGGAACAGAGCCACAGCACAATGGTGAAAACACTGACCAATGGTGCAGGGATCAGGGGTTCAACTCCTCACAATGCCCAGTGAAAAATGCCTGCTGAGGCAGTATGTATTATGTTGAGGAGTGCTGTAGGAGGCTGTATAATGATATTTTGTTATCACTACTCGCAAACGCACTCTCCCAGCATGTTACCATACGGCGGCCCATAAGGCACATGTTACAGTGCACTGTTCGCCAAGGCACCCTTGAATGACCCCTATAGGGCAGCATGTATGTTGCGACACAGGATAATGTATAGTGCACCCTATAGGGATGGCAACCATAAGGTGGCCTACAGGGTGCCCTATGAAGCACCCTCAGAGGCACCTAATGGGTATAGTAAGCTGAGGGTGGTCTTGCCGGCATAGACATATGTACAGTAAATAAAACTAAAGCTGTGGACAGCCCTACCAAAGGGCCCCACTGTGGGTTTGAACCCATGACCTCTGGCTGCACAGGCAGTGATGTAACCATTGCGCTACAGCTCCATAGCTGTAAGCAGGCCCTGGCTGGCTGCAGATAGCCTACACGTCACCGCACAGACAGTCTGCTGGTGTCAACAGGATAGGGTTAGGCCACCCGTACCCATGATGCACTGCACATGCAAATTAGCTGTCCGCAGATGGACACAAGATGGGGAATGCACCCCCACAGCACCTCGGCCCTGTTGGGGGAAGTGACCGGGTGCACCCACACAGCACCTTGGCCTAGTAGGGGGCACTGACCGGGTGTTTTACTGGCACAGAGTAGCCACACACCGTTACATCGTGCGGGTACTGTGCTCACCCTGAGTGTGCAATGAGGTGGCCAGGACCAGGTCAACAACACCTGCCATGGCTGATGGAGGCCAAGCGGGCGTTCCAAAGCAGTGTTAATGTGTAAGATAGCTAGTTTCTGCACAAACACCATGGATATCCCTGTCTGCCGCCATCAGGCACCCCCCCCCCCCCCCAGTGGCAAACATGGTCTCCATCATGGGATCCACACTCTACCTCCCTGCAAAGGTGGCGGTAGAGGGCAACATCAACCCCAGTCCTGCTGAGGAACACCACCACCCCCCCCCCAGGCAGGCAGCTCCATACACAGCCATAACACAATAGCAGACAGACATAAGCCCAGGGTATGGTAAGCTGCACTCCACCACCAGTTATTCCCTTGCAGCAAGCCAACAGCCACTGCACCCTGCAAGCCATTATAGCAAGACATTTACCAGCTACAAACAGTCTGCTGGTTAGTCCATAGTGCATGTTCCCAATGGAGATGCATACACAGCAGGCAGATAGATCAGTGACTGGGCCCCAAAGAAAACCCATATCTATCACATGAGAGAACTACTATACAGCACTATGGGGGGGCCTAGCCATGCTGTGGTCACTGCACAGTCAGGGTGAGCGTGATCCCCCAGAAGGACATGCTTTGGCCACCCTGTCTGTGTAGGTGGTGGCCGGACACTACAATATCCCAGCCAATGTCCCTGCCAGGGCCCTATGCCCAGTGCAGATGCATCCTGGCCACGTCACCCTGCCCTGGCTATACCCATGGTACCTTGCACCTCATTATGCACATTGACTGGCCAATACTGGCAACAGTGCTGGCAGTGCGGGCTGTTGAAGGGGCTTGCAGCCAACACCCACTGTATAGACACACACAGTTCCACACCTCTGCCATCATGGTGCTACGATTGAGGGGGTAAGTAGCCTTGCCCACCAAACCGGTCCTGAGCACGGCAAGGCATGGATATGGTACGCATTACAGCTGGTGGTCACTCCCCAGGGTGGTAAGCACCGTCAGAGGCCAGGGCTGGAGCATGCCCCGCAAACACCTAACAGATTGTTTGGATGGGGTCAACTAGCAGTATGTACGTAACGTATGGATAACTGCCTGCCTGTGCTCCTAGCAAACGTCTCCGAGCTGTGTACCGTATACCTCAGGTGTAGGGTGACATTGGTAAGTTATGCAAGTGCTCGTTGTGGGTGCTGCATGCACGGTCCAATGTTCTGCCTTTCCAGGAGACATTGGCCAATGGGGCCTGTGGGTGTGGGTGTGTCTGCCCTTGATGGCTGCTGCTTTACGGCACAGATTCCCAACTCCAGTCCAGGTTTGCATCACACTGTTCGGGTTTTCCTGCTATCCCTCATGAATATGCATGGGCTACATCTACATGCCATGGGGGTGGTGCATAGATATACAGCACAGGCATTTGTATGAGTGTCAGCATGGAACCTGACTGGTGTGTGGCTCACCAGGACTGCATTTGGGTGATTCTGCTCTAGGTACTGCCCCTGTTCATGGTGTCTGTGCTCAGTGGGGTAAAAGATAGATGTCTTACCATTGCATATGTCCCCGCCATGAAAGGTGTGTCCTTACTATCACTGTTTAGTTGTGGGAAAAATATGTGGGCAGGATTGGCAGTAGCCCCAGCTGGGCTTTGAACCTGTGACCTTCTGTTCTTGTATGCACTGTCTGTGTGCACTGCACCACTGTGTAGCCACAGATTGGTTGGATTCCCTGGACTGTCCATGACTGTGGATCCGGCAGGACCTGTCTGTTGCAGTGGACTGTGCCAGCCTGCACATGGCTAGGCCTCTGTCTTCTGTGGTTAGCAGCCACTGCCCCCTGCACCACATGTACATGTCCGCCAACATGCTGGCATGAACTTCTCTCAGAAAAAGCAGTTGACCTGATTGCAATGTGGCAGTATGGGACTGCATTTGGGGGACTTGGCTGTAGGTAATGCCCATTGTTGTGGGGTGTGTGCGGTGTTGGGTAAAATATGGGTGTTTTCCCCATGCATACAGGGGTGTCTGCGCTATCTTTATTTAGTGGTGGGTAAAATATAGGGACTGGGCTGGCAGGTGCCCCAGCTGGGTTTTGAACCTCTGCCCTCTGGTCCTAGAGGTAATAACTCTGTCCGCTGTACCACACTTTGGCCACAGAGACAGTGCAGCCCCTGGAGGCAGTAAGCCTGGCAGGATGGAGTCACAAACCCTGCTCTACGCAATTCTACTGTGGGCATATGCACCCTGTCTGGTGACAAACGTGCACATAAACCCCGGAAATGACCACGGGAACTGTGGGACAAAATATCACCACGCTGGGCAACAGTGATATTAATGGGCAACCATAGCGAACACTCCCAGGAAAGCTCCATAACGTGGAAATGGTTTTTGGAAGAGTCTCCTCTCAGTAGACCCTTCCAAACTTCATTTCTTTTTTCTGGACCTTTGCTGGGTGTGATTTCTGTATTTGCCCATCACTATAACTGTTCCCCAGCTGACTTACTATTTGTAATAGTTCTGTTGTGGTCATTTTCTATTTTTATGTTCACTTTTGTGCTGTGCACATGTATCACACTGCTCACGTTTTGCTGGTTTCCCCGGTTTTCCTGTACATTGCTGACGGAAATGGTTTCTCTTCCCTTTAAATGCTTTCTACCGCGAGTGTACATGCAAATTCGGGCCCGCTACTGTGCGGGGAGCCTCTCCCCTCCCACTCTCCACCCATTGACCCCGTCCCTCCGCCCCTCCGGAGCCTTCCTCCGCCCTCCTTTCGCCGTTCCACGCCTCTATCGCACATTTGCGGGCCCGCACTTGTACGGGGCCCGTTAGTGAGCCGCGTACCTGTGCGGGGGTGACACGCATGTGTGCGGGGCGTTTAAACGCGTTTATTCGCGTTTCAGTGCCGCGTTTCAGTGCGCTATTTTGCGGCGCGCACATTTGCGGCTTTTAGTAAACATCCCCCTTATATTTATATATATATATATATATATTTATTTATATATATATATATATTTATTTATTTATATATATATATTTATTTATATATATTTATATATATATTTATTTATATATATATTTATATATATATATATATATAAATATATATATCAACATAGTAGACCATGTGATCATCTGATGCAAAGTGCCCGATGCCAGTCCATTTCAGTTCGCTGACACCCAACAGATCAAGTTGTACACGTTCCATTTCATTCTTGACCACTTCCAACTTCCCTTGGTTCATGCTTCGTACGTTCCATGTTCCAATGTGTAAGACATCTTTACAGCTTCTGACTCTCATTTCATGCGCAGCTACATCAGCAGTCAGACTTCCCGAAGGCTTTGATCCAACCACATCATAAATGCTGGCTTTACTCTGAAAAGTCTTCAGCTCTTCCCCAGTAGCTAGTTGAGTGCCTTCCGACCTGGGAGTCTCATCTTCCAGCACCATAGCACAATTTGTTTTGTTGTAACTATCCATTGGGTTTTCATGGCAAGATACAGAAGTAGATTGCCGGGCCTTCCTTCCGCGCAGTTTAAGTTTGGTGTTGTTGCCGTTGTCACAGAAATGTGATCCTCCGCCGTCAACACTATCCCATTCTGCTACTGCCCAGATGGGTGCTGGAAATGAAAGACAAAGAAGAAATGGTGTTGCATTTATAATAAAGAAGAAACTTGCAAGAACTGTAATGAAATACAATGCAGTCAGCGAACGCTTAATCTCTATTCGTCTACGAGGATTGCCTATCAACACAACTATAATTCAAGTATATGCCCCAACAACAGCTGCAGAAGAGAATGAAATTGAAGAGTTCTATGAACAAGTACAAGCTGAAATTGACAGAACATGCAAACAGGATATCCTGATAGTCATGGGTGACTGGAACGCAAAGGTTGGCAACAAAGAAGAAGGCAAAGTAGTTGGAAAATATGGACTTGGCAACAGAAATGAAGCTGGAGAAAGATTGATAGAATTCTGCAAGACCAATGATCTATTCATCTCAAACACCTTCTTTCAGCAACACAAGCGACGACTGTACACATGGACTTCACCCAATGGATTGTATAAAAATCAAATTGACTACATCTGTGGAAGTCAACGATGGAAAAGCTCTGTAACATCAACAAAGACAAAACCTGGAGCTGACTGTGGTACAGATCATCAACTACTAGTATGCAAACTCAAGCTAAAGTTGAAAAAAAGCAAACCACTCATGAATGCACCAAAATATGACCTTGAGAATATACCACTGGAATTTAAAGACTGCCTGCAAAATCGATTTGCTGCCTTAGATACAAATGACAGAGCTCCGGAAGAGTTATGGAATGACATCAAGAAGGTTGTGCTGGAAGAAAGCGAGAAGTCTCTACAAAAGGTGAAAAAGCAAAAACGGCCCAAATGGATGACGGAAGAAGAAACTCTGAAAATTGCCCAGAAACGCAGAGAAGCTAAAGCCAAAGGAGAAAGAAAGACAATCGCAGAACTCAACAGAGATTTCCAACGTGCAGCAAGACAGGACAAGGAAAAGTACTACAATGACACTTGCAAGGAAATAGAAGCAGAAACTATTAGAGGAAGAACAAGATCGGCTTTCCTAAAGCTGCAAGAGTTAAAGAAAAAGTTCCAGCCTCGAATTGGAATGTTACAAGATGCTCAAGGTTCTATGTTGAATGATGCTGAGAAGATCAAGAAAAGGTGGAAGGAATATACAGAGTTTTTATATGATAAAGATCAAGTGGACCAACAGCCGTTTCAACCTATACCTTATGATCAGGAACCATTGGCGATGAAAGAAGAAGTTGAAGCAGCATTGAAAGCCTTATCAAAGAACAAAGCACCAGGCATTGATAGCATTCCCATAGAAGTATTGCAGCAATCTGATGCAGCTGTTACCGTACTTACAAGGCTCTGCCAAGAAATATGGAAGACAACATCATGGCCAACTGACTGGAAAAGATCTGTGTTTATACCAATACTAAAGAAAGGTGATCCAACTGACTGTGGAAATTATCGCACAATCGCTCTGATCCCACATGCCAGCAAGATTCTACTGAAGATTATTCAAAAGAGACTACAGCCATACCTAGAACAAGAACTACCTGAAGTGCAAGCAGGGTTCAGGAAAGGGCGAGGAACGAGAGACATCATTGCGGATGTGAGATGGCTCCTTGAAAAGACTAAAGAATACCAAAAGGATATCTATTTGTGCTTTATTGACTATAGCAAGGCTTTTGACTGTGTAAACCATGAGAAACTCTGGGCCACATTAAGAAGCATGGGTATACCAGAACACCTGATCGTTCTCTTGCGTAATCTGTACATTGATCAAGAAGCAACAGTTCGAACGGAACAAGGAGAAACAGAATGGTTTAAAATAAGCAAAGGTGTAAGACAAGGCTGCATACTTTCCCCCTACCTGTTTAATTTATATGCAGAACAAATCATCAGAGAAGCAGGACTGTATGAAGACAACAGAGGTGTGAAGATTGGTGGAAGACTCATCAACAACCTTCGCTATGCTGATGATACCACATTACTGGCTGAAAGTGAAGATGATCTGAAACATTTGCTTCTCACAATCAAAGAACATAGTCTCAAAATGGGCCTGCACCTTAATGTAAAGAAGACAAAGATCATGACAACTGGCATAATCAACAGGTTCATCGTTGAAGGAGAAGAAATTGAAATCGTGAACAACTTTAACCTACTTGGATCAACTATCAATAAAGAAGCAACAAGCAGTCAAGAAATCAGACGACGCATTGCTCTTGGCAGAATGGCTATGAAAGACCTAGATAAGATTCTCAAGAGCAGAGATGTCTCTCTCCATACAAAGATTTGACTTGTTCAAGCCATGGTATTTTCAATAACATCATATGGATGTGAAAGCTGGACAGTGAAAAAGACAGACAGGAAGAAAATTGATGCCTTTGAATTATGGTGCTGGCGGCGAATACTGTGTATACCATGGACTGCCCGAAGAACAAACCAGTCGGTACTAGAAGAGATCAAACCTAAGCTTTCTTTAGAAGCTCAGATGACAAGACTTCGACTTTCATACTTCGGACACATCATGCGAAGAGAGAGATCATTAGAGAAAGACATCATGCTTGGCAAGATAGAAGGTCAACGCAAAAGAGGAAGGCCAGCAATGAGATGGATTGCTACAATAACAGCAGCTACGGGTACCAGTCTGTCAACAATGAGCCGCCTGACTGAAGACCGAACACAATTTAGGATAGCTATCCAGAGGTTCGCCATGAGTCGACTCCGACTCGACGGCACTTAACAACAACAACAACATATATATATATATATATATATATATATAGATATATAGATATATAGATATATAAATATATAAATAAATAAATATATATATAAATAAATAAATAAATAAATAAATATATAAATAAATATATAAATAAACAAATATATAAATAAACATATATATAAATAAATATATATATAAATACATAAATATATAAATAAATAAATATATATATAAATAAATAAATATATATATATATATATAAATATATATATATATATATATATAAATAAATAAATACATAAATATAAATATATATATCTATATAAATATATATATATATATATATAAATAAATATATAAATATTTATTTTTATTTATTTATTTTATTTTATTTAACATCTTTTATATACCGCTCTATTTATAATCAGCGCGGTTTACATAGAACAAGAAAACATCAGATAAGGTACATGTTATCTGTTTTTTACATAGAACAAGGAACAAAAACTTGGATAACTGGGGAAATTATTTACAATGAATACAACACATTGGCTATTTACATATGAACGGAATAAAGCCTAAAAGAATTTTCATAGTATGAGAGAGAGGTGTGAAAAGTTATTGGGTTAGCAGAGGTGGCGTGTTAAGAACGGGAATGGTGCTATTTGAGTGATCTTGTGTTATTGTGTTTTCTGGGAAATATTTGATGAAAAGGTGATGCTTCAAGGCCTTTCTAAACTGGAAGAGGTCAGTGATGGTTCTAATTTGTGGTGGGAGGGTGTTCCATAGCTTTGGAGCACATAAACTGAAGGATCGGTTTACAGTTGCGGAGTTGTATCTTAAGGACTCTTTTGGAACTCTTAGCATGTTTAGTTCAGTGGTTCTTCTACTCCTGTTGGAAGGAATTGGTAGGATTAACTCCGAAAGTGAAGGAGGAGCAAGCCCTTTTTGAGCTTTGAAGGCTAGAAGCAAGGTCTTGAAGGTAATTCTCGCTTGGATAGGGAGCCAGTGTAATTGTTTCAGGAGAGGTGTTACATGTTCTCTTTTTGGAACCCCGAAGAGTATTCTTGCTGCGCTGTTTAATGCTAGTTGAAGTGGGTTAAGGGTAGATTGGGGGAGCCCCTGTAATATACAGTTTGCGAAGTCAAAGTGCGGTATAACCAGAGCCTGGTAGACCGTACAGAAATCATCTGGATCAATCAGTTGACGGAGGTGTCTGAGGGAGAGAATCTTAAAATAAATTGTCCTTACGGTGTTGGCTATGTGGGTCTTCATATCTAGATTCTGATCCAAGGTCACTCCAAGGTATCGGATGTGGGATTTTACTTGCAGCTTGGCATCTTGAACTTCAAGAAATGTGGGTGGTGTAAACTTAGGGTTCCTTGAGATGAAAAGAACCTCTGTTTTTTTGTTCTGGATTCTGAGATTTTGAGTCAGTAGCCAATCTGAGATGGCATTAAAACAGTTGGTTATGGGGGTGAGATTAATCTTATCTATGCAGAAAGGGATATATAGTAACACATCGTCAGCATATATCATGTAGTTGACATTGAAAGACTTGATAATGTTGCATAAGGGTTGCATATAGATGTTGAATAATAGTGATGACAAAGAAGAACCTTGCGGGACTCCTTGTCCTTGGTGAAATGGATCTGATGTTTCGCCATTTAAGCGGACCTGCTGCCATCTTTCTGAGAGGTATGAGATGCACCATTCGAGGGCATTTCCACAAAGGCCCTTCTCTCTTAAGCGGATAATGAGCAGATCGTGACAGACCGAGTCAAAAGCAGCCGCGATATCTAAGAAGATGAGAACAAAGCCTTGTTTGATGTTGTCGATACCAGAGTTTAAGCTGTTGAGAAGAGAGGTGAGGAGCGTTTCGACGCCGTGGAATTCCCTAAATCCATGTTGACAGGTATCCAAAGGCGCTTCAGTGTCAATATGATCTTGCAGTTGTCTGTAAGCTATTTTTTCAATTATTTTAGCAAGAGTGGGTATACTGGAGATAGGTCGGTAAGAGTCTGTTTTTTGTGGGTCTAACTTGAGGTTTTTTAGTAGAGGTCTGATGGAGGTTTGTTTGAGGGCAGCAGGGAATGAGCAGGTGTCAAAAGATAGGCTTATGATCTTGGATATTATTGGAGCAAGCTCTTTGCGAAGGTCTTTAATCCAAAAGGCTGGACACGGATCAGTATGTGCTGTGGATAAGTTGAGAGATGAGATTGTATCTTCAATTAGCTTCAGAGAGGGGGTTGAGAATGAAACTAACGGAGCTGGGAGCCCATGAATATTCGGGATAGGGGGTATTGTAATTTTATTTGTACAGCACATCTTAGATTGTATGTAAAGGGCATATTCTTGTGGGTTGATTTCGCACTGTTGTTCCTGTGATGGTTCCTTGGCTAATTTCTTGACAAGGGTAAATAGATCATGGGGTTTGTTTATAGCACGTTTAAGGGAGTCTGTATGATATAGTCTCATTTTTTCTGAAATGGCTTTACGGTGGGCGTCAAGGTGTTGCAAGTATGAGGTCTGATTGGTATTGGTGCGTGATCTCCTCCATTTCTTCTCGAGTTTTCGCAAGAGTTTTAGGGATTCTTTCAGATCTGATGTAAACCAAGGTGCCGTAACTTTTCTTCTTGAGGGGTTGATTCTGGGTGGACGAAATGAAATGCGGTTGAGTCTGTTGTTCCAAGAAGTGATAATCTCATCCAGATTTAGGGTGGAGTCATTAAAGATTGCGTCAGTTTCCTCGAGGATCTGTTCCCTGTTAAAAGGTTGGAAGCTTCTGGATGTGGTATTTGCATATTTGTTTGGGTTCTTGACATCAGAATATTTAATCTTTTGAATGGGAATCTGGAACAAAATGAGATTATGATCTGACCATGGGACATCTGTAATTGATAGTATAATATTTTGAAGTTGATTGAAAGCTGATAGTGGGGCAAATATGAGATCCAGGATGTTACCTTTAGTATGTGTGGATTGTTGTATCACTTGCTTGTAACCTAAAGATTCTAGAGCATCTATAAAGGCATCAGATTGGTTGTCTTGTAGAGACGGTAGATTAATGTCTCCTAGGATCCAATTGGGTCTGTTTGGATTCTGTGAATTGGAGGCAAGATTTATGATAGTTGAAAGGTCATCTGGTGAAGGTGATGGCGCTCTGTAGATTAAGTTTATAGAGAGAATGCTGTTAGAGATAGAGACGGTCTCAAGGTGGTTATTGCTGGAAGAGTCGATCATTTTAAGTTGAAATTCAGCCTTGGCGAGGATAAGTACC
>CM066037.1:172326713-172575680 GCA_033557465.1 Ichthyophis bannanicus
CTTTGAAAATGCTATGTAGTATATCATATAGTTTTTATTCAAACAATGGCTTCCTTCTTGCCATCCTCCCATACAGGCCATGTCTGTGGAATACAGCTTCCCCAGTCTCAGCAAGAGACCTCAGTAGTTCTTTAAAAAGGAATCTCAGTTTTTCATTTAACTTTTTATTTTTTTTCAGCCTTACATATGCCACTCGAACGTTTTACAATTCTTCCTCTCTTGTACAGATATATATTCTTTTAAAATCACCACTATCCCCACCCAACCTAAAGAGTCACTGCAAACCCCACCCAATAAAAGTGTACTGAAATCTCAGGTCAAGCATGATCCTACATATGCCTCTTCCCTTCCCCTAGGCACCATAACCCTCCACAGGTAGGCACCAATGCACGCATAAAAATGCCTTTATCCCCTGGCCTCCATGCTGTCTCACAGGACCATATGTCCCACTCTAAATTAACCCAAACTTTCTCCCATCCCTTAAAAAACTACCTACCATTTAATGCAACTGTAAGCATCCCTAACCCTCTCCCCCCAACTCCTTCAATGGGGCCTCAGCATTTTTCCATTGCTTTTCTATACAGCCATTTGGCTGCTAATAACAAATGTTATACCATCTTCTCATCTCCCCTCATCAAGCCAGGCACCGATGCACCACAGTTCTCAAGGTATCGCCACCCGGGGTACTACTTTTATAAATTATAATACTCTCGCCAGAAGCTCAAATTAAATGGGCATACCCAATACCCACCAGATAAACATGTTATGCGCCCCCCCCCCCATTAACACTTCAAGCACAACGGACAGCAATCCAGGTAAATCTTATGTAGTCTCTGTAGGGTTAAATACCAGCGACATAGAACCTTATACCCATTCTCGTCCTACAAATGAAATTCTGCTGATAATATTTTTCGGTATAACATACAGTACGACACATCTTCTGGCATCTCAGCCCCAAGCTCCTCTTTCCATGCTAATATGAACTCATGTTTCCCATGGCTGCTGCCTGGAGCAGTGTATGTGTGGCAGAGACCTCTCATTTTATTACATAATCTCTCAAAGGGGGAACATGGTGCCCCCAGCGCCAGCCTTATAGCTCAAAAACTGCTGCAATGTAAATACATATACCTATTCTGTTCCTTCAGGTGCAATCTCTCCTGGAACTACTCAAACTGCCAGAGTTTGCTTTATTTCATTAAATTACCTCAATGTTATCAAGCCCATCCTCTTTCCAGAGGAAAAAAACTCTGTATTCCTATAACTGGGGTCAATTGAAAGACTGATTTAGACCTTGAAATTTAGCCGAGGACTCCTATTCCTGAACCAATGCTTTAAAAGGAAACATTTGGTCTTACCTGCTAATTTTCTTTCCTCAAGTCCAGACCAGACTAGACTATGAGAGAGAAAGAGAGAAAGAGAGAGAAAGAGAGAAAGAGAGAGAAAGAGAGAGAAAGAGACACAGACTTGTTAGCTCAGCCCTATAAAAGGCATCATGCTTCCAGCAGCTCTCTAGTATTTCTGTAACAAAGTAAAGATACCAATCCAGAACTAGTTTAAACACCTCCCCGAACCAGAGGGGAGGATCCAGAAATGCAACTAGAGGAGTGGAGGAGTGGCCTAGTGGTTGGGGCAAGGTATTTCAGGCCGGAAGGTCGGGGGTTCAAATCCCACTAGAGGACAGCAACCTTGGGCCGGAAGAACTGGGGTTTCTAGTTCCACAGGTGCTCCTTGTGGTCTTGGGCAAGCCACTTAACCCTCCATAGCCCATGTTCCCTGTAAAATAGTTATCTCCAAGTTATAATGCCTTGTTCAATGTAAACCGCACTTATGCAGAATAGCGCAGTATATAAGAGAATGTAAAATAAAATAAACTAAAAACTACCACACCCCAAGGAAACTCCTGAGGACCTTCTCTGCATAAATCTGCTGACCATTCCAATACAGCAGAAATTTGGGTGGGTCTCAGCAAGACTACCATTTTTCCTTCCTTTTCCTCCATCAGACCAGCCCATACAGTATGGGATGTAACAAAGCATCCCTTACAATCAGTTGGATGGATAGGAAAAGCCTTGGTAGGACTAGGGATACTCTGCAAAATTAGGTCCCCTGATGGACCCACCACATTGAGAATCATTCCAGGGAGCTTCTCCTTATGAGAAAAGTGAACCACCAAGAGGTCATCATCTTTCCCTATGGAAGCTTCCCTTCCTCCAAAGGGTCTCCAAAGACATTCTTTTATCCTGGTCTGAGACCAAAGTCCAATGCTCAGATTATGTCCTGGACACTTCTGAGAGGACTTCCCAGCCCTCTAATCCCAGTAGTCACTAATATTTAGGCACAGAAGGCTCCTCTGGGTACTCCAAAGCTCCCTTACTAGCCTGCCCTTCACTATCTCTCTGGCTTTAGCACAGTAAAAAAAGCTTTATGGAGCAACACCACAAATTCAGGAAAACAAAATCCCATCTGCAAAGATGACCTGTTTCCTATGACATCCTTCTCCTGAGAAGGCTGCTCAGCATTAGATGTTAAGTTCATGGTTTTCAGAACCAGAGTGGAGGGGAAGGGAAAGTGGGAGCCTGAGCCTCTGCAGCAAGCACAGACAAAAAATGGTGGATTCTCCCAAATATCTCCTACCAGAGCCATGGAGGGGGGGGGGGGGGGTGGAAGACTTACTCATTGACACTAGCCTATCCCGCCTGTATGAATGTAACCCCGAAGAGGCAACTAAGTCCACTGACTTCACAGAGCCAGCACTGCAAGCCAGGCAATGGCTTTAACTGTTCCTCTTTGCTTCCATCAACCCTCTGCTGCTGGCAGGCTGACCATATGGCTTCCCAACTTTCAAATTAGTTCTTCCCAATCAGCAATACTGCAATGTTAGCTCCCTGGCCTCAGTGAACACCTGCCAAGAAAAGTAAGCTGCAGACCACCCTCCTCTCCATCACAGCAAAAAAACCTTTAAGCAGCACTTCCGGTGAGAACAAGCCACATCTCCTGGAGGAAGAAACTTGACCACTAGCATCTCCCAGTACTCCCTCCTGCCTCCCAGTCTTCAAGTGTAAGACATACACCACTCCTGGTTCAAGAAGCTTCTACCTACCCAGTGGAAAATCTCTGCGTAAGGCAGGAATTCCTTCCTGCACTCACAACACAGGCCCAGAAGACCCAAAGAGCTTGCTCCTCTGCAGCTCGCCTCCAACTTTTTTTCCTCTTCTCTTTTCTGAAATGTCCTATTTAATTTTTATCCAAGGTCTACAATGTAGGAAAGGTGGAGAGGTGGGGGGAACCCAGAGCAACTATAAAAACACTTCCAAAATATTTCCTGTGGTCTGCCAGGTCAGGGATAAGGACCTGAACTTCTCCAGATACCCCCCCAGACATGCTGCTACCTCTGGCAGGATTCCCAGATCCAGGCCCAAGAGCCTGCCCACAGACTAATCCAAGCTGCACGAATTGTCTTGTAACCCTCTACTGGAGAACTACTGGCAGTATGGTGCCTTTTACAGGGCCAAGCTAACAGCTCTATAGTATGCCTCCATCTGCTGTTTGGCAGCATAACCCATACAGTTTGGACTGGTCTGGCGGACAAAAAGGAATAGGGGTTTGATTTTTCACTAATCATTTCATTTCCGTTTGGCACTCAAAGATATCCACTCCAATTGTTTTCCGAGCCTCACACAGCAATTCAAGACACGCCTGCTGCTTTTTACAGTCCTTCCTATACCACTCTACCACCTCTTTTAATTGGCAGACCTAGTAATTCCACTCCAGATTAGACACCCCCAGACCCCCATCTGTCTTTGCTGCAAATTGACTTCATCACTCTTGGGGGGCTTACATTGCCATATCAATCTCTGCTGCATCTTCTGCAGCACTTGACCAGGAACTAGGATGGGGAAAGCTTTAAAACAGTGGTTCTCAACCTTTTTTGAACTGTGACCCCTTTTACCATTGGTCAACTTGTGGTGACCCCCAATGATAAAATCAAATGCGTCTCTCTTCCTTTACCGTTAACGCACTGTTGCTGTAATCATTTGTTGAATTATTAATATATTATAGGCCTTCGCAATATGTTTTTATTTATAAACTGTACTTATTTAAACCACAATCACAACAAGTAACAATATTTGATTTCAAAATTATGATTTTGTAGTCAAATCACTAATATGAAATAAAATTAATTTTTCTACCTTTGTTGTCTGACCAATTTATTCTCTGATCATGCTGGTCCCAATCTGAGGATTCTGCTTTCCTGTCTTCTCTTAGCTCTCTTTCTGTTGTCTATGGTCCATCTGCCATTTCTTATCTCTTCTTTCGTTTTCTTCACTTCTTTCCATCAGCCTATTTCCAGTCCCAGTAACCATCCCCAGTCCTCACTCTCAGTACCTTCCAATGTCAACTTGCATTCCCATGACTGCCACTGGTGTCCATTCCCTTCCAGACCCCTCCTTCCCCACTGAGCAGTCCCTTCTAGTACAAATACCATGGCAGCCCCTCTCAGATCCACTCTCTTCCAGTTCCATTCTCCCATCCCCTCGTATCAGCCCATTTGTAGCCTTAGCCCCCCAGTTTTCTTCCAGGGCCAGCCGCTCTATCCTCCCCTCCCCACAATCAGCCCATTCCCAGTCGAAGCCCCCCAATCAGCTCGCTTCCAGTACTAGTCCCCCCCTCAACCCCATTACCAGTGCTAGCCTCCCCTAATCAGCCCAATACCAGTCCTACCCCCCATCAGCTCATTACCAGTCCTAGCCTCCCCTAATCAGCTCATTTCCAGTGCTAGTCCCTCCTCAACCCCATTACCAGTCCTAGCCTCCCCTAATCAGCTCATTTCCAGTGCTAGTCCCTCCTCAACCCCATTACCAGTCCTAGCCTCCCCTAATCAGCTCATTTCCAGTGCTAGTCCCTCCTCAACCCCATTACCAGTCCTAGCCTCCCCTAATCAGCTCATTTCCAGTGCTAGTCCCTCCTCAACCCTATTACCAGTGTTAGCCTCCCCTAATCAGCTCAATCCAAGAGACAATACGCATCCCCCATGTTGGCAATTCTTTGGATATGATGCCAAACAGCTTAGAAAAGTTAGACATCAATTGCACCCCCAACTATATGAGAGATTTCCTGTCTGACAAAAAAGAAAACCGACTTAAGGTTTCTTTTTCATGCTCTAGTAATCTAAATAAGTCTCTCTTCTGACTTCCTTAAGGAACATTCCCATATATAAAATACAGGAACTGATCCTGGCAGAAAGCATGGAAGCCTGGAAAGTACGACGTCCAAAGGCATCCAAAGTTCTACACTCACGTCCCGGAGGATTAGAGGCATGCCTCTTTGCACTCCTGATCCTTCTCATAGCTGATTCCACTACAATAGAGTGGTGAGGAAGTTGAGTTTTCTGGAAACCAGGACAAGGAGGGACTCGATACATGGTATCCAGTCTGCGAGAGTGAGGAGAGGTGGTAAGAGGTGTCTCCCACATTCTCAACATGAGATCATGTAAGATCTCATGGATAGGCAAGGTAGCTGCCTCCTTAGGAGCTTTGGGATATTGTAAAATCTCCAACTCCTTAGCCCTGGGCTATGTTTCAGGGGTCACAGTAATGGACAGACCTCGAGCCACCTCCCTGATGAAAACCTGAAAGGAGATATCTTCTGGAGGAGACATCCTACGTTTAGGAGAGGAAGGCTCCTCCGGGAGAAGTATTCTGGTACCGACAGAACTGTCAGAATCCTCAGACTCCTCCAAGGATTCGAAGTACCTTCTGTCCGGATGCTCTTGAAGAGCCCAATACCCGTACCGACCGAAGTCGGTACCAGGGGGAATCGGTACCGGTGTATCGTACCAGAAGGCATCGCATGACTGGGTGCCGGCAAAGTAGACACTGATGTCGATTCCGATGCTGTCAGTACTGATACCGGTGCTGGCTGAACTGTGACATGGTTCCGAGGGTGTCGATGCCATAAGGAGAGCTGCCAGACTGCGTTCAATAGCCAGGAACCTCTGGTCTATCGACACTGCCGATGCCTGGATGTTGGTACCGGAGGAAGCAGCCGGTACCCCAGAGTATGGCACCAGTAGTTCTGCCGAGGTTGAGGCCTCAAGAACATCCTGGAGCCCCGATAATGTTTTGGAAGCCGAAGCCTCCTGCCGGGGAAATTTTGCCGGTACAGAACCCTCAAGGGCAACGCCAGAGGCTTCTCGATGCTTGGAAGGAGATCTACCCTTTGAGGACTGGCCAGACGTATGTTTAGTTACCTGAGATCCATGGGAGGAAGACGAAGCCCTGGAAGACGCCGATGCCACAGAAGCTGCATCGGAGGGAAAAAGGGCGCTGAGCTTAGCAGCTCGGTTTTGTCGACCCCTCTTGGACATCATGGCACAAGCCATACACTCAGAGATGGAGTGGTCAGGACCTAAACATTTAAGACACCACTCATGGGTGTTGGTGACGGAGATGGTACCGCCACACTTGGTGCACTTTTTGAAACCCGAAGCGGGTTTTTCCCATAGTGGAGGAAATTTTGGGCCCAAGGTCCAAAATGGCGCGTGCACCTGGAAAGGAAAAGTTTGGAAAACAAATATAAAACGAATATATATAAATAAATAAAATATAGAGATAGAGAGATAATTTTGGTTTTTTTTTAAAGAAAGAAGAACCGGTGGCACCGGTATAGCGTCGAGGAAGGCAGACGCGACCACAAAAAGAAAGAATAAGAAAAGATTTTCTGCGGTGACAGGAACGACGACCTGCTGGCTCCGTGGAAAACGAAGAACTGGAGAGAGGCAGTTGGGAAAGGCGGGAAGGCAGCACACAGGCGCTGTGGGATGCTCCCAAAAGCTTTCTAATTGGACACTGGGGAGCATTCCCGCGCAGGCTCCGTCGGTACCGACGATACCCATATGTGAAGACTACATTCCTGCTTGTTCCTGGAGATATGTTGTATCCCCCATATCATTTAGTTGAAAATATTCTGCAATTGCCCATTTTATTGGAGGAGTGGCCTAGTGGTTGGGGCAAGGTATTTCAGGCCGGAAGGTCGGGGGTTCAAATCCCACTAGAGGACAGCAACCTTGGGCCGGAAGGACTGGGGTTTCTAGTCCCACAGGTGCTCCTTGTGGTCTTGGGCAAGCCACTTAACCCTCCATAGCCCATGTTCCCTGTAAAATAGTTATCTCCAAGTTATAATGCCCTGTTCAATGTAATTTCAGTTTGTTCAATGTAAACCGCACTGATGCAGAATAGCACGGTATATGAGTGTGTAAATAAATAAATATAAAATTTCCTGCAGCAAATTGTCATCTCTTAGCAAGAAAATTATTCAAAGCCCACATTTTCCCTTCTCCTGTCTGATCTGCCAACTCTCATTTGCAGATGATCAATGCATGATCTGATTCTTAAAATTCCCCACCCTCACATACCTCACTCTGCTACCTCATTGTTAACCAAAAAAATAATCAATCCTAAAATAGGTCCATTGTGGGTTGGAGTAAAATGTGAAATTCTGGGCCTGGGGGATCTGGCTTTACAATGCGTCTCCTAGCCCCGCAACCCTACTGCCTAGTGATCCTTCTTCAATTTTGAACCCACTGTGATTGCTCCTGTAGAGGTATGTATTTTTGGGTCCAACACCAAATTAAAATCTTCCCCTACCCCTACCATATCCCGATTGGTCTAGTAATTGCAGAACTATCTGCTCTAGGAAAAGTCCCCTGTTTCTCATTAGAAGTGTAGAGAGGGGCAAGCAAAATCTTGGCATCCCTTAGCCATCCCTGAATTCCTATATACCTCCTTTTGCTGCCTGCTACTACCCTATCCACCTTTACTTTCAATAAACCCACCCCTGCTTTCTTAGTCCCTTTATACCTGGCCCTTCTAAGCAATCTCTCATCCCTGAATTTAAAGTGCATCTCTTGTATTAGCAATATATCAAGTTTTGAATCCTTTCTTTTCAGAGCCAGTTTCTTATCCTGGATGGGTTTAACCCCATTTAGGGAGCCCACTTTTATCTTTCTACCATCCTTCACTCATGCCCCTTCCCCATAATGCCTACCTTTTTCCTTTTACATCCAGCACTCATGCTTGACCCTTTGCCCCCATCCTCCTCCTCCAAGATAAACTCCCTCCCCCCCTTTCTGCTCACATAACCAAAGCCCCCTCAAAAATTCCCTCATCACTCTGACCTGAGAGCATACCTAAAAGAGGAACATGAGCTCACCCAGCATTACTGGCTCACTCATTTATCCATCTGTAACATTGCTCAAAGCAGGATCAAAACGAACCAATAGAATACTGCACTTCCTCAGCCAATAGGAAGTCATATTTGATAGCCAATCAGTGATTGGTATTTTGGCGGCACACAGGGTTTGAATTTAACGTGGAGCAACTGGTGTGTATCACATCTGATGCTCAATACGCTGGCATGGTGAAGAGGTCACATTTTCCATCAATGGAGGACCGAGACGGGTCCGGGTTGTGGTTTTGCAAGAGGAGGGGTATTCCAGCCCGCAGATTGCAGCAAAGGCCGGCTGTAATCAGAGTATGGTTGTCCGTATTCTGCAGAAGCATAAGGAGATGGGAAAAATGCAGGACTAACATAGCGGTCAGCCTAGAAAGTCAACCAAAAGGGATGACAGGGCCTTGATAAAGACATCTCTTGGCAACTGCAAGCTAACCTCACCTGAGCTTCTGTGGTAATGGAAGGAGAAGTATTCTGTTGTGGTTTGCACTTCCACTGTGAGGAGACGATGCTTGGAGTCCAGTTTGAGGGGCTGTAAGGCACGGAGGAAGTCGCTACTAATGGTGCAACAGAGGAAGAGATGCATTGAGTGAGCATCCAAGTACTCCAAATGGAGCAAGGCTGACTGGGAGAAAGTTTTCTTCAGCGACGAAAGCACATTCTGCATTCTGGGTGACCAGGGCAAAACCTATGTGAGGAGATTTCCTCATGGAGAGTACAAACCAGAGTGCTTGACTACCTCCATGAAGCATCCAACCAAGGTCATGATCTGGGGATACATGAAGCCAGTGATGGTGGAAGACGCCATATCATTGATGGGACGGTGAATGCAGTGAAATACATACAAATTCTGCAGAAGTGCAACTGTTTCCTGACAGATATTTCTTCCAGGATGACAATGCACCTTGCAACCAAGCAAAAACTGTCACCGACTGGAAGAAAATAAATGGAGTTCAGACCATGGACTAGCCAACTCATTCACCCAATCTCAACCCAACTGAGAATCTTTGGTACAAGGTATCAGTTGAGATTGCCAAGAAGCAGCCGCGGTCCAAGCGAGAGCTGACCGAGCCACTGACTGCAACTTGGAATCGCATCATAATGTGAAAGCACCTCGTCAAACTGGTCCACTCCATGCAGACAGATGTTATCTAGTGAGAGAGTAAGGGCTGATCCATCAAGTACTAATGGCTACCAACAAACAGCCCTTTTCAAGGATACCTAATGAAATTAAAAAGAAAACATGCACATTCCCAACATACACAGAACAGAAAAAAAATGGTTTTGAGCACACAGTGTATCTTTGTACACAGGTTCACAACCAAAGATGAGTATTAAACAACCATAAAAGAACGAACATTCAGATCATGGCAAATTTGTCATATTTGTACACAAGACAAAAGGGAAGAAAATGGCATGCAGAAGGGGTTGTAAATTGTAATGCATGTTGTCCCTGTGATCCAAACAACTAAAAACTGCCAATTTGGCACTACCTATGCAAGACTTCTTCACACCACTGTACGTATAGGGTACAAGTATGCATGTAGATCAATCTATTTTATAATAAATCAATATTTTGGGGTTTCCTCATCTTTATTTTTAAATTGTCATATACAGAATGAGAACAGCTACTTCACATTGCAACACTAACAGCCCATGCATTGATCCCTCTTTCCCCCACCTGACCGTCCCAGCAGGTGAGTTACCTTATTACCAAAGGTGAAAGGGAAGCAGTTTGAGAACATGCAATTAACTGAAAAAGGGATCACTTGATTAGCCTAAAATTGTTCTCTGCCCAAATGGTATATGGAATTTAGATATCCATGGATCTGTCTACTGGCCTCATCAGATTGAATTATTTTGTGAGCAGACAGACAGCACACCCATATACGTAAGACTGCATTTTGGGCACCAAGGTACGCTTCTAAATTCCTGGGATATATACTGCAACAAAAATAGGATGGATCCCTGGAGAGGCATATCCCTGACACGTCAAACAAAGGGAATACAATTTTGCCAAAAACCTGTACCACTGGATCATCCAAACAGATAAAAATGTGACATTTGCTACATAACTGTACTAGGGTCAAATATCATCCATACAGTAACTTGGAACTGCCATTATCTACTACATTAGCAAACTACTCACACTAGTAGTAGTAGTAGTAGTATAGAAAATGGCTTCCCAAGTTTTATCATCAAGTAACAATCCCAAATCTTTCTCCTATTGCTTAATATGCTTGGGGGAGTGTTCAGCACTGCATAGAACCTGGACAGCAAGTTTCCCACACCCCACTATGTCCATTATTTCCTAAAATGGGATCAGTTCTTCAGTCACATCCTCTCTGATTTCTAGAAACATTAAAAAAGTCACAGATGACAGACACTTTTTGGTATCTTATAGTAGGCGTCGACTCGAAGGCACATATTGTATTGCATTGTACTTTGTGAATATTTCTATAATTCTTCTTTCAAACCTAGAATGCAGAGTATGGTATGCAGATCAGTGAAAAATTCCTATGTTAATATATCTTGCATAGTGTTTTTTAGATAGCAGAATATGAAAAAATATACAAAGGTGTGAAGACTTTCACAAGGAACAGTAGAATGCAGTGGGAATGCCACGTCCAATACCTTGCTGGCTGCAGCAAGATCTAATTCTGTGCACATGCCCCTCTTCCCTTACTAATACAACTACATTTGTATAGGCATATGCAGTGCTGTACATATACACCAAAGAGACAGTCCCTTCTCCACAAAGCTTACAATCTATTCAAGACAGACAAAACAGGGTACTATAGGGTAATTTTTAAAGGGAAATGATTAAACCACACATGGGTGATAAGCAGAAGAACAGGATTGGGGTCCAGAAGCAGCCTTGAAGGAGGTTGGTTTTTAGCATGGATTTCATTAGGACCAGAAATGGTGCCTGGCATATTGACTCAGCTGATTGTGAACGGAGCTCTTGCATTAACACTGGCTGTGGAAGAGCTCACTGCACTCCTATCCCAGTCACTCTCAGAACGAGCAGTTATGAAGAATGCTATAGTAGTATGAATTACGAGAAAGTCAAGTTTCACAAACTCCAGCTTTCAAGACCACCAGAAGGGCTGCATCTGTTTTAACTTTGGAAAATGAATTACGGGCAGCCTGTTTTGTGGGAGATCAGGCTCTGATAAAATCAAAAGGATTACAGTTAAATGATCCATAATCTGTAATAAAATTTCATCTTTCATGAAAGCTGAAATTCTAACTGAAGAGAGCACTAGTGCACTGCTACAGTCAGTACTCACTGCGGAGGTTGTTGATAAGCTCAGCATGCGTTTTCCCACTTGAGATCCAAGCCATGGTTCTAGTGAACAGCAGCCCCATGGGTAAGGCGAGAGTTGCCAGTCGCATTTTACAAAATCTCAGATGTACTCTTCAGGCCTGCCCCTCTGGAGCCACAGATAAGCTGGCCTTGCTCTGATACGATGGACAGAAATCAGATCCGACTGCCTCTGCTACAGCACTGGCCAAGATTAAGAATAGAACAACAAGTGACGGATGCAGAAATAGTATGGAAAGTTCAACTCCTGTGAAACCAAACTGTAGATCTGCAAGGCAAAATGACTGTTCCAAGCTATAGGATGTTGTATAGTCTCCAGTGTCCCTAGTTAGCAGACAAGTCACTCTTATAGTTCACTGCAATTAGGAGGTAATTTTTTATAAGCAACCCATAGTTTAGCTCAGAAACATGAATTATAAATAAATTAATTTTCTTAGGCGTTTATAAATTTAGATAGTTATTTTCCAGATATTTAGGGGTTCCTTGAGTGTACAATTCAGCGTTTATCAATACTTGGATTTCACTGGAAAAGGTACCCAGCAGTAGTACCTGTGGCATGAATCATATTTGTGTCACTCAGGAATCGTCAGCACAGGAAAGGCACAAAAACTGAGCAAAGGATACATGCCAAGCCAGGGGAGGAGTGAAAGAACACTAGAGGAAGCAGCATATTTCCTATGTTTGTTATCCAACACACACCTATTTTCAGGGCTCGACAAATCTCAGGAACACTGTCGCCATGGCAAATAGAAATTTACCGGGCGCCTGAGATTTTCATGGCCCTTGAAAAGCATTTTTCCTTTTGCAACTATTGCCGCAATTGCCACTAAAGCTTCTTCCTCCCTGCACCATGCAGCTATGTATGAATCTGAGTAGCGCCATGCAGGAATTTGAGTTGGTCTCGTGAGACTTGAGAACCTGAGATGAATGCAAGAGTTCCTGTACCATGTGACTCAAACTCAGAGAGCCATGTGGCTCCAGTTGCAGCAGTGGCTGCAAGAGAAAATACTTTTTCGGTTTTTAAAGGGAGGAAGTAATCTATGCTTTGGCAGCATCCACAGATATCAAAGTGAGGATCAATGGTGCTACAGTATGGGGAGAAAGGGATGACTGACTTGCTGGGTGATAACGACTGTCTGGGGGTGGCTGATTAGTTTTTTAGGGGGTGACTGCTAGCAGGGATAGGGGTTGAGAGCTGGCTGATTTTAAAGGAGGGAAAATGAGTGAAGATAGAGCGAGGATGAGGGGGGGGGGGGGTGGAAGGAAGGATGGTGAGCTGGCTGTGTAATATATACTAGTGGCCTGCAGGGGCTGATTTGAAAAGCTCTCTTTTTTTCTGGGTCACAAAATAGGAAAACAGTCATAGTAAATAATCAGGACCTAAAGGTGCTGTAATAGACTCCACAAGAGATCTCTATCTCCCCCCCCCCCTCACCACTCCTCAACTTCAGCCCGGGGGGGGGGGGGGGAAGAATCTCAGCCATTGGCTCCCAAGTCCAAGAAAACTTTGTCAAGACCTCCTATTTTACATTTTTGACATTGTAGATGATTTTATCAGTTGAAGTGGACTGGAAGAGTAGCCTGGTGATTACAGCAACAAGCCTCATACCCAAGGGATAACAGTTCTATTTCCACTGGTACTCCTTGTGACTCTGAGCAAGTCACTTTACCCTCTACTGCCTTTGAGGTAAAGGTCTGGCAATGTATGTATGTATGTAAGTATGTATGTAAGTATGTATGTATGTATGTTTTATATACCGCCTTATCAATAAATCAAAGTCATATACATCTAACATTAGGTGCAATTAAATCATGAACATTGAACTTAAGCTAAACAAACTTTTACATTGTAAATTAAGCAAACTACAATAAACCATTTACAATAACCAATTACCATCTACTTCCAGTCATACCTTGCCCCCCCCCCCCCCCAAAAAAAAAAACCAGGGGCTGCTGGGTCACCAGGAGTCAGCATTGACTTGACAGTACTTAAATAATCAGTTGAAACTTAAAATCAGAAGCCCTATTTATGTGATATTGATAAAGGCATTTCCAGAGGTGGAAAAAATGTATGAAATGGGAGCAAATATCAGCACTTAGATTTGTAAATAGTAGCAATAGTAGCGTATCAAAATAAATACATGTGTGCCAATTCTTACAGGAACATATAAGAAAGCACAGGTACTTACCTGTAACAGGTGATCTCTGGGAACAGCAGGAATTAGTCTTCACATATGGGTACG
The DNA here is from genome assembly GCA_033557465.1 of Ichthyophis bannanicus. Classification (NCBI taxonomy): domain Eukaryota; kingdom Metazoa; phylum Chordata; class Amphibia; order Gymnophiona; family Ichthyophiidae; genus Ichthyophis; species Ichthyophis bannanicus. Next base: position 172,340,517 of record CM066037.1, read on the forward strand.
TCGGTACCGACGGAGCCTGCACGGGAATGCTGCCCAGCTTCCAATCAGAAAGCTTTTGGCAGCATCCCTCGCGCCTGCGCAGTGACTTCCCGCCTTCTCCACAGCCTCTCTTCAGTTGAGTTTCAGAGCTGAGACAAAGGCGAGGAGAGAAAAGGAAGAAGATAAAAAAGATGCTACTCCTAGGGGAGGTGGGAGGGTTGTGAAGACTAATTCCTGCTGTTCCCAGAGATCACCTGTTACAGGTAAGTAACTGTGCTATCTCTAGGAACAAGCAGGAATGAGTCTTCACATATGGGGACTCCCTAGCTGGAGATGCCAGGGGGAGATCCCATAAAAATGCAAGTGCCCGGATCAGGGGTGCATTTTGTCTCCAGGAATCCCCGGCATCCAATGTGGGATGGAGGGTAGGAGTTGACAATAAAAGAGCTGTGAGGAAAGAAACAGCATAGCCAAGGACTAGGTGTTCTACAGACTACAGGAGTCCTTGGTAGATATGATGAGTAGCATTAAAACACATTTAATGTACACTTAAAATATGCAGCTTACCTACTGTATTGTAGGAAGTAGAAAGCATGATGGAGTCTACTGGATAAGCAGTGGCGGAATCTTCAAGGTGACCTCTCAGTAGTGAGGATGAAGGTCCAGACCTGGAGGTAGTAGATGATCCAGGTGTCAACTGGGTAGGATTAGACGTCAGGTCTTCAATGGAAAGCTTTATGGGAAAAGCTGAAAAGTCCTTTAGGCATAAGGCCATTAACATTGAGGACTAAAGGAAGAAGACTGACGGAGTTGGAGAACTAGCCCAGTCCTGGCGGGAAGAGGGGGACTGGAAAAACCCCTATTCCCACGGAAAACAGTTGTGTACTCAAAGAGAAAGATGTACACTGTTTTTCCTAGCTGGCGAGAGATAGGAAAAAATATTGAAGCTGGATGCTTCAAGGGCTTAAAGAAAAAATGGAAGATGTTAGCACCAAAGTGGTTATTGGTGCCTAACAGTTTCTGCATCGTAATATGGCATGGGCTGTAGGGCGACAGACTGTCTAAAACCTCTAGGAGGTAAAACATGTGTATAGACAGTAAGGGTGATAGTGTGTAAGACAGACCAACCCTTAAGAAGCCCCCCATCAAACACATATATAGGGAGGAATATATATATATATATATATATTATATATATATATATCCAGATGTGTATATTAGGATATGGGTGATGCAAAATAACAAAGATATATAGATATAGATATGATATACCTAAATATATGTACATTTGTGGGGCATGGTTTTGCACCACCAGAGTAAGATAGGTATGTAGACATATATGGAGATGCTACATACCAAAGAACAGGTTGAAGATACCTGTCTACCACCCAGCCCCATAATTGTACATGGGGAATATAAAAGAAAAAGATTCTGCGTTCTACAAGAGGGTGAACCCACTTGGGATATGTATAGAGAATCTATTTTCGTGGATTGAGGGATGCAGGAAGACAATCCAACAAGATAACCGTGATGTTCGCGTGAAAACAGATGATCATATGAATCTGTAAGGAATAAGGTGGGAGTTCCACAGAACACTGACATGGCAGATGTGCAGAAACGCAGAAGATGATTCCAGAGGGACATACTGGAGGGACCCAGAGGTAGAATGCGTAAACATCAGCCTTGGATTTTCATGCAGAAGAACTGATATCTCGTGTTAACACCCCAGGCTAGAGGGAGTGGAGAACCCTCACAGGTATGGGAAGGGTTTATAAGCTTTTCCCTACTAATAGAGAAGTTTAAGAGACAAGGTCAATGCTCTATAACAAGGCCCTCATAGTAGAAAGCTTCTCTGAAGAGTGCAGAGAGCATTGTGCAGGAGAGATATGAGACAAACTGACTGAAGTCAGGTGTGTTGCCATATCCTAGGAGAGGAGATGGTTAGAATAATGCGAGAAAGCCTAAACGAGTAGGAGGATCCAAGATAGATGACGAATAGCTTGGAATCACTACTGAGGGTAGACAAAATTTTGAACAAGGGACTGGAACTTGGAAAAAGTACCAGTAATACAATTACTGTAACTCCTGCAGGCACGGCTGCTGTCGGAAACAGCAGAGAGATTGTCTTGTGCCCAATAAAGAAAAACAGACAAGAAAAGAGAGGAGATATCCCTTCTCCTTGTCCGAGGAACAAGCTTGCTAGAGAAGCTTTTCAGTATGGTACTCCTCAGTCAGGGAAAAAACCCGGTTGAGAGGGTAGAGTAAGTAATTGGAGGGTGACGTACCCATAGGGTAAGTCAACTGAAGGAAAAAACGTTCAGTTGGGACAGAACTATCAGGGGATAGTTGCAACTGCTCTTCTAGATAGTAAGAAGAGGAGAAGTCTGTAGTCCCTGAACAAAAATTTTCCGACAGGTTAGTATACTGAAAAAGAAGAGCACAGTGAATAAACTTCAAATGGGTAGAAGTGAACTGTAGATTACAATTCCCGGCCCCTATGGTTGCTGGGAATGCTGAGACTGGCCAGAGCTGGAGGACTTCAGGCTAGGCTGAGGCGTCCCTTGTTTAGGTACAGCCCAATGATGGGCAGGAGATGAATGAAACTTTCTTTTCTTAGGGAAAGAAGGTTTGGTAGGACATTTCCTACCCCTTGAAGAAGGAGGTGGCTTAGAATGGTCTTTAGTGGAAGGAGAGTCAGTGGAGCATTGAGCAACCTGAAGTAAAGCCTCCTTATTGAAGAGACCTTCTCCTGTACAAGGAGAATGAGCCAGTATAGTTTGTGCCCATCTGCTCAAGTCTGAAGCTTCAAGCCAGGCTCTGCGACGTGCTGCAATGGCAATAGCAGAGGATCTGCTAACGGACTCAAAAGAGTCTATAGAAGCACGAGAAAGGAACCAGGATATATTCCGGCTGTGATTGATGAGCAAGGAATAATCAGTAGCCTTGGGCTCTGGTAAAAAAGGGGTCAAAAGAGATAATTTCTCTGTGACTTCCTGGAGTGTTAGACTCATGTGAAAAATATATGAAAGAATTCTGGAGGCCAGCATAGAGTTTTGGAAGGCTTGACGACCAAAAGCATCGAGTGTTCTTGAAGAACGACCCGGCGGATAAGAAGAATGCTTCTTCTTGCTCTTAACTTTCCTCAGTGCCGATTCCACTACAAGGGAACAATGAGAAAGTTGAGGCTTTTGAAACCCTGGAGAGGGTGGCACTCGGTACCGAACCTCAATGTCTGTAGAAAGTAGTGGAAGTCGTAAGGGCGATTTCCAGACCCTCAGAAGGAGATCCTGCAGAGCAGGATGTAAAGGAAGCTTGATATTTTCCATTTGTGCCGCTGAGCCATGAGTAGGATCACAACCAGGAATAGAGATATTAAGAAAGGTTGCCATATCCAGGAGAAAAGCCTGAAAAGACTGATCTCCTATGGGAACCATTCCTGGTAAGGCTAAAGAGCGAGCTTGAGTACCAGAGGACGTAGAGGGTACTGCATTAATGCCAGGTATCGGTTCCAAACTAGGCATCGGTGCAAGGACAGGCATTGACCGATACTGATACAGGATCAGTAGGTGAAGTTGCCATCGGGGACTGCTGCAGTGGTACCGAGATCATGAGGGAGTTATGGCTAGGATCTTCGGAACTGCCCATCTGGAAACGACAGGAGTCGGTTCCGGGACGCATCGGTACCCAGTCCTCGAGACTAGATATCGATTCAAGACTCGGCATCGAAGAAAGCGAGACTATCGATGTATGTCGCGAGGGTTCTGACGCCGGTGGCGGTATCGGCGATGCCAATACCACTAAGGCAGCCTGGGTTACATCGATTGGTACCGACGGTACCAAGGATACCCGATAACCCCCCCTTGCCAAGGGTAAGGCGGTCCACCTCGATGCCGATGCCAGGGTATCAGAACCGATCGATGCCGGTACCATCCCGGAGCATGGCTGAGATTGAGAGACGTCAATGCGGTGCGTATCGATCGGTCCCGAAGGTACCGAGGATGCCCGATGACGATCCCTGGTGAAGAGTGGAACACTCGACACCGGTGCCGATGCCGGAGGCTCGGTACCGCTCGAAGCGGATACCACCCCCGCGCATGGCTCAGGTATGTTCTGTGAGGGGCGAGCCCCAGGAACAACCTGAAACCCCTTTAACGCTTTGGAGCCCAAAGACTCCCGCAGGGGTAATGCCAATGGATTCTTGAGGGTAAGACCGGAGCCGTCACCATGCTGGGCATGGGACATACCACTCAAGCATTGACTAGTCTTAACAGACTGTTTGTGGGTTACCTGATCCTGTGAAGTAGAGAAACCGGGTACCCTCACTGCCGAGGAAAAAACGGTATCGAGGGAAACTCTAAAAGCTGAAGGTTTCCTCACAAAATTATCCCCTGACAAGTCAGGGGAAACAGGGTCAGGACCCACACAGTTGAGACACCAACTATTGGTGTCTAAAAAGAAACAGGTGTTTCTACATCGAATGCACTTCTTAGGAAAAGAAGGCTCCATAATGAAAAGGCCTAGTAGGCCCAAAAAGTTAAGGCAAAAAACTGAAGAAAAAGTTTCTCAGAATTTAGTCAAAAATCCACCGGCGGTACCGGTGGGAGAGGGAAATACAGCCGCGACCACAAGAAAACAAAAAACTAAAGTAATTAAAGTAATTAAAAAGAAAGGTTTCTGCGGTGACAGGAGGACGTCCTGCCGGCTCCGCGGAAAAACGAAAACTGAAGAGAGGCTGTGGAGAAGGCAGGAAGTCACTGCGCAGGCACGAGGGATGCTGCCAAAAGCTTTCTGATTGGAAGCTGGGCAGCATTCCCGTGCAGGCTCCGTCGGTACCGACGTACCCATATGTGAAGATTCATTCCTGCTTGTTCCTAGAGATAAATGTATACCTGCCTTGCAGCAGATGTAACTTTCTGGAGGAGCTTTTGGGGGTGCAACATGGTGCCTATATGCCCTATTATTACCCTCATTAGGGCCAATTGCATAAACGGCACGATGTGAAGACCAAAAAGGTGTTAATTTTATAAAGGCAACATAGATGTCTGTCTGTCTCTCTCTATAAAATGGGCTCCTACAGTGACCCCAACTAGTTTATAAATGCTCTTATACAAAATTTAAAACTGCTCCAGAGAAGATGTAAAATGCATGCATGTACTCTTGGGGTAATTTTATAAAGTAATTTTAGTGCATATGTGGAAACAAATATGTATAACATGGCTCTTATAAAACTGGGTGAGATATAAAACATCTGTACTTTTATTGTAGGTGTTCTAGTGAGCATAGTTTGGGCAGAGTCATGAAAGGTGAAATTAGACTTACCTGCTAATTGTTGTTCCTTGAGGAACTCCAGTCTAGTCCCGAACCTCTGGGGTTGTGCTCCTCTTCCAGCAGCTTGGAGACTAAGAAACATCATCCTTTTGATGACACTGGTATAAATACAGAGGAACTGCCTCCTCACTCCAGTAACCTATTGACAAAGGAGACTCACCGGAGCAACAATTAAGTAGTAAATATCAAAAAACTGTAAACTAACTGAACCAATAACTATCAAGGGAGATGTCTTTTCCATCCTGATCCCCATTATACCATACTAACTCTGGTTAGAACTTCTTAGGCTTGCTCCCTTCCCTTATGGAGCAAATCGACCCCCTTATAAACACCCTGTTCAGACACTCCCCTGAGGAACCAGAAACCCATACAGTTTTATTTTCCGCTTACCTGTGAAAGATTGCTTGCTTCAGGCTCTAGTCCAAAAATGAACACTCGGGCAGGATACTGGACTAGACTGGAGTTCCTCAAGGAAGAACAATTAGCAGGTAAATCTAATTTCACCTTCCTTATTATCCCTCCAGTCTGGTTCCGAACCTCTAGGGATGTAACAGAGCAGTGAAATAAATCAACGGGAGGGACCTGCTAGCCCAGCCTGAAGCACTGCTGTGCCAAAACAGGTATCCCTTTCCACCTGAACGTCCAGACGGTAATGCCTTACAAAGGAATTTAAGGATGACCAGGTTGCTGCCTTACAAATTTCTACCGCTGGTACCAACTTGTACTCAGCCTGTGAAGCTGCTTGAGCCTTAGTCGAATGAGCTTTCAGCTCTTCTGGAACCAGTTTTATTTATTTTATTTATTTACATTCTCTTATATACCGCGCTATTCTGCATCAGTGCGGTTTACATTGAACAAACTGAAATTACATTGAACAGGGCATTATAACTTGGAGATAACTATTTTACAGGGAACATGGGCTATGGAGGGTTAAGTGGCTTGCCCAAGACCACAAGGAGCACCTGTGGGACTAGAAACCCCAGTCCTTCCGGCCCAAGGTTGCTGTCCTCTAGTGGGATTTGAACTCCCGACCTTCCGGCCTGAAGTACCTTGCCCCAACCACTAGGCCACTCCTCCACTCCAGTTTGCCCTTCAACAGAAACGCTGACGCTATCGCCTCCTTAATCCATCTGGCAATGGAAGCCTTTGATACTACTTCCCCCTTCTTTGTACCACCAAAAAGGACAAATAGTCTATCAGACATCCCGAAGTCTGCCATCCGCCGAACATATTTCTTTAATGCCCGGCAAACATCCAATAGATGTAACTGCCCTGTGGATGAGGACTCGGGACCTTCCCCGAAAACTGGCAAAGAAACTACCTGATTCATATGAAACTGATACCACTTTTGGTAAAAAGGACGGTACCGGCCTCAATACCACCTTCGAATTATAAAAAGACAAAAAAAGGCTTCAGACAGGACAAAGCCTGCAATTCTGAAATTCTCCTGGCCGAACATATCGCTACCAGGACGACCACCTTGAGAGTAAGATCCTTCAAAGACCCAGACAATGGCTCAAACAGGTCACGCACCAACGCTTCAAAAACTAAAAGCAAGATCTCAAGTCGGAACTACCTGACGACATGGTGGTCCCAAAAGCAACACCGCCCTTAAAAAAAACTTAACATCTGGGTGAGCCCCCATGGCTTTCCCTTTTATCTTACCTCTATAACAGGACAGCGCTGCCAATTGTACTCTTAAGGACGAGACCACTAAACCTTTCTGAAATCCATCCTGTAAGAACGCCAGAATTTGCAGAATTGATGCCCTTAAACGCTTCCAACTTCCTGTCTGCACACCAAGCTTCAAATATACGCCAAACCCAAATATACGCCAACGAAGTAGACTTCCTTCGCACCTTCAGCAACATAGCAATTACTGCTGCTGAATATCCCTTTGCTCTCAGCCTTGCCCTCTCAAGAGCCAAGCCGTAAGCAAGAATCGATCCACCTGAGGCATGTATAGCAGGCCCTGAGACAACAGATCTCTCCTGACTGGTAGACGCCAAGGCCGCTCCACCAAAGTCTCCTGAGATCTGCATACCAAGGTCTCCTCGGCCAATCCGGTGCGATCAATATCACCAATCCTTTGAGTAGTTCGATGCGTTGTACTACGTGGCCTATCAACACCTAGGGTGGAAATATGTACAATAGCTGCTCCACTGGCCAGTCCTAAATGAGAGCATCCAGGCCCTCCGACATTCTTTCCCGTCTTCTGCTGAAGAAACGATTGACCTTTGCCGAGTGGAAAGTTGCCATGAGATCCATTACTGGTGACCCCCATTGACTCACCACCATTTCGTATACTTCCGGATGAAGCATCGACTCTCCTGGATCTATCTTCATTCGACTCAAAGTCTGCTCCAACATTGTCTACTCCTGCCACATGCGCTGCTGACAGAGCCACCAGGTTCAGTTTGACCCAAATCGAACAACTGCTCGGCCTCAGCTTCCAGTGCCACACTGCTGGTGCCTCCTTGCCAGATGATGTAGGCTACTGCGATCACATTGTCGGAAAACACCTGGATCGCTTTTCTGTGCAGATAAGGCTGAAAACTCGAAAGGCCAATGCCACTGCTCTCAGTTCCAACCTGTTGATTGACCAGAGCTTTTCCAGATCAGTCCACTGCCCTTGTGCGAATCTTCCTTCGAAGTGAGCTCCTCAGCCTAACAGGCTGGCATCCTTTGTTAGGGATATCCAATCGGGCGTTTCCAAGGGCATCCCCTTCTCCAGACCCCTTGGACGTAACGACCACCGCAGCGCCTGCTGTGTCTCTACCAGACAGGGCAGTCTCCGGGACAGAGTGTCATTCTGGTGAGACCACCGCCTGAGCAGCGCTTTCTGCAATGGTCTTATATGGGCCCTCACCCACGGTACCAGCTTGAGCACTGCCACCATAGTCCCGAGCAACTGTAGATAATGCCACGCTGTGGGACGCGACCTGCTCAGAAATTTGCGTACCAACCTTCTCAAACCTTGCGCTTGATGCCGAGGAAGAAATACCCTGCAATCCTCCATATCGAACCTCGCTCCCAGGTATTCCAGACTCTGCAACGGAGTCAACATGCTCTTTGACATATTGACTACCCAACCTAGGCTTTGCAGGAACGCAACAACTCTGGCCATAGCTGCCTCGCTCTCGGCTCTTGACTTTGCCCGAATTATCCAATTGTCCAGATAAGGATGTATTAGAATTCTGTCCTCTCTCAGCGATGCTCGCATCAGATACAAGACTATCATAAACCTATTTAAGATAAAAGAACACACATCAGCCAACAGCCTCCACCTGCTCATACAACCGGAAACCAGCGCACGTCCCAGAAGAAGTCAAACACGCAACCGAGTCAGCACCCCAAATGAGTACAAGCACACACGCAAGGACACAACAGACAGAGCTCTATCCATGGCTGCTCCAACAATATGGAACAATCTACCGGACGATCTAAGGGCAACTCCAGACCTCAAAGACTTCAGAAAACAACTGAAAACCATGCTGTTCATAGAGCACTATGGTCACATCACATAACCTAAGAGAATGGATAACAGCACTCCAATCCTCCCAAACAACTGAATATATATAAAATATGATTCTAGCACCACTGTAAATAGCCCACCCTGTATATAGCTCAAACAAATCAAGCACCCAACACATCCCTCACACAACTAAGTTTTATCCTCACTGCATGTACAACACACACACTTTACCTGATTGCTTGCTGTGATACCACCTTGATTATTAAGATAAGGCGGTTTAGAAATACTGTTAAATAAATAAATAAATAAATAAATAGTCGAGCCCCTACAGGTACCAAGCCTACTTGGGTCCCCCTCACTTCACTGTGCCTTTCTAAGATTTGAGGAGGAGGCCGCAAATCTTCTGCCTGCTCCCCTAAAGCCTCGAAACCCCTGGTTTCTATAGGGAAAATGCCCCCTTTGACCTTGGTTGAACCTCGGGGAACGAAAACGACGAAACTCTGAGGAGTCTTAGGAGGAACATTTGACCGTCCAAGCTTTGCTTATCCTCTGGAAGCCGTCCCCCTTTGGATTCGCCGAGGTCCTTCACCAGCTTATCTAAATCTTCTCCAAAAAGCAGCTTTCCCCTGAATGGCAGCTTACTTAACCTAGCCTTAGACAAACTATCAGCTGCCCAGTTGTGCAGCCACAAATACCGCCGCGCCGCTATTACAGATGCCATACTGTTCGATAATCCACAGATAAGGTCGTAATGGATAGCGGCCAGATAAGCCGTCCCCGACTCAAGCCTGGTCGCTTCTACAGTTGCTACCCCCACCTGTTCTCCTTGGGAGACGTTGAGACCAACGAAGACAGGCTCTAGTGACCCATGCTCCACAAACAGAAGCCTGTACCGACAGCGCGCTCACGTCAAAAACCTGCTTCAACAAGGAATCCAACTTCCTATCCTGAACATACTTGAGGGTTGCGCTACCCTCCACTGGAATGGTAGTCTTCTTGGTAACTGCTGCATCCACTCTTGGGGACTGAAACAACTCCTTATCCTGCTCCACCAGCGGGTAAAGACGGGTCATAACCCTGGACCCTTTGAGCCCCGCCTCGGGCATATCCCATTTTCCTTGAATAATCTCCTTGACTAACTTGTGTATCGGGAATGCCCTCCGAGTCTTTTGAAAAGTCTGCAATAAGGGGTCTTCCAAAGTCGCATCCTCTGTGTCCCCATTGCCGGCATATTAAGCACCTTGAGCATTTCTGAAATGAGCGCTGGTAACGCCCCTCTGCGGAAAATTCAAACCACCCGAGCTTGGTCCTCCTGCTCCGCGATTTCTCCTTCCTCTAACTCGAGATCTAGGTCCTGATCTCCTTTTTCAGAGAGAACCACCTCGGAAGTCACTAACTGATCCGTGTCCTTCTCTATCCTGGCCTTCTTAGCCTAGACCTTTGCTGAACCTGCAGCCATAGGCATCCCCGGCCTCTTCTCCCCTAGCTCCGCATTTGAGGACGGAGATGGGAAGCCCCTCTTAACACCTCCAAATGCTTGCTGAATCAGCGTAATGAGCTCTGGGGAAAAAATTGCCTCCAGGCCCTCCGGCATCGGTGTCAGAGGAGGAGGAAAATCCAGTGCAGAGGAAGGCCCCGCCACAGCTTCCATGGGTTGCCCAGCAGGGGAAACCGGCTCCAGCAAAGGTTCTACCACCCCTTTGGGACACTCTGAAGCCACTTCTAATGCTTGCTCCATCGTGGTCGCCTCCAACATACACCTTGCACACTCGTGTGTCCGAGACAGCCCCCCGTCTAGCACCGCAGAGCATGCACTGCGGTCTAGTAGGCATTTCTATAGAACGGACCTTAGCTATGGACACTGCAGCCCCCCCTTTTCACACAAAGGCTTAAGCCCCCTCCGCAGCCTCTGACAACTGCGGAAGGCACCGCCTTTCAGAGCATTTTTTTTTTTTTAATAAATTGATATTTCAGCTCTCTGAAACCCTCCTAGACAGTTTCCGAAGAAAATCTAAGGAAACTTAAGCTCCCCCACCAAAAACGGAGCTGCTGTAGTCAGCCCGATGTAGACAGCGCTTCCCGCGCTGACACCACGTGGTCGGGCCTTTCCTGACACACGCAATCAGAAGCGCAGTATTTTCATCTGGCGGCTTACTTCTATAAGGCCTCTTCGCTCGCCCCCGCTGTTCCGGACCCCCCCCGGTCCTCCGCTGGTGCTTGGCCTGACTGCCCGAAGCAAAGCCTCAGCTTAACTCCCCTGCCACCGCTATCCATCGGCTCGTCCGATGTCGGCTCTGAGCACTCACAGGAAAACAGCTTCTGGATGCGCTGCAGAGCCTAAGGCACTGGTTCCTCACCCATCTATGTGGGATCGGGAACCGGAGCCTTTCCCCCTCTTACGGCTGTCTCTCCGGCACTGAACAGCTAAGCTCCGTATAGTCAAACCAAGAGGGGAGGGGGGCCTTACCGCTCCAACAGAATTTAAAGAGACTATCTAAAACACCCGCCACAATAAATTGGATTTAAATCAATCCTGATCAATTAACTCTCCCAATACTATTCCTAATCTCTCCTAATCTCCTTAATTGCTCCTCTAGTGAACCCCGAAGCTCCGGGCTCACCACTCTCCAGCTGCTTGGAGACTGAGAGAACTGGAGTGAGGAGGCGGTTCCTCTGTATTTATACCAGTGTCATCAAAAGGATGACGTTTCTCAGTCTCCAAGCTGCTGGAAGAGGAGCACAACCCCAGAGGTTTGGGACTAGACTGGAGGGATGATAAGAAATACACAATTTAATTACGCAATTAGCTAATCTATGCAGAGACATTTACAATTGCCCTCAGCAGATATAAAGACTATGCCTGTAGTAGAGGCACAATTTCTGCTGAATTTGTGCTAGTATTTTATAAATATATAGGTGCCTAAACTAAGCGCTTTCCTTATAGTTAACATAGGCGTTCATTTATAAAAAAATACTTACCACATGTGTATACACATACATCTGAATTCCGACCTAGCTACATCCTGAGGAATGTTTACAGACTGCATAAAAGCTAGTCCTCTCAAGGTGGGTCTACTTTTTATGCATGCACACCCTAATGCAACTTTATAAAGAGCCCCTTTTTACGTGTAAAAATGCTTTACATGTGCAGAAAGCTTTACAAAATTACCCCCAGAATGGGCAACTCCTTGTCAAAATTTAAGATAACTTTAATTGTCCAGCCAGGTGAAAGTAGCCCCATGCCTGAAGGGAAAAATGTGTCTATCTGCTAATTTTCTTTCCTCGAGTCCAACCAGACCAGTTCAGATCATCAGTAGATAGAGACAGAGCTGTTAGCTCTGCCCTATAAAGGGGCATCTTGCAGCCAGTAGCTCTTCTGTATTTCTGTAAAGCAATGGCACCAACCCCAAACTTTAAAAAAAACAACCACCAAAAAAACCCCCCACTACCTCCCCAATGGGAGGAGATGATTTAGAAATTCAACCAAAAACTACCATACACCCATAAGAATCTCAAGGAACCCTGGCTTTTTTACCACTATGCAACTGGCCTTTCCAACTGTGCAGAAATCTAAGGGGGCGGAACTCTGCACTGGTTTGGATGGACAAGGAAAGAAAATTAGCAGGTAAGGGACACATTTTTTTCCTTCCTTTTCCCCCCATCAGACCAGTCTGGACTGTATGGGATATAACAAAGCATGTCTTACAATAGACAGGATGCAGACATTGCTGCTCGAAATCACTACAGCTCTGAAAGCCTTATTCTCACTGGCCAGAGTATCTAGTCTTGGAGAATGAATGCAGTGTTGACCACATGGCAGATCTCCACCTATGCAGCAGACCCTCTACTCCCCTGGTTCAATGGGATAACCTGTGGGAAAAGGCAGGTATCCGATAGTGTTGAGAGTATGAGGTAACTGGCTGTAGCTAGCATTTGTAGTTCTCACTGGGAGAGAGAGTGAGAGATAGTGTAATTCTCACAGAAAGAGTGAGAAAGCTGGCAGAGGGCCAGGTCTGGCTGAAACCAGACGTACAGGTTGGAAACCCGTGGATTAGGTGTTGCAATGGAGACACTCACTGATTTACTGTGACAGTGTTGGGAATACTGTTGGAAGCCACAGAGTGAGAAGCAGCTGGCAGGGGCCAGGAGACTGAAAGTAGGTCAGTCTTTCAGCAGCATTGAAGGTGCTGGACTGGATTGCAATGTGTGCTTCTGAATCAGTACTGACTCCTAGCGACCAAGAAGCTCCTGGGTTTTCTTGGCAGTGTGACCAGAAGTAGACTGCCAGGCCTTTCTTCTGAGGAAATGGAGGGTTAAGTGACTTTCCTAAGGCCACATGGAGTGCTAGTAGGAATCAAACCCTGGTCTCTAGGTTACAAAGCCAGTGTTCTAACCACTAGGCTGCACCTCCACTGTTTTAGCTCAAGTGAGAAAAGCCCTGAATGTAATTAAGGAAAGGTAACAATAAAAAGTAAAGAGCACAGAGTTGCCAAGTTAACCAGTTCCAGGAGTGAGATGTTAAGCCAGTCCTTGAAGAGCATCCGATTGCCTTTTTCTGGTTTGTCCAATGCTGACAGGGGATTCCCTTGTTGAGTAGGGCTTCCCCATTAGTCATTGGTTATTGTTGTGACCTTTGCATTGATTGGCTGGTAGTCTCCTTTTGCATTTTACATCATACGCCAACTCTTACAAACCTAACCGTTCGGCTTTTATTTTTTGATCTTGAAGCTATTACTACGGAATTCACACAATCAACCTGATGCAGGGCTATTGGAGTTTTTCTAGCCCGAAACGTGTCATGTAGTGTATATCATGAATTCTGCGGATATAAAGGCTCGTCAAGAAGTTTTGAAGCCAAGTGGTTATATTTGGTCACTATTTTAAATGATTAAAAAGGAATGATCACGGCGAGAGGAGGGTATTTGTTCCTCCCTCTTTTGCATGATTATTCCAACAAAAAATTTCTGTTAACGGTGGTTTTTCACTTTTGTGCCAAGGTTTAGGTTTTGGTTCTATTATACTCACCTTGTGCAGAGGTTTTTCTAGTTATTTGAGTCCTTGATTTCTGACAATTTCATCCTGATGCATTATGGGACCTGCAGCACTATTTCCAGGGGTTAAAATCAAGGACTACAAATACTAGACTGCATTGCAATGCATATTTAAAACCAGACCTGACAAAAATCTCGCTCCTGGAAATGGGTAACAAGGCAACTCAGAGCAGCGTGCTGAGCTGTGAAGTTATAAAAGCAGGAAGATAAGGTTTCAGTAACCTATGTTTGTAAGGCATCAGCTGAGCTGAATGGGAGAAAGGAAAACAAACCTTTTTCTCTCATTAAACACTGACGGGCTGATGCAGAAAGCTAACTTGGACTTTACGAGCCTGTCTTACTACAACAAAGGCTGACACACCTTGTTAATGAAGATGAGCACTTTTATTTATAATACAAAGCAGGGATAACTTGAATTTCACTTATTTAACTTCTTAATTCATACTTATTTAGAAAGGCAAGTAATTCATATATCTACCTATAATTAGTTAAAAAGATACCTGGAAAGCTATTAGAATAATGATAACTAAAAGCACTTAATTACAGAAAGATAACTAGAAAGCTAATTACAGAAGAATAATACTTCACCAAAAGAGTTCTACTTCATCTCCTGTCACACTTCGATTGAATGGATCCCTGATTCAACCAGACAAGGGAGACTTCTCAATCGGGAGTTTCTCTAGGCAATGCGTCCATTCCTAGATGAAATCCATCTGTTTCTCTGTCTAGCTGAAAACAGGTACCCATTTTATCCAATTGCAAGAACAATCCAGTTATTTCCTATCATGTGACATACACGTAGTATAGAGTCAGTTATCCATTAAGCACACCCAAGACACTGGCCAGGTGCTTGAAAATGCTCAAGGGACACATCCCCCATGGTTTTAGAAGCTCAAAACTTCTACATTATAATTGATGAATTCTTATCCTGTCTACATTGGCTAGGAGAATTGTTTCCAAGGCTAGGTGAATTGTCCTTTTTGTCCTTGTTAATGGGTCTCCATTTGTTTGCTAGGAGAAGGACTCCTGGGTGAAGTGTTCTTTTGTCCTCGTTAATGGGTCTCCATTTGTTTGCTAGGAGGAGGACTCCTCCCCGATCTCCCAGTATCTTTCTGTAGTTATGTAAATTGTTTCAACAGTTTCAAGTACCCCTATTTCAATGGTTTCTTTTACTCCTTAGTTACTGTTGAGGCATATTCACTGCTGAGACATATTCACTACTGAGGCATAATCAATAGTCAAAATTCATCTGTACCACAGAGCCCCTAACGCCACATTTAAGCACACTTTACAATCCTCTAAACACAAATGTAAATGCCAACGGAAAAACCAGCATCCAACTATTTTAAATGAAATGATAATTACACTTACCTGGTAATTGTAGTTCCTTGAGTGACGACAGTTCAGTCCTCTACCTCTGGGTTGTCAACCTCCTCCTGCAGCTTTGGAGACTGGTACGTCAGAATCATGACATCACTGTACATATCCTGCTGCCCTCTCTTCTTAGGTCCAGTGTGAACTATTAACAAAGCAGACTCAAAGGAGCAACAAATAAGTAGCAGGAATCGTCAACGTAACCGAAACTAAACTACCAGCAACCCCATTGAACCTTTTTTTTTTTTTAGGCAAGGCTTTCTTACACCCTTCACTGCCATATAGCGTGTAAAATCCAATAAAGAAATGACAGTAAAGATGAACAACTGTAAACAGACTTACCTGTAAGACTACCTTTCCTTGTTAACCACTAGCAACTCCTTCTGAAATATTTGGGGTGGGATGGAGGACTGAACTGTTGTCACTCAAGGAACTACAATTACCAGGTAAGTGTAATTATCATTTCCTTATCATTCCTCCAGTTCAGTCCTCTACCTCTGGGATGTACCAGAGCAGTAATTATTGGGAGGGCCCCTTCCAGCCGGCACGTAACACAGCCGAGCCGAAACAAGCATCATTAGTAGCTGCCACGTCAAGACGGTAATGCCGACTAAAAGTATGTAGCGACGACCAAGTCGCTGCCCTACAAATTTCCCCAGGCGGAACCAAACTGTGTTCCGCCCAGGAAGACGCCTGCGCTCTGGTGGAATGAGCTCGCAGACCCGCAGGCACCGACCGCCCCTGGAGCAGATAGGCGGAAGCAATCGCCTCCCGAATCCACCTGGCAATGGAAGCCTTAGCCGCCGTCTCTCCTTTGCGCACAACGCCAAACACGAAAAGACTCCGTAACCTTCAAATACCACCGCAGCACCCGTTTTACATCCAAACGGCGCAAGCTGCAGTCCTGGCCGCCTCCATCCAACGAACCGAGCACAGGCAAAGACACCGACAGGTTCAAGTGAAACGGCGACACCATCTTAGGCAAAAAGGACGGAACCGGACGCAGGGCTACCTTCTCCCTCGAGAAAGACAAAAATGGTTCCCTACAAGACAAGGCTTGTAGCTCCGAAATGCACTTAGCTGAACAAATCGCTACCAGGAAAACTGTCTTTAACGTCGTCAAGTCCTTCACCGAAGCCTGGAGTAAAGGTTCAAAGGGTGGTCTAGTTAACGCAGTTAACACCAAATTGAGATCCCAAGGAGGAATCATCACCCTATGCGACGGCCGTAATCTAGAAACTGCCTTGAGAAACCGCAACACATCCGCATGGGCTCTTAGGGCAACTCCCTGAATCTTTCCACGATAACAGGAAAGGGCCGCCACTTGAACGCGCAAAGAACTGGCAGCAAGACCTTTCTCAAAGCCGTCTTGAAGAAAACCCAAGATAGATGGGATGGAAACTGTAGACGCCCGGACCTGACATCTCGAACACCAATCTTCAAAGATACGCCAGATGCGCACATACGCCAACGAAGTTGATTGTTTCCTGGCTTTCAGTAACGTAGCCACCACCGGCGCCGAATAGCCCTTCTTCCTTAGCCGTGCCCTCTCAATGGCCATACCGTAAGCGAGAATCGATCCACCTGAAGCATGAAGAGAGGCCCTTGAAGCAACAGGTCCGCCCGAACCAGCAGCCGCCAAAGCTCCCCGTCCAGAAGACGCACAAAGTCGGCGTACCACGGACATCTCAGCCAATCGGGCGCTACAAGTAGCACCCGTCCTGGATGAGCCTCGATTCGCTGAATCACCCGGCCGATCAAGGCCCACGGAGGAAAAACATACAGGAGTTCCGAGGACGGCCACTGATGCAATAGCGCGTCTATTCCCTCCGACATCCTTTCTCGCCTTCTGTTGAAGAACCGGTTGGCTTTCGCCGACTGGAAGGTTGCTATCAAATCCATCACTGGCGTCCCCCACCGAAACACTATTTGATCGAAAACGTCGGGATGCAGTTCCCATTCCCCTGCATCTACTTGCACTCTGCTGAGGTAGTCGGCCATCACATTGTCTTTTCCTGCTATGTGCACTGCCGAGATCGCTGTCAATCGACTCTCTACCCAAGCAAACAGCTGGTCCGCCTCTTCTTCCATGGCGGCACTCCCCGTGCCGCCCTGGCGATTGATGTAGGCAACACTACTAACAGTATTAATTGATACTCTCCTAAGAGGAATCGACAATCATAAACAAGCTTTCATCCTCCTCTTCATTGACATATCAGCGGCCTTTGATAGTGTACATCACTCAATAATGCTCAGCAACCTAAGGCAGATAGGCATAAACTCTACAGTACATAAATGGTTCACCTCCTATTTACACAATAGAACACAAAATGTACGAATAGGTAATCAAACTTCAACTACATATAACCAAGAAATAGGTTTACCACAAGGATCTGCACTATCAGCCCTACTTTTTAACATTTACATAAAACCGGTCTGCAATATCTTTAAAAAATTTGGAGTACAATATCACCTATATGCAGATGATATTATGATGTACATTCCATTTACTATCCCTAACCTACCGTTACAACTCCTCTCAGACTGCTATAACGAAATCACAATTTGGCTAAAAACTCAAAACCTCCACATAAACCATGCTAAAACCGAAGTCCTAATCGTATCAAAAAATCAATCATTTATCCCCCCAACCCATATAACACTACAAGATCAAGAAATTAAAATAAAAAATGAAATAAGATATCTAGGTGTTATCTTAGATACACACCTTACAATGGAAACCCACATTAGAAATACCATAAAGAAAATCTATTTCAAAACTTAAAATTCTCCAACAACTACGCCCGCTATTATTTGTACAAGATTTCATTAATATAACACAAGCTATCATAACCCCTCACTTTGATTTTGCCAACCTAATACTAATGGGCATTTCAAAACAGAACATTAAAAGAATTCAACTAGCCCAAAATGCAACGGCAAGAATTATACTAAAAATAAACTCACTCCAACACATAACACCAATACTAGCATCCCTTCATTGGTTACCAATACAAAGCAGGATAATATACAAAACAATAATAACCTCATTCAAAGCATTAAATGACATGGCTCCGACCACCCTATGTAATCTAATATGCAAAGAAACACCTAAACCTACTCACAGAAATGAACAATTAAATAAACTAAAGATCCCGAAGGACTTCATAAAAGCACATAAATTAACCAACAAGAGAGCCTTCTCTCACATAGCTCCAACTATCTGGAATTCTCTACCAGAGGATCTACGATCACTAACAGAGATCATGGAATTCCGCAAAAAATTAAAAACGTATCTATTCACTAAACATTATAACACCATGGAAAACCTTGAACTCAATTTAGATAAAGGCTAAACAGGTAACTGACCACATAAAACACAAACCTCCTACCTAAATGGACAACACACATAGCTCAATCGAAATGACGATCCATTCTCTTATCCCCTAATACCTCCTCATGTATATAGTTGTTTCTGTAATGTACTGTCTTATGTTATTTAGACACTACATTTTGTTAGTTAATTGTTTTAACACGGTTCCAGTTTAAATTCACTGTTTAGTTTCCTAGACCTAACTTTGTTTAATTTATGATATTTTAAGATGTTCTATGTAAAACAAACTTCGCTTTATTTGTTGTTATTTGTACACCGCAACTGATCTCTGGAAGATGCGGTATAAAAGTGTGTTAAATAAAATAAATAAAAAAATAAATAAAAATAAAATAACGGTTGCAGAGTTGTCGGATAGGACTCGAATCGCCCGACCGACCAACGCCTCCTCGAACGCCTGGAATACTGCTCGAAGCTCCAGACGATTTATCGACCATGAAGCCTCCTGAGGCGACCAAGTACCCTGCGCAAACCTGTGTTCGCAGTGGGCTCCCCAGCCTGCCAGGCTGGCGTCCGTCAACAACAGAATCCACTCCGGCAGTTCCAGCAGCATTCCGGCCGACAGCAACGACGGAAACAGCTACCACCGAAGAGACTGCCTGACCTTGACCGGGCAGGGAAGTCGCTTGCTCAAAGGATCGGACTGATGCGACCAGTGGCGTAGCAGAGCCCTCTGCAGCGGGCGCATATGAACTTTCGCCCAAGGCACGGCCTCCAGCATTGCCACCATTGTCTCCAGCACTCGAAGATAATCCCATGCCGACGGCGCTGGAGTGGCTCTGAACTTGCACACCAGGCCCCGAAGCGCCAGAGCCCTCCTGTGCTGCAAAAACACCTGGCCCTTCTTCGTGTCGAAGCGGACTCCCAGATACTCGAGGTCCTGAGAGGGTCGCAAACGGCTTTTGGCCGGATTGACCACCCAACCAAGACTCTTCAAAACCTCTACTACTCTGCCCGTCACCTGGACGCTTTCTGCCTCCGTCTTGGCTCGAATTAACCAATCGTCGAGGTACGGGTGAACGAGAATCCCTTCCTTGCGCAACGCCGCTGCCACCACCACCATAATCTTGGTGAAAGTTTGCAGCGCCATAGCTAGGCTGAACGGCAACGCTTGGAACTGATAGTGACCCCAAGGAAAGGCGAATCTTAGCCACCTTTGATGAGCTGCCCGGATGGGGATGTGCAAGTACGCTTCCGTAAGATCCAGGGACGTCAAAAACTCTCCCTGACGCACCGCTACAATGACGGACCGCAAGGTTTCCATCCGGAAGTGCGGTACTCGCAGGCGGCAGTTTACGCCTTTGAGATCCAAAATGGGCCGCAATGCTCCGCCCTTCTTTGGCACCACGATATAAATAGGAGTACCGACCCACGCCGTACTCTGCTTTCGGTACTTCCACGACAGCTCCCAATTGTAGAAGACGTTCCAAAGTATGATGGATTGCTAGAGTCTTCTTCGGACCCCTGCAAGGGGACATGACGAAGGAGTCTCGCACGGGATGCGCTAATTCCAGGGCATATCCCTGACGAATGACCTCCAACACCCACCGGTCGAAAGTGATGTGGGTCCAAGCAGAAAGAAACTCCCGCAACCGCCCGCCTATGGGAGTGCTGACCGCTGGGACCCCGCCTCATCTCATTGTGGTCTACGAGCTGCTGAGGCGGGGCTGGAGGAGAATCCTCTATTCGCTCCTCGAAACCCCCAAAATCCTTGAGCCCGTGACGGAAACCGCCCCCATTGGAATCTGCCGAACCATGACCTACGAAATCTCCTGAAATCTCGAAACTGACCTCAAAAGCCCAGGCCGGACTTTCCCTGTTTTGGTTTATCCTCAGGCAGCCTACCACCTTTGGACTCCCCGAGGTCCTTCACCAACTTATCAAGATCCTCGCCAAACAGCAACTTTCCCTTAAAGGGAAGCTTGCTGAGTCTGGACTTGGAAGAACCATCTGCTGCCCAATTCCGCAACCAAACCGATCTGTGAGCGGCCACTACCGAAGACGTGCTATTCGCAAGAGCTCTGATCAAATCATAATGAACGTCCGCGAGATAAGCTGTCCCGAACTCTAGACGCCCCAGCTCCTTGAGCTCCTCTATATCCAGGTGCGGGGATTGGCGCAGCCGCTGGACCCAACGCAAGCACGCTCGAGCCACCCAAGCTCCACAAATGGAAGCTTGCAGAGAAATCGAATCCGCCTCAAAGGTCTGCTTCAGCAAACTGTCCACTTTACGATCTTGAGCATCTTTCAAGGCAGCACTGCCTTCTACCGGAATGGTGGTCTTCTTAGTAACCGCAGACACCACTGCGTCTACCCGTGGTGCTCGGAACTGTTCCTTGTCCTTATCGGCTAGAGGGTACAGCCTATTCATAGTCCGTATCCCTCTGAGCCCCGACTCCGGATGATCCCATTCCTCTTGGATCATTCTGTCTACTACTCTGTGTACTGGAAAGGCTACCTGATTCTGTCGAACCGCTTGAATTACCGGATCTTCAATCTCCTCCTCTGCGGCCGGAGGCACCGCGAGATTTAACATTTGCATTGATTCTGTGATCAAGGCCGAAAGCTCCTCTCTATGAAAGACCCTAATAATCTTAGCCTGATCCTCAGGCTCCGGAATTTCACCTTCTTCGAGAGCCTGAGCCCCCTCTTCGCGCTCCCAGTCCAGATCCTCACCTTCCGGCCAGTCGCTTTCCGCGGAAGACGCAGCTTGAGCCCGCGCTCTCTTAGGTGCCGACGGCGCATCCCCTACACCGTCCAACCCTTCGATCTGATGCGAGGGAACGGAAGCGGGCAACGCTCCCGGCATCTTACCTTGACGTCGCAAACAAAAGGCCTGATGCATCATTAAAATGAAATCAGGGCAAAAATCACCCAGGGCCAGGGACGGATCCGCTGACAAGACCCCAGCTAATCCTGTCGCGACCTCCCCCGCGGGGCCTTGCCCAGACGGCTGCAGTGGCTCAGCTGCCGCCCCAGACGGCGCCACTTGTACCTCCGGAGCTTCTTTACCTTCCAACTGCTGCTCCACCGAAGAAGACAGCGTTGCACAGCCGCGGCACACGCCTGAATCGGCCACCGTGCCCCTACGGGTGCCACAGACAAGGCACTGAGGACGTGCCGCCATGAGGAAGGTAAACACACTAAATAAGTGAGATACCCCCCCCCCCCCGAGTCTTTCAAGATTATTCCTATTCCTACTAAAACTCCGTTTAGATTTATGTATTTATTATGATTAATATTATTATTATTAGTAGTTTTTAAACACTCCTTAAAAACTGGAATGCCCAGAAAGCTCCTGACTGTGTAGCCCCGTTGCCACTGAAGACACTAGGAGGGATCCCTCCCCCGCTTAGCGACTACCACGCAAGGGAAAAAAACAAAAAATGAAACTGAAACGCCCACAAACGAGGGAAAAATAAACGAAAGGAAGAAAAGGCAATCCCCACTGCTTAAAACAGGCTACTTCTGCACAGCCCGAGGGAATTCAGCGCGTTAGGCAGCCACGAGGTAAGCTAAAATGGCCGCCGGCAGTCCGGGAGAAGGAAAGCGCGCCAAAGTGCCCTGAAGCCTGACAAAACCTCCCCCCCCCCTCGAGCACAGCATGTAACCGGTTGTATGCTTACCAGCCAGGCCTGCCTCGATCCACCGAAACGCTCCTGATCACCGGAGCAAGCAGCAGCACGCTGATAAGGGACTGCACTGCTATGTGCTGCTGCTAAGCTGGCGTCCCGAAACCGCGGCTATGCCGTCAGCGCGGCTCGGGAAAATGAGCACCGCCAGAGAAGGGCTCTCCCCCGTAGAGTCTGGGGGGAGAGATCTCCCAGCCACCGGCAGAATAACCAACAAGACTTCTGCTCTGCTGATTACAAAATAGTCTAACTTCTTATCCCTTCCTTTGTTTTGTTTTTTTTGATTTAGGTAGTTAATTATATGAACAGGGAAGAAGCAAGAACACCAAACGCTGAGGTTTACTGCAATTTCCCCCTTTTTTTTTTTTTTTTTTTAAAGGAATAGTACCCAAATTGAATAAATCAAAGATTCCCAACTATACTATCCTATCCTATCCTAGAAGCTCCTTATCTGTTCCTCTAGTGAGCCCCTGACAAGGCTCACAACGTCCTCCTTGCTGCATGGAGACTGGTCACACTGGATCTAAGAAGAGAGGGCAGCAGGATATGTACAGTGATGTCATGATTCTGACGTACCAGTCTCAAAAGCTGCAGGAAGAGGTTGACAACCCAGAGGTAGAGGACTGAACTGGAGGAACGATAAGGAACTTTTAATTATTTAAATGCATTTTAATCAACTGATCATGGTTATGCTGATGCAGAGAGACAGGCATAGAGGATTTCACAACCATTCATAGCACCAAAATTTTTATTGCAAGGTCTGAGTAGACATTAACCTCTAATGCGTGCCCCTGAAAGTATTTTTATGGCACCGGGTGCTTTTCCCGATGCCTAGATCATCTTCTCCTTAGATGATCAGGCATCGGGAAAAGCCCCCGATGCCATTAAATTACTGTCAGGGGCTGGTGCCTGACAAAAAAGAATCCCTGGTGGCCCAGCGACCCCCCCCCCCGACAGTATTTTGATGGCATCAGGGATGATCGTGGCATTGGGAAATGCCCCCAGTGCCATCAAAACACTGTCATGGGACAGTGCCGTGACAGAAAGTAAGTACCTGGTGGTCTAGTGGCCCTTGGCAATTGGAATATTTTATTTATGCACACCCTAAATGGCCACAAACCCCAGCCATATACACCAGTCCCCTTCCTCCTCTCAGCCCCGGCAACAGACCCTTCTATACCAACTGCTCTCAGTATCTTCCAGCCCCAACATTAGACCTTCTCCTATTCCCACTCCTTAGCATCTGCCGCCTCCTCCTCCCATTCCCAGGTTAGTCTCCATCCCGCATCTCCAGCCCTCTTTCCCATCCCTAACCCTCCTCCCACTCCATGTCAGCCTTCAGCCCCCTTCTCCCATTCCCACACTTTAGCATCTGTCTCCTCCCAGCTGTGTTTCCAGAATCAGCCCTATTTTCCTACCTATCCAGCACCTTTAAATTCACTGCAGAGCAGCAGAAGCTTGGTTTTTCACTGCTATCACCTACCTTTCTTACAGTAGCTCTTGCTGCTGGCACCACATAAGAACATAAAAAATGCCATACTGGGTTAGACTAAGGTCCATCAAACCCAGTATCCTGTTTCCAATAGTAGTCAATCCAGGTCACAAGTACCTGGCTGGTTACCAAAAATGCACACAGGTTCCACAATGCTTGTCCTGGGGCAAGCAGTGGACTTGCTGGATCCTCTTTAATAATGGTTTATGGATCTTTCTCCTTCAGGAACTTGTCCAAGCCTTTTTTTGAAACCCAGCTACACTAACAGCTTTTACTACATCCTCCAGTAACAAATCCCAGAGTTTGATTATGCGTTGAGTGAAAAAATATTCTCTCATTAATCTTTAATAGGTTATACTTTAGATTCATTGTGTTCCCCAGTGTCTTTCTACTTTTTGATGGTATAAAAAAATCGATTTACTTCCCCCCCCATTTCATTCCTTAATTTATAGACTTTTATCATATCTCCCCCTCAGCCGTCTCTCTTCCAAGTTGAGAAGCCACAATATGTTAAGCCTTTCTTCAAAAGGGGTATCCTTCCATCCCCTTTACTATTTTGGTCATAGTAGCATAGTATATGATGGCAGATAAAGACCAGCATGGTCCATCTAGTTTGCCCAGCAAGGCAGCAAGAGTAGGTGCACTTGCCGCTCCATATAGGTCACCTCTCCCCATGCCTTTGTTTAGGGGTGTACCAACCGCTCCGTGTAGGTCACCCCTATTTGTTCAGATATAAGAGATAGTTATGCTTATTTTGATTTTATCCTGTTGCTATAAAAGGGATCCACTGTGTCTGTCCCATATCATTTTCAATTCTGTCACTGTGTTTGCCCCCACCACTTCCTTCGGGAGGGCATTCCAAGCATCCACCATCCTTTCAATGAAAAAGTATTTCCTGACATTGCCTTTCAGTTTACCCTCTTGCAGCTTCATGTTATGCCCTCTAGTTTTACAGCTTCCCTGTCTTTGGAAGAGGTTTGTTTGTCCATTAATACTCTTAAGTATTTAAAGGTCTGAATCATATCTCCCCTGTCCCTCCTCTCCTCCAGAGTGTACATATTTAGGTTTTCAAATCTCTTCTCATAAGTCTTATGATGCATGCTCCAAATCATTTTGGTCACCTTCCTCTGAACTGTTTCCAGCCTTTTTTATATCCTTTACGAGATACAGTCTCCAAAACTGAACAGAATACTCCAAGTGAGGCCTCACCAGCGACTTGTACAGTGGCATTAGTACCTCTTCCTTTCTGCTGGTAATTCCTCTCTGTATGCAACCCAGCATCCTTCTGGCTTTTGCCACCGCCTTGTCACACTGTTTCGCCATCAGAAACAATCACACCGAGGTCTTTCTCCTGGTTCGTGCACATCAATCTCTAGCCCCCTGTCACATACAATTCCCTTGGATTTCTGCTTATTTATTTATTTATTTACATTCTCTTCTATACCGCGCTATTCTGCATCAGTGCGGTTTACATTGACCAAACTGAAATTACATGGAACAGGGCATTATAACTTGGAGATAACTATTTTACAGGGAACATGGGCTATGGAGGATTAAGTGGCTTGCCCAAGACCACAAGGAGCACCTGTGGGACTAGAAACCTCAGTCCTTCCGGCCCAAGGTTGCTGTCCTCTAGTGGGATTTGAACCCCCGACCTTCCGGCCTGAAGTACCTTGCCCCAACCACTAGGCCACTCCTCCACTTCCCAAATGCATGACATTGCACTTCTTCACATTAAATCTCAACTGCCAAGCATTAGACCATTCTTCCAGTTTTTGTAGATCTTTCCTCATGTTCTCCACTCCCTGAGGGGAGTCCACTCTGTTGCAAATTTTGGTGTCCTCTGCAAAAAGACAGACTTTTCCATTCAGCCCTTCGGCAATATCACTATATTGAACACTACCGGTCCCACGACCGAACCCTGGGGCACACTGCTAAATCACCTCTCTTTCATCCGAGTGGGTTCCGTTTACCATCACGTTATCTGTCAGTCAACCAATTTCTGATCCAGTTCACCACCTTGGGACCCATCCCCAACCTGTTGAGTTTATTGATAAGCCTCCTATTGAGGAACAGTATCAAAGGCTTTCCTGAAATCTAGATAGATCACATCCATTGCATGCCCTTGATCTAGTTATCTGGTCACCCAGTCAAAGAACTCAATCAGATTTGTTTGGCAAGATCGCCCTTTGGTAAAATCATGTTGCCTCAGATCATGCAACCTGTTGGTTTCGAGGAAGTCCACTAAGCTCTCTTTCAGGAGTTCCTCCATTACTTTTCCTGCCACAGAGGTAAGGTTTACTGGCCTGCAGTTTGTCACTTCTTCCCTATTACCACTTTTGTGGAGAGGTACATCAGCCCTTCTCCAGTCCCGTGGAACTTCTCTTGTCTCCAAGGATCTATTAAAAACATCCATTAAAAGGTCCTGCAAAAACTTCTGAGCTCTTTCAGTATCCTGGGTTGTATCCCATCTGGTCCCATAGACTTGTCCACTTTCAGTTTTGCAAGCTGTTCTAACACATCTTTTGTTAACAGCATGGTATCTACTCTATTCCCATTTTGTATATTTGTCAATCACAGGTGGTCCTTCTCCAGGATTTTCTCTAGTGAAAACAGAGCAAAAGTATTCATTTAGCATTGTCGCTTTTTCAATCTCACTTTCCACGAATCCGTTCCCAGCACTTTTGAGTCCTGCAATTCCACCTCTGATTTTCCTCCTCTCCTGAATATACCTGAAAAAAGTCTTTAGCCACATCATTAGCCATCTTTTCTTCTGCCTTTGATTTTGCTAGTCTTATTTTGTCTTAATTTGATCTTGTATTCTTTTCTGTGTTCCTCTGTTTGCTAGCTTCTAAATTTTGTGAAAGCTGCGGTTTTTTTGCCTATTTGTGCAGCCACTTTTTTGAAGAACCAAATAGGTTTCCTTTTCCTCTTGTTTTGATTTACATTTCTTACATATGTATCTGTTGCACCTTTTATTGCTTTCTTTAGTTTAGCCCATTGCAATTCCACTTCCCTTAACCCCTCCCACCCTACCAATACCTCCTTCAGGTATTTGGCCATTATACTAAAGTCAGCATTTTTGAAGTCTAAGACTGAGTTTGTTGTGATTGGATTCCACCTTGGCTTCTATCTCAAACCACACCGTGTGATGATTGCTGCTGCTCACATGGGCACCCACCTGGATATTCGACACGCTATCTCATAAGAACATAAGATATGCCATACTGGGTCAGACCAAGGTCCATCAAGCCCAGTATCCTGTTTCCAACAGTGGCCAATCTAGGTCATACGTACCTAGCAGTTTCCCAAAAAGAGACAGGTTCCGCAATGCTTGTACTGGGTCAAGCATTGATATCCTGGGTCCCTTCTTAATAATGGTTAATGGACCTTTCCTCCAGGAACTTGTCCAAACTTTTTTTAAACCCAGCTACACTAACAGCCTTTACTACATCCTCCGGTAACAAATTCCAGAGTTTGATTACACGTTGAGTGAAGAAATATTTTTTTATTAGTTTTAAATAGTTTACCTTGTAGCTTCATTGCATGTCCCCTAGTCTTTCTATATTCTGATAACGTAAACAATCGATCTACGTTTACCCGTTCCACTCCATTCATTAATTTATAGACTTCTATCATATCTCCCCTCAGCCATCTCTTTTCCAGGTTAAAGAGCCCTAACCTTTTTACCTTTCTTCATAGGAGTATCCTTCCATCCTCTTTACCATTTTGGTGGCTCTCCATTGGTGAGCACTAAATCCAGCACAGAGCTCTCCCTGGTAGGTTCCCTCACCATTTGTTTAAGTAACGCATCTTGGAAGGCATCCACAATTTTTTACTTCTTTCCAGATTTGCAGAAGGAAAACGCCAATCCACATTGGGTAGATTAAAGTCACCCAATGATTACTTCCCCCTTCATGCCTATCTTTGCAATATCAACAATCAATTCACTTATCCACTTCTTTGGTTTGAGTTGGAGGCCTATAGACCACACCAGTATGGATGATAGTGCCACCTCCTCTTTCCAACACAATCCACAGCGCTTCTTCTTTTCCCCACTTCCCCTGCATTTCAGCAGCATTAATATTGCTTTTGACATACAGGGCTACTCCTCCCCCTTTTCTACCCTCTCTCTCTCTTCTAAATAGATTATAGCCAGCTATGGCTATATCCTATTCATGTGACTTCTTAAAGCATGTTTCTGTAATGGCCACAATGTTCAAGTCCATTTCCACCATTAGGGCTTCCAGATCAGGAACTTTGTTGGCTAGGCTTTGTGCATTTGTATGCATTGCTTTCCAGTATTTTTTGAATGGCTTGCCTGTCTTTTGCATGGGTTTTGTTCTACACGCCCTTTCCCGCTTGCCATTGATGTGTTGTTGAAGTGTGTGGCTGTTTCAAATGTTTTTCTTTCGCTGGGAGTGACGTACTGAATTTGTCCTTCTCCATCCGTCACCCCCTTTCACTCATCTCTGTACCTCTTTTAATTCTGCTATATCCTTTTTAAGATATGGCAACCAGAATTGCCTACAACATTCAAGGTGCAGTTTCACAATGGAAAGTTACAGAGGCATAATATCCTTGTTTTGTTTTTCTGCATTCCTTTCCTTATTCCCAGCATTTTATTTGCTTTCCTGGCCACTGCTTCACACTGGGCCTAGGATTCCAACACAACAGCCACAATGACGCCCAAATCTTTCTCCTGGGTGGTGGTACCCAATGTGAAACCTTGCATCATGTAACCATAGCCCGGGGGTTGCTCATTCCCAGATGCATAACTCTGAACTTGTCCACATTAAATTTCATCTGCCATATGGACATTCAGTCTTCCAATTTATCAAGGTCCTCTTGCAATTTTTCACATCCTCTTGCGTTTTAACAACTTTCAATAATTTTATATCATCTGCAAATTTGATCACCTCACTTGTTATTCCTATTTCTAGGTAATTTATGAATACGTTAAAATGCAATAGGCTCAGCACAGATCCCTGGGGTACTCCACTTTTCACCTTTCTCCATTGAGAAAATTGGCCATTCAGCCCTACTCTCTGCTTTCTATCTTTTAACCAGTTCCTGATCCACAATAGTACACTACCTCCTATGCCAGGCCTTTTCAATTTCCACAAGTCTCTCTCATGAGGGACTTTCTCAAAGGCTTTCTAAAAATCCAGATATACTATATCAACAGGCTTATTAGTAAGACAGGACTCTCATTGGCTAAATCCATTTGGCTTTCTCCCATTAAACCATGACTCATCTACATGTTTAGTAGTTTTATTCTTTATAACGATTTCTTCCATTTTGCTGGGTACTGATGTCAGGTTCACGGGTCTGTAGTTTCCTAGAGCCCTTTTTAAAAATTGGCGTTCCATTAGTCGTTTGCTTTGTTGGGGGGGGGGGGGGGTTGTGACGAGGTACCTATGAAAATACAGAAAAAGATGGGTATGGACTACATAATTTGATACACACTACGTTGAAACTCACCCTCTAGTACGGGTTCCTCGCCTCCTCTGCTGAGCACAGCTGTCCTCTCCCAATTGAAAAAAAGAGCACAAAACGGTCAATGAAGCACTAGAATCCTTCCACCAGAGGTACCGCTCAGAAGCCAGTTGCCTTGCCCGCTTCCCACAGCGGCAGCCCTAAACCAACTGCAACACCTGCTGGAAGCTCAAGGAGCAGCAACTACATCTGAAGCTCGCTAGCTAGAGAACAGACATTAACAACTCAGAAGCTTCCGTCGCTCAACAGTTCCGAACTCCGTGTGAACCTCCCGCGAAAGCTCAGATACTTCCAAAAGCACCGCCAACGCACTTCTACTTCCGCCCCGCTTTAGAGTGTTCCTTCTACTGCACACTCACTCCTACTTCCGCCCCACTCTTGTGTCTTCGGTTAACTCCTCCGGCTGGGAACTGAAAACAGCGAGCTGCGCGCCCCGCTCCCTTTCTGTGGGCAGAACCTAGTTGTGGGCCCGGTTGTGTGGCTGCCCGGTGGACTTTGAGCGAAGGACACCGTCACCGACGAATAGGAAGCATGTCGGGTGTTACGAGAGTAGCTCAGGTGAGTGTTGGTGGCGGTGATAGGGGTTATTGTTGTGTTTGCTGTTTGGAGACGGTTTCTTGGTGCTGTAGAACAGTGTCGTATCCTGCTCTTCAGATGAGGAGGCACGAAGGTTCTGCTAGCATCTGTAGATTTGGTGTTAAGGGTTTGTCAAAAACTACCTGTTCATTTTTATTGGAAACCTACCTCCGATTCTAGTGTTAGGATAGATTTCTACATGCCATGATAGGAATGAGCTTTGCTCTTAAACCAAGGGATGAGTTCTTCAGATTTGGAGAACTTTATTGGTGTGACAATTTTATATGCGTTATTAAAGTAATACATAAAATGATTAAAATGGAATAATAATAATAACAACAACAGTATAATACAATTAGAAAGTGCAAAGAGGACAGTAGCAAAGATAATTCCCAGTTTTGGCGCTAGCCTGCATAATCTCTGGGCAGATTATGTTTCTTGTCTGATGGTAGAATACAACACATTCTGCTGCTTTAGCAAGGGGTGGAAGAGTAGCCCAGAAGATCAAGTCACTTTACCCTCTGAAAAAAAAAAGCCTGGCAATCTACTTCCGGTGATACATTGCCAAGAAAACCCAAAGGCAGCTGGATCATCAGAAGTCAGTACTGACATGATGGCACTTAAAAAAAAAAGCAAAGCAAGGACCCTTGGTGTCCTGTGATGAATGCAGCCCTTCCTGTGGAATGCCTGGTTTCTGTAGAATATCTGTGGATTATAGACTGGGTAGGTTGGCAAGCGGTGTATTTCAGTTTCGCCCTGCAATGATTAGCAGCAGGAGGATAGTGAGAGCAGTGCTGTGTTAGCCTCTGCTAGGCCATTCTGCTCTTCCATCCTGGGCCTGACTACATTGAATAACAAGTCAGGCCCAAGGTAGCAGAGGGAATACAGCCCAACATTTCATCCTTCCTTTCTCAGATTAAAGTAGATAGAGTGACTAGAAGTTCTTGGGGCTCTCTGAAGCTCCATCATGCTAAAACTAACTCCCAATACAGTAAATTAATGGCATGAAAATTACTGCTGTGTTGAGGAAAAAAATAGTAGATGGTTTTTCTGGTAAAATGCAGCCGTTTGGAACATTGTGAGTAAATATCTTCTTTCCTGTCAGTGTGAGCAGGAATCGGCAAATGCATTGACAGGAAGAGAGATTTGGGGAGGGGGGAGGGCGGGGGCTAAAAGCAGTGCCAAGGAAAACTCCCAATTCCTTTCCTACTCTCCCATGTGATATTCTCAATCCCCCCTCCAATAAAAACCTTGATGATCCAAGTGGGTCCCCCTTCTGTATCCCTGACTCCTTCTCCCCCATGCACCATTTGTTTCTGTCTCCATGTCATCATTTTGGAAAATGGCAGCATTTGACTCTTTGTGGTATGTGCATTGCACTATTTTTCAAGAAGTCATCAGGAAAAAATGAACAAATGGACTTTGCTCTCCAACTTAGAAGTGGTGGGGGGGGGGGGGGGTGTTCAAGGGATCAGGAGAGAGTATATTTGGGCCTCCAGGTGTCATCCAAGGTGAAGTGCAGCACTTCACCTCAAATCAGCTTTTGCTGCCATGCTTCATCTTCACTTTAGTTTGAGCTAGCATAAAGGTTAAGTA
Organism: Ichthyophis bannanicus; assembly: GCA_033557465.1. Classification (NCBI taxonomy): domain Eukaryota; kingdom Metazoa; phylum Chordata; class Amphibia; order Gymnophiona; family Ichthyophiidae; genus Ichthyophis; species Ichthyophis bannanicus. The sequence continues at coordinate 172,371,910 of CM066037.1, forward strand.
CTATAAAAAGAGTAAGACAACTGTGTTAGTTTTTAGCACATTTTTTTACATCAAGCAATTTTTTAAATGGAGCAATTGGCAGGTGCTTTACATGACTACTGCACTACCATTTAGTTTAGTGGTTTTACCTTGATTTTCCCACGCTAATCTCTCTTCCTGTATTGGGAATAAGATTAGCACTGATATTCAAGAGTAAGCCACTGCACTAACAGGTAGTGCTGCTTACTGTATTGGCTCTTAAGTACTGCCCTATGGTAGAACTAATTGGGAATACCTGCAAAGGGGAGGAAAGGGTAAGAGTGAGTGGATGGGGGCAGAAGAAGAGAAGGGACAAAAGACTGAGTGAGAAGATATGAAGGGAAGCAATATAGTGAGTAGAGAGGGGCAGGAAAGTGAGGGCATACAGGGCCAACCCAGACCATCAGGAAAACTAGGAAATCACCTTGGGCAGCAGCATCTTTGGGGGTGGTGGAAAAGAGCATGGCATTCAGAGCTGCACAATAGAGTCTGATGGCTGGGGGGAAGGGGGGCATAAGGCTAAAGGTGCTGACGCCCTAGGCAAACAACACTAGGGATGGCCCTGATGCCAGATGGGGGGCACATAAGGACATTTGAGAAACTGAGTTGTGTAGGGTGGAGAGTAAGTGAAGGAATTGAAAGTGCTGCAGAGTGTGAGTGAATGGTTTTGGAAGAGGGTACAGGTGGTAGGTTTATGAGTGAGAGTGGGGATCACATAGGAGTTGAAAGCAGGGAATAACTACTTCACTGTTTTTCATGCAATATAGGAATTAATAGTTTTCCAATTTCATCTCCTTCAGTAGTGCTGGTGATCAGAACTGGTGGAAGACAAGCATAGCAGCAAAAAACCCCAGCCTCTGGATTTTCTTGGCAATGTGTGACTGGAAGTAGATTGCCATTTCTTCCAAGGCTATGGAGGATAAAGTGACTTGCCTAAGGCCACAAGGAGTGTTGGTGGGAATTGAACCCTAGTCTCTTGGTCACCAGGCCACTACTCTAACCACTAGGCTACTAGGGAATTCTGCTGCAAAATTCAAAGTAACTGATTATCCAGCCAGATGAAGGTAAACTGAAGATAAATTCTAAATTTTAAACTCAAGATGGTTGTGAGCTAGTGCACCATGCAGATGACTTATTACTTCTGTTGGAAGCACTCATTTTAAAACTAATAGCAGATCAGTGATGTTGGAGTAATACCATGGGTCCAAATGCTTCAAGCATGAACAAATCTCATCACATTGGCAGTATCTACTTATTGCAAGACAAGAAGATCTTGATTCCATCTTAGATCTGTTCAACAGTCGTTCTAAAATAGCTTTTCCCTCCTGCAATCTCAAAGCCACATTATCAATGATTGAATTTTCAAAATATATGATTTCTTTTAACCATAGATTAATTAAACAAACATACCTGCCTCAGCTTCTGATGCCCCAATTGTTTAATCCAGTAGTTCCCAACCTATGGTTTGTGAGACCACTGCAGAGGTGCATAGGACACAGAAAATAAAAGAGAGAGAAGCTAGTGCAGACTAGTTGTGGGGGAAAGATTGATAGGAGCTGGATAAGGAATAAAGAAAGCCTGGAGGGACCTTGTTGGGGGAAGAGAGAGACTGGTGAAGACAAAGTCCCATAGATCAAGCTTGCAAGGAAACAACTAGCACCCACATTACTAAAAATCACACAGCTATCGCTCACAGCAGGTTACTTATCTCCCAGCCTCAAACAAACTTCTATTAGACCAATATTGAAAGGCACCAATCTCAGTAGCAAAGATCCCAACTCTTACAAGCCGATATCAAGCTTACCATTTATAATCAAGATTATAGAAAAGACCATCCAACAACAACTACAAGACCACATCGATATCCACACCCCACTTGACCCCCACCAACATGGCTTTAAACCAAATCACAGTGTTCACTCCTAGACCTAATAATAACCAGCATAGACAATGTAAGACAAGGCTTTATACTAATCTTCATTGACATCGCTGCAGCCTTTGATACCGTGAACCACTGCACCCTACTAAAAAGGCTACAAGAAATTTGGATGCATGGCATGGTCCTGAATTGGTTCACCTCTTGCATAACTCACAGAATACAAGAAGTCAAATCTAGGAAACACTATCAAAAGCCATTTGCTTAACCACAAGATATCCCACAAGGCTCAGCCCTGTCAGCACTGCTGTTTAACATCTATCTGCAGCCACTTTGCAACATAATAAAAGAACATAATATCCAATATGAAATATATGCTGATGATATAATGATTTATACTCCTTCAACAAGGACCAACCTGAGTACGCTCAGATTACAACATGCCTCGAGGCAATGATAAAATGGCTCAACTTACAAAACCTCTCCATAAATTTCAAGAAATCAGACGTCCTACATAGCACAAGAAACACCACATTCTCTTCACCCCAAACACTAAAAATCCTAAACCATGATCTGGAAGTCAAATAGGAGACAAAATACCTTGGAGTCATCTTAGACCAAAATCTTACCTTCCAGCCACACATTAAAAAAAATGATCAAGACAGCATACCATAAAATAAGGACAATACAGAAATTCAAACCACTGCTTGATGAAAGCAACTTCTGAATCATTTTCCAAGCTATGATAGCACCTTTAATAAACTACTGTAATATAATCTACTAAGGTCTCCCAAACAAAGTTCCACACCCACTACAACTGGTCCAGAGCACTGCAGCCTGCATAATCACTGGATCAGTAAAATATAACCACATAATGCCTACACTACATCAACTTCGCTGGCTACCAGTTCTGACATGCTCCAAATTCAAAACATTACTGACCATCTTCAAAATCCTTCATAATTTATCTCCAGTCGTCCTCCAACCAATGATCATCCAGGAACCAGAGAGCAGACTAAGGCAAACCTCAAACAAGAGTCTACTATTCACCCCTAAAGCCAAGATAAAAGCTAGGCAGACAACTTGCAACAGAGCATTTTCCTTATACGCTCCATCCCTGTGGAACACCCTACCTCGGAACTTCAGATCCATCAAAGATATCTATGACTTCAGGAAAGCATTAAAACATTCCTCTTCAAGCAACATTTTGGGCCCTATACATGATCATACTAATTCAGCAACTCAGCACTGCTTATACCCTCCCCCCTGTCCCCCCTACCTCAAGTCTCTTCTGCAGCCTGCCACTAGCTCCCTCCCTCTCCTTTCTGCCTATCACCTGTAAGTCATTCCTTCTCCTTCCTTGGATATATACTTGTCTCCCCTTTGTTTGCTCTTCCCGACAGTTCCCTCCATCTCTCCTACCTATACATACTAAATTCCTAACAACATATGAATCTTGTGTGCCACTTGACCTCCCCTTAAAAGCCTCCAAGTTATATTCTCCCTGTTCTATGTATATTTCCTGTTTGAGGTTATAATGTAAACCGCTTTGAATATATGAAAAAGCGGTATAAAAAACTTGTTAAATAAAGAGGGATAGTGGGGACAAGCTTGTTACTGAAGAGGAAGAATCCTGAACCTTTTTGAATAAGGGGTCCACACATGCAAGAAAATTGGGAACATCTGGTCTAGTCCATTAAACTTGCTTAGTTACTCGGCTTGTTTATACCCTCAGAATGTTTCTTATTATTCCACAAAGCATCATCACCCCTGGTTTCACTCTGGCCTTTACCTTGCAAAATGTCAACTTCGGCGTGCTGAATGTAGTTGGCGCAAGAATTAAAATCCTGACAGTCTCAAGCTGTTTAACGTTAGCTCTGCCCTATTATCATTCCGAGCTTCAGACTGCCAAAAAGAGCAATTTCTCCGAACTAGTTACTGCATAGTCAAACCAACTGAAGAAACTATACTCTATTATCTCCCAGTTAACTTCACTTAATGCTACTACCACTCAACATATTTGGATGGGCTCTACCCAAGATGTTCTGGCCTCTTTCTTTTCTGACAAGTTAATCTCATATGCCACTCCTTTCCAAGCAACTCGGATGCAAAACCCATCACTCTTCCAACACAAAACATGTTGTCTAGTCACACTTGGTCCATCTTTAGCCCCATCTCCTTGACTTCTCTAACCAAGGTTGTTTCCTCCTCACCTATAAAACATGTCCCCTCAATCCCAAACCCTTTGCCTAGATAGGACATCCATCTCTTGCTCTTCTTCCCTTTATACATTCAGTCATATCATCTAGTCTCTCTGCTGGTTTAGTTCCTGCACCATAGAAAAAGGCCATTATTCGGCCTTCATTAAAAGATAGTGCCTGGGATCCTTTAGATCTCTCTAACTATTATCTAACCTATTTATTTATTTGAAAAGTTTATATACCGCATTTCCAAGGATCAATGCGGTTTACAAGTAACATAACATTACATAGAACAAGATAAGTAACCAGTAAACATTACATTGAACCAATAAACATTTCAATGAACTAGTTATGTATGTTAGAATTACAGTCAATATTATTTTTATCCATTAGTAAGGGACATAACAGTAACTTAAGAGTGTGAAAGGAGGGGGAAGAGACCAGAATCTTCTGAAAGGATGGTCATAACCTACCGTATCTATCCAAAGTAACAGAAAAACAGGTTTCTTTGCAGCTTCAGATCATCTTGAATATACAAATTCCTTGTACCCCTGGCAGTCAAGATTTCGTCCAGGTCATAGCACTGAAACAGTTGTAATGTCACTTCTGAATGAAATTTACTTATCCTTGGACCATGGAAACACTACACTTGCTGTATCTTTGGATCTCACAGCTGCATTTGATACAGTCAATCACTCCATCCTTCTCAGTCATTTGGCAGATATTGACATCTCTGGTTCGGTATTTAACAGATTCTCTTCATTTCTCTCAGATCACTCTTTTCAGGTGCTTGTGGACACTGCCTACTCTGACCCCCTGCCTCTCCCCTGTGGAGTCCCACAGGGTTCTATCCTAGCTCCAATGCTTTTCAATATCTTCCTCAGTCTCCTTGCTACTCTGATTCTTGATCTAACCACCAGTGCTTACTGTTTTGTCGATGACGTCTTATTCCTTTATCATTTAGACTCCCTCAGGCCCAGTTTCTCTTTCATCAAACGCACACTTAATCTAATCGCCTCATGGCTTCACATGAACTGACTCAAATTAAACCCCCAAAAACATCAGCTATTTGGTTCACTAGAGGCTCTTCACCCCCTTTATTCGTGCCTTCACCTATTCAAGTTTCCTCCACCCTGAAATATATCGGTATCACATTGGATTCTGATCTGTCTGTCTTTCTCACAACACAAAAACTCAGTAGTGAAAAAAAATCATTCTTTGCACTATGTAAATGCTTTCCCGTTCTCTATTTCTCAACTCCTCTGCCTTGGCTACTTTGTTGCTTAGTTGCATTGTCACTCATCTAAACTATTGTAACTCCATTTATGCTGGTCTGCTACTCCTTTTTACTAAAGCGTCCTCAAGCCGTTCAGAACACAACCGTTCGTATACTATCTTTTGCAGGAAAATTCGATCATGTTACCCCCACTTTTGAAACACCACCATTGGCTTCCAATACTAGCTTGAGTCCAATACAAGTTACTGACCTTTGCGCATAAGGTCCTCTCTACTGGCTCCTCTGCTTATCTGTCCTCTTTTCTTACGTTCTACACTCGGCCTCAGGTTCTCTTCATGATAATAGGTTGCACATCCCACCTCCCAATAAAGCCAGTTTAGAATCTATGCAGCACTCGGCATTTTACTTCTGAGTGCCCACTTTATGGAATTACTTGCCACAATCCCTTGATCTTGATACTCCCTCTGCCTTATTTAAGGCCCAGATTAAAGCACACCTCGTCTTCTAGAGCCTAGGTTGTCTGGGACATAAGCTAATCTCCCTTCCTGTCCCCTCCCACTCCTCCTCATCCTAGTACTACAATCGGTCCTCTTGTATCTCTGGTTTCCTCTTTCCTATCAGTTTATGGTGTTCCTTTCCTTTCCATTTATATTTATACTTGTAAACCGTTTTGCCTCTGTATAGAAAAGCAGTACATAAAGTCTCAAATAAACATAAACAAACTTTGAAATCACAGAAATAAATGCAAGACACATGCTGCCTAGCACTCAGAGTTAGGCCTTTTTCCTGATTTGATTTTTGTTACTAGCTTTTCAGAGCTAGAAAGAAATCTTTGGCAGCACAGTGTTTCTAAAACTCAAGGTGCATTACTACGCACCTGCACTTTAAGGGGCATGTTTATTAAAGCACGGTAGCTGGGAGTGATTAGGGCACGAATAGTGCGCAGAACCAGGAGCATGTGGGAAAAGAGCCATTGTGCTAAAAGTGCCATGCTAACAGACTGCCGTGCAAAAAGGCGGAGTTGAGGCAGAGAGTGGGTGGAACAGCTGCACTAGCAGTGCCTCACCCCAGGAAAGATGCCACTAGCATGGGTGCAAATACCAGCGCCCACTGCCCATGCATGGCATGTTCATGACCCCCATATGGAACAAGGCCCTGTGTCAAGCTCCACGTATCCCAAAGCTGAAGCACCAGTTTGGGCCAACTAGGCGGTTGTCTGTGGTGAGATCCTGGCAGCCACAGATCCCCACCGATCCAGCAGCAGATACATATATCTACAAGGAGAGTGAGCACGCATACATACAAAATTACACTGTCCAGGTAGTCACTTGCACAGAATCATTGTGGGAAAGCCACTCTAGTGCTGATATGGGGAGGGGAGATATATGGCAGAAAGCTCCCCTAGTGAGCCCGATATCCCTGCACTGACCTGCGTACAACAGAGGCGGTGCTGCATCTATGGACCCAGACCCCATGCATTCATCTGCAGTAGTGCACATGACTGCACGAACCTGAGTGGCAAACTGACAGCAGAGCAGATGGCCGTACGTTCACCCTGGGACTCCATGTGGGTGCCGCCCCCTCCATGTGGCTATTGCTGTGGCTGTGGAAGGGCATGTCAGGACAGCCACAAATGGATGGCTAGTCAGCACTAGTGAGGAGTTGGAAAATAGGGTTTGTGCTCAGTGAAACCTCCTCAGCGTGCCTACATAAATAGGGTTGGAGACAGCTGAATGAGCTGGAGGTGGGGCATGCAAGTGAGGTGTTGCAGCTATTGCCAAAATGTAGGTTTGGCACAGAAATGCGCAGTACGGCCACCACCTTCTCTACACGGAGGTTCACATGTGCACCTTGAGAGCCATGCCAGTGCCACAGGCTTCATTACTGAGGGAACACTGCCCCTGACCATAGGAGGGCATATCTGGGAACTACTGGCTCGGAGCACCAGCTTGCATTTAAATAGAGGAATAACTCCATTGAAGCTTCCTGGTTATTGTCATCCCACCTTGCATGTTGTTGACGGGACGGGGTATTTCTCCTACCTAGGGAGCAGTTGTGGGTTTCCCAAGGCTTGTGGGCACTCAGTTTTCTAAATGCAGGTGTGCTTCAGCTAGACTTATTGGGGTGCCTTTTTGTATGGTGGTGGGTAGTGTGCTCTCACTGTGTTTTCAAGCAGAGTTGGCTTCTGTGGATAGCTTTCCACTCCCTGACATCCACATGTTCCCAGGAGGGGACCATTGTATCTCATCACCCAGATGTGGGGGGCCACACTGAGGTTCAGTGCACAGAGTATATGAGGTGAGAAGTGAGGCATGAAACAAAGGGGTGAATAGCCTCCCACCCCCTGAAAACTGCATCTTCCGTGGGAGAGGGGGAGAAGACATGGCCTAAGCTCTATATTACACTTGGGAGAATTGTGTGCAAAAAAAAAAAGTAAAATTCTGTGAAAAAAATTTGAAAATTCTGTGTGCAGTATTTTAAAATTCTGCAAGTTTTATTTATTAGTAAATTTTTGCACAGAATTCCCCCATCATGAAGCTTAACTCCTCCTCTAGACCTGAAATTTCCTTTGCCTTTTTCCTCCTTAGCTTTCTTACTCCAATCACAGTTCTGTCCCCAACCCATCCTTGTTCCCTCTGTTTTCTCTTCTTCTAATGTCTAGCACCCAGCAGTCAGCAGGGCAGCACAAGAAATGCTGGAGTGGCTCTGGAGATGAATTTCCTGCTTGCCTGGACAGAGAAGTACCTCCTAGCCTTGTCGGCTCAGCACATTGCCGAGTGGATAGTGTGGAAGCAGACTTCAGCTGGCATGCACTGATTCCTGGCAAGTAGGAGTTGAGTCAAGAAGCATTTCAGTTGATTTTGCACTGCTGGGGTCACCCTGAAATGGATCTGATGGCGACCCACTCCAGTGCCGAAGTGTGCCGCTTCTCCAGTCGCTGCATGGAGATAAGGTCGATGCCCTGACTCAGCCTTGGCCCAGTTATCGGCTGCTGTACGTTTCCTTCATGGGGCATGGGATATGGTGTATAGAACACCATTTGGGTAGTATTGTTCTGGTAGTGCCGGATTAGCCGTGGAGACTGTGGGTCGGGGACCTGATATAACTCCTTCAAGCGCCTCCTCTTCGGCTGCGTCCATCTTGGGGGCTATTGTGGCAAGAACCAGTTGTCCTGGAGGACCCAAATCCCTTCTCGCTTACAGCATGGCTCTTGAAGGGAGACTGCTGGAGTGTAATCTCTACTACACTTTGTGCCCAGGTTTACCAAGCTAGCATGTGTATGGATATGGTGCCTCCTTTGAGCATGTGGCACTTGGCTCCTGAGACGGCCAAGGTGTCCTCCCTGTTGGCTTTTCTTCAGGATGGCCTAGAGAAAGGCCTCTCTCTCTTAGTTTCCTAAAGGTTCAGCTGACAGCTTTGGCCTGTTTCCGTGGTCTGGTGACGGGCAAGTCCTTGACCTTGCAGCCGAACATCTCCTGTTTTCTCCAAGGGGTTCAACACCTGCATCCTCCCCTTCGGTCTGTGATCTCTTTTTGGGATCTGTCTCTGGTGCTCAGGGCCCTGATGGCAGCCCCCTTTGAGCCATTGAAGCGCACTACCTTGAAGGATTTGACACTTAAGACTGTCTTCTTGGTCGCAATTTGTTCTGCAAGGTGGATCTCTGAGCTGCAGGCTCTGTCTTGCCGACATCCTTTTAAACTAAGGCCTTTTCCATTCGGCCTGTGCCTTCCTTCTTGCCTAAGGCGCTTTCTGCCATTCATGTGAACCAGGTAGTTTGCTGTCGTCTTTCTCTAAGGAGCAGTGTTGAGGGAAGGATAAGGATCTTCACCTTGTGGATGTCCGGAGGGTGTTTCTCTGGTACTTAAAGGTTACAAATTCCTTTTGTACATCAGACTATCTTTTTGTGCTGCTTGCTGTCCCGCATAAGGGTAAAGCGGCGGTGAAGTTGACTTTGGGGCGCTGGATTAAGGAGGTTATTGCCTCCGAGTATCTGTTACAGAACTGGCCGGTTCCAGAGGGACTGTGCATTCATTCTACCCAAGTGCAATTGTCCTCGTGGGCGGAGCGGAACTCGGTAGTTCCTGAAAGCATTTGTCGGGCAGCAATGTGGGCATCACTTTCTACTTTTGTCAAGTATTACCACTTGAATGTCCACATGTGGGCGGACACGGCCTTTGGCTCAAGGGTTTTGAGAACTGCTGTGTTGTCTTTCTGCCCAGTTGCGTTGTAGCTTTGGTGCATCCCACTTGTCTGGACTAGTCTAGCAGGACAATATGGAAGGTTATATTTTACTTACCAGTTAATGTCCTTTCCATGAGTCTTGCTAGACCAGTCCAGGGCCTGCCCCTAAAACTGTAGCTCTGTTCTTCTGCTGCAGTTTCCTTGGGTCTGCCATGATTTTTATACTTGGTTCTGCAGGCTCATCTTCTACTGACAGCCTTCTATTTCTACCTTCCTGTACATAGTTCACTACAGGTGTTTATTTGTTGTTGCCTACATTGAGATTGTGTGAGGCTTGTTCTGTATCTCCCATTTTCTTTGGGACGAATACTGAAGGGATCTCTGGTGGCTGAGGCGGATAGAGGCACAGGAGTGATGTCATTGAAACCTGGGCTTTTCATTGGTTCTTTGTCTCCACCAATCTGCTGGTAGTGAACACAACCCACTTGTCTGGACTGGTCTAGCAGGACTCAAGGAAAGGACATTATCTGGTAAGTAAAATGTCATCATATTTGATAAATTATCATTCTCTGGAAATTAATAGTTTTATCATTCTTACTTCCTGATGGAGCAAATTTCCTCTCCATTTTTCGTATTCTGTTTACAAAATGGTTCTGTTAAAGTATTCCTAATAATGGATTTTGTGATAGCTCTTTGCTTGCATGTCTCCTTTATCCAGGCTTTCCAGGTTTAAAATATTTCTGTGAGAGGCGGGAGAGAGGTAAGGGTGGTGGGATAGTATAAAATGAAGTTCTGTTGGCAGGAGATGGTATTATTGTGCCTGTTGTAGGTAGATGGAGATATTTATAAGATCTGACATACAGTACCTGTAAAAAGGTTTACACCCTTGAACATCTTTTTTATATTCGGCTGTCTTAAAAATATTATTCAAAATGTATTAAAGCAAGAAGTGGAGGAGTAGCCCAGTGATTAGAACAGTGGCCTGGTGACTAAGAGACCAGGGTTTGATTCCCAATTACAATCTACTTCTACTCACACCTTGCTAAGAAAACCCAAGGGCTGCTGGGTTGCCATGAATCAGTATTGTTTCTTTCACTGATGGCTACAACACACTGTATGCTTTTCAACATGAAATAACAATTACAGAAATTTTCAAAAACTAATTTAAGAATAAGAAGACACAGAGTCATGTTTGCATAAGTCTTCATACCTTTTACTATAGTAAACCTTAAGGCAGTTTTTGGAAACAGAATAAGTTTAAATAGATCCCACCTATGTCCAATCACAGTAGCTGAACTGATTACAAAATCTCTGGATGACAAATCAAGCTATTTCTATTGTATGAAGTGAATTTTCAATCAATGAATTCCAAATGAGCTGCTGAAAAACTCTGGGATAAAGTTATTCACAGGTATAGATCAGGGGGGAAGACTATAAGAAAATTTCAAGGTGTCTGATCAGACCATCCCTCCACAGTCAGTAGCTGTGGGTTAAGGAAACTGCCAAGGAATGTCATAAGAACATAAGAACATAAGATATGCCATACTGGGTCAGACCAAGGTCCATCAAGCCCAGTATTCTGTTTCCAACAGTGGCCAATCTAAGTCATATGTACCTAGCAGTTTCCCCAAGAGACACAAGTTCCACAATGCTTGTACTGGGTCAAGCATTGATATCTTCGGTCACTTCTTAATAATGGTTTATGGACCTTTCCTCCAGAAACTTGTTCAAACCTTTTTTAAACCCAGCTACACTAACAGCCTTTACTACATCCTCCGGTAACAAATTCCAGAGTTTGATTACACGTTGAGTGAAAAAATATTTTCTTTTATTAGTCTTAAATAGTTTACCCTGTAGCTTCATTGCATGTCCCCTAGTCTTTCTATATTCTGATAAGGTAAACAATCGATCTACGTTTACCCGTTCCACTCCGTTCATTAATTTATAGACTTCTATCATATCTCCCCTCAGCCGTCTCTTTTCCAGGTTAAAGAGCCCTAACCTTTTAGCCTTTCTTCATAGGAGTATCCTTCCATCCCCTTTACCATTTTGGTGGCTCTTCTCTGTACCTTTTCTAAAATCGCTATATCCTTTTTAAGATACGGCGACCAGAATTGCACACAATATTCAAGGTGCGCTCTCACCATGGAACGATATAGATGCATTATAATATCTTTTGTTTTATTTTCCATTCCTTTCCTTATCATACCTAACATTCTATTTGCTCTCTTGGCCGCCGCTGCACACTGGGCCGAGGGTTTTAACATGGTATCCACAATGACGCCTAAATCTTTTTCCTGGGTGGTGGTTCCTAATGTGGAACCTTGCATCGTGTAACCATAGTTTGGGTTGTTCTTCCCTAGGTGCATAACCTGCACTTGTCCACATTAAATTTCATCTGCCATTTTGATGCCCAGTCTTCCAATTTATCAAGATCCTCTTGCAATTTTTCACAATCCTCTTGGGTTTTAACAACTTTAAATAGTTTTGTGTCATCTGCAAATTTGATAACCTCACTCGTTATTCCACTTTCCAGGTCATTTATGAATATGTCAAAAAGCTGCAGACCCAGCACAGATCCCTGGGGTACACCACTATTCACCTTTCTCCATTGGGAAAATTGGCCATTTAGCCCTACCCTCTGCTTTCTATCTTTTAACCACTTCCTGATCCACAATAGTACACTGCCTCCTATCCCATGACTTTAGTTTTGCCAAAAGTCTCTCATGAGGGACCTTGTCAGAGGCTTTCTGAAAGTCCAGATTCACAATATCAACCGGCTCACCTTTGTCCACCTGTTTATTCACTCCTTCAAAAAAACATAACAGATTAGTAAGACAAGATCTTCCTTGTCTAAAGCCATGTTGGCTGTCTCCCATTATGTTGTGACTATCTACATGCTGATTAATTTTATTCTTTATGATGGTTTCTACCATTTTTCCCGGTACTGACGTCAGGCTCACCGGTCTGTAGTTTCCCGGATCACTCCTGGAACTCTTTTTAAAAATTGGTGTTACATTGGCGATCCTCCAATCTTCAGGTATTAGAGATGATTTTAATGATAGTTCACAGATTATTGATAGCAGTTCTGCAATCTCATATTTCAGTTCTTTCAACACCCTTGGATGTATACCATCCGGCCCAGGTGATTTGCTACTCTTCAGTTTATCTAATAGTTGTAAGACATCTTCCAGATGTATCGATATTTCCTTCAATTCTTCCGCACCTTTAAATACCACTTCAGTCATGGGTAACATCCCTACATCTTCCTCAGTAAAGACTGAAGCAAAGAATTCATTCATGTCACTATGAGACCTAAGATTACTTTTTAAAAGAACTACAGAGGTCTCTGTTTAAGGCTAAGCATTGACAGTTCAGTTTAAAGATATCCCACAAACATGGCCTGTATGTGAGGGTTGCAAGAAGGAAGCGACTACTGAAGAAGTCAAATGATGTGCTGCATGATGTTTGCAAATGAACATTTAGAAGATATTGCATTTATATGGGTGGGAAGTTTTGTAGTCTGAGACCAAAGTGGACCTTTTTGGTGTCAGTGCTAAGCAATGCCTGCCCTAAAGCATAAAACAAATGAATCATGTCACTCTTTTAACAGCATCCCTACAGTAAAGCGTGGTGTTGGCAGCATTATGTTGTGGGGATGCTTTGCAGCAGATGAGAGAGGGAGGCTTATGAAGATTGGAGGAAAGATGGATGGTGCAAAGTACAGGCAAGTCAAGGAGGAAAGCCTTTCAGCAGGGCAGTGTTTCTAAGTTCAAAGAAGAATTAGCAATGGAGTGGCTCAGCAAGAAGAAAGTTTAAAACACACATCAGAATCCAATAGAAAAACTATGGCAAGACTTGAAAACTGTAGTCCACAGATGATCTTCAGCCAAGTTGAAAGAAATTGAGCTATTCTGCCAGGAAGAATGAGCAAAACTCTACCATCCTTCTGTGCAAAGTTGATAGACATTTTATCATAATTGACTTATGGTGGTTGTTGCAAAAGGGGCTTCCATCAAGTATTGAGTAAAGGGGGTGTGGGAGACCTATGCCATTGTGACCTTCTGATTTCTTATTCTCCATTACATTTTGAATACTTCTATAATCTTTCTCCTTGAAAACATAGAATTTGTGGTCTAAATCCATGGAACTAATGTATTTTGAATGGCGTTATTTTTTTAGATATCTGAATGTGTACAAAAGATGTGAAGAATCTTGCAAGCCACTTTGTAAACTAATGCATTATCCTCAGGTGGAATTCATACAGATTTAGAGGATTATCATTATAGTTACAAATACATTGGAAACTGATGTTCACTATCTGAAAATGTTTTGCTTTTCAGACCTTTGCCCTGGATTAACTTCTTAATGAAAATGTTTCAGAACATTGATCCTGCAATCACAAGGTCAAGCCAAGACCTCTGGACTGAAATCTGCTCATGCCTGCCGACTGCTAACAGGCAGGATGATCCTAGTGGTGCTTTTTCAGATTCTTTCATGGATTCATATACTGATACAGAAAGCCAAAGGTATTCGTCCACTGAACATCAGTATGCGAAACAGGATGGTGCATTCCAAGATTGTGTAAAGCCATGGGCTCCACTGAAGGATTCTGAAATGTATTTGGCATCTCTAGGTGAGCTTAATACAGAGCACTGCAAGAGGCTAATTCACACATGTATGTGGGAGGTACATTTGACAGTCATGAGAGAAATGTGTGATAGACCTTTTACAGGGTATATAGTAAATGTGACAGCCACAGACTGCCTTCCTGCAGTATTAAGAATGTGCATGGCAGTCAAAGTTGGTGCAGTTGTGCTATTGATAACTTTGATCTCCCTGATGTCTCTGGGACATGAAGAAGGGTTGTGGATGAGAAAGATCCAGCCCTTCAAGTTTGCTTTGTGCTAGAGATATGCTAGACAAAGTCTCAAGCCTCTTCACTGCTCCCCAACCCCGCTCCCCCCCCCAACCCCGCTCCCCCCCCAAAACAATGCCCAGTACAGCTTCTGCAGTTTCAGTTTCTGAGCATTGAAAATAGAGTACATATCTGAGGTCGGAGTTTGTCCTCTGTATCCACATAAGAATATAAGATAACCCATACTGGGTTAAACCAAAGGTCCCTTAAGTCCAGTATCCTGATAACAAGTGACCAATCCAGGTCACAGGTACCTGTCAGGTTCCCAAAAGGTATCCAGATTCCATGCTGTCTGTCCAGTGGGTAAGCTGCAGATTTCCCTGGTCCACTTTAATATCTCCCCTCAGCCGTCTCTTTTCCAGTTGAAGAGCCCTTACCTTTTAAGCCATTCCACACCTTTGCAGCTCACTACTGCCTGGAGAGGAAGTCCTGACGGGACAGCACCTTCGGCCAGGCCGTACTCTGTAATCTCTTCGGGGTCTAGGCAACTCCTACCCTCCGACCCTTCTGTGTTCAGGCTACCGGAGTGAGGATTTGCCCTGGGCACTGGGGTGCTTCCACAGTCTGTCCTTCGGACTCGCTTGCTGCTGCTCACAGCTTGCCAGGTTTTCTACAGGTTCTCGGTAGCCTGTAGCTAGGGAGTCCCATATGACTTCCTGCTTGTTCCCGGAGAAAGCATAGTTACTCACCTGTAACAGGTGTTCTCCGGGGACAGCAGGAATCAGTCCTCACAACCCTCCCTCCTCCCCAAAGAGTTGCCATAGTTGTACCATTTTTTGCTGTCTTAGCAAGATGGCATCCTTGGGTGAGCAGGGGACCACACATGTGTGGTGCATCCCCCAAAGGCTTTCTTTGAAAGCTGGGGAGAAACTTCCGCGCAGGGCTCTATCAGTGCAGATGTCACCCATATGTGAGGACTGATTCCTGCTGTTTCCGGAGAACACCTGTTATAGGTGAGTAACTACGCTTTTCCCACCGCTAGCAACCTGGCAGAACACAGACACTCCATTTCGCTTCTTGAATTAACCTGCGATATTTACTAGCCTTCCTCCTCCACAAATTCCTTTCCACCCAACTCCCCGATTTTTCTCCAATGCCTCTCTAATCTCCGCAACTCCCTCTTAACCTCCAATAGGGCGGGGGAGTACCAAACCCAATTTTTCACTTTTATCTTTATAAACCTGCACCCTCTTCAGAGGAGCTACCTCCTCTAACACATCCTTCATTGCAGCCATCCAATCTTCCACTTGATCATACGCCCTCCATAACAAATCCTTATCAATCTTCCCTCTACATCATTTCACCACTTCTTGCCCCATTCCCCCCTCAGGAATTGGAACGGGACCATATAATGGTCAGACCACAGAACTCTCACACCAGACTTCACCTGTAACTGAATTTGCCCCACCACCTCTATTGATCCAAAAATCATATCCAATAAATTCCCTTTAATATGGGTTACCCTTTGCACTAACAGACAGTACCCCATATCTAGCAATAACGATAATAAAAATGGACTATGACTCTCTGCTCTCACCATATTAAAATCCCCAATACAATAAGGTCCTGGAATTCCAATCTAGCCTCAGAAATTCTATCCCTCACCTCCCACCCCCCCACCCCCGAATTGCTCCTGTATCATTCCCGGGGCACAATATAACAGAAGCCTCATATTACTCTCCCTTAACAATTGCACTAGAATCCTCTCACAGTCACTTGGCATCTCCCACCTCCTCTGTACTAAAGACCATTTAGTGTGATACACTATAGCCACCCACCTTCCCTGCTTCACCTGTCTTGCTACCTGCTAACACTCATAATGATCACAGCATAACAACGAATCCCCAACCCGCCCCCACCCCATCCCATGAAAATGGATCTGATTGGACTGGAGGTTCCAGAGACATAAAGCCCCCACCCCCTCCGCCCAAAGATATGGGCCAATGCATTTCTATAGAAAAAGCAGTTAACATGAAAATAGACTCCAAGGGCCAGCCCAGCAAGGATAGGGATCTGGCAACAGTGAAGGAGGCACTTGATGGATAAAAATATGCAAAGCTTGCCTTATAGAATTATTTCCAATCCATTTGTATGAGTGCATGTGTCCATGGGTCTGTGCCCAGGAAGTAGAGAAAAGGAGAGAGGAAGTTTGAAAGGAGCAATTCCCTGTTATGTTTTCAGTGTATCAAAGGTTTTTTTTGCTTTTTTGTTAATTTTACTGTGAAGACTAGTAACCAAACAGTGTAACTTTCCTAATAGTTGCTATGTACGGTGGTACTTAGTAATTCAACCATGTAGCTTGTTGTGTTAAGTATGGCCCAACTAGTCATCGAGAAGCGTGAAATTACTTGTTGCTGTGGGACAGTGGTATCCTGTGGTTCAACTTTAAAAAATCCATCCTTTGACATCTGACAATGACGTCTAATAGTTAGACATATTAATTTTATTATTCTTTCCAAACCAGCAGAATGTTCGGATACGACTCTGTTCAAACTTTCCAATCCCTTTCCCCTCCAGATCAGAGACAGTACAACATGTACATAAGTTGGAAAGAATTACATGGGCCTTATTCTGTATGCAAGATCACATGTTGTGGTCTTGATTAAGCAAAAGGATCTCATAAGAACTGAAACCTATGTCTGAAGCAGCCTTGTGGCCTGCAGAAAGATAACAATAGAAATAGTTTCCTATTCGTCTCTCCGGGCCAGTCCAGAACAGATGGGTAGTCAATCTCCCTCCTCTAGCAGCTGAGGACTGAAACACTGATTCTTGTTGCCAGGTTACCCAGCTCTCCCCTGGTGTCAGAAGGCAGTCTTATAGTCCTCAGCAGCTGAGCTGGATGTGTGGATGACTAGCTCCCCACAAGGATCCTAGAACCTTTATTTTACTTTACCTTACCTTTTTGGTTAGCTCTAGTAGGAAGAGGCGAAGAGTTAACACAGAAGGTTTTGTGCTTCTTGCCCTAGCAGGGTGAATCTGCACATAAGTGCTTTTATTGTGTTGGTGTACGTGCACATCAGCCACTGGTGTTTGTTAGCCGAAGAATCGGCTCGGAGAACGAGGCAGAGCCTGTCTTTTCTTCTCCGGTAGCTTGGGACATCGGGAGCAGCTCTGGGAGCCCCAGCAACTGTCTTCCTCCGTCCATTTTCTCTGTCTCCCGTAGCCGCTAGCAGCGGTATCGCGGACGGCAGACTTGGCGACCTTGACTTGGACGGCTCAGGTAATTTCTTCAGCACAGGCGCCGCCGCGTGCGTTCCCCTCTTATCTAGTGTAGTGTTGGACAGCTTCGGTGTGAGCGGGCGGTGCTCGGTTCGCTTTGGCGTTCGGGGAGTTTTAGTGCTTTCTGGCGGTCACAGGGGCTCCGTTGGGGGGGGGCGAACGGGCCGCACTATGGAGGAACAGCAGGGACCTCAAAGTGAGCAGTTAGGCCGGCTTAAGGCTTCGGGGGAAAGCGCGGGAACGGCGGCCATGTTGGAAGGGCAGGCCGTTTTGTCAGCTCCACAATCCAAGTCAGGCAAGCGCAAAGCTAAATCTCGAGTGCATAGCGCTGATGAGCAAGGACAGCCGAAATTGTCAGCGGTTCCAGAGTCCCTGGACTCTTTACTCTCTGCAGAGTTTATTTTGGCGTTTCACCAGGCTTATTTGCTTAAAAAAGCTCAAACTCCGTGCACAAATTTGCCTGACTCCATGCAGGTTTCTCAGGGAGGGGACTCTGGGATGCCGGATCCAGGTGAAGGGGTCTCCTCGATGGCAACTGTTAGGGACACGAAAGTAGAAAAAGCTTCTCTGGCTGTGGAGGCTCTAGGGCCAGAGGAAGGAGAGCTCTTGTCAGACCCGGGGTTGGAATCCTGGCCCGCAGACATGGAGGAAGGAGAGTTGGGTCCCGGGGATGATCCTAATATCTTTAGAGTTTTTAGGAAGGAAGAGCTGGCAGCGTTGATTGCGCAGTCTCTGGCAGCGCTTAATATAGTGCCTCCTGTGGTTCAACAGGAACCTTTAGAGGATCCCTTGTTACAGGGTTTCAAGGCGGAACAAAGATGTTTTCCTCTGCACAGAGTGATTAAACAGATGATAGAATCTGAGTGGGAATGTCCTGAAGCATCCTTGCGAGGTGCTCGGGCTATGGCGCGTTTATATCCCGTGCCCCAGGAGGAGAGAGAGTTATTGCGTATGCCTAAGGTAGATGCGCTGGTTTCAGCGGTCACCAAGAAGACCACGATTCCAGTGGACGGAGCTACGGCCCTTAAAGATATTGAAGATCGCAGATTGGAGGCGCTTTTGAAACAAGCATTTGATTCCAGTGCGCTAGCGTTACAAGCGTCCGTGTGTGGGGCATACGTGTCCAGAGCTTCTATTAGGTGGAGTCAACTGGGTCCCGGACAGGATAGTGATGCGGCTCCTTCTGCGGAAGGGGCTAAGCTAGAGTCAGCGGCGGCGTATTTGGCGGATGCTTTTTATGATTTGGTTCGGATTTCAGCGAAGTCAATGGCTTCTGTGATTGCCGCGCGGCGGTTTCTTTGGTTAAGGAATTGGGCAGCGGATGCTTCGTCCAAGGCGCGCCTCAGTAAACTTCCGTACAAGGGTAAACTACTTTTTGGAGAGGCGTTAGAAAAGATTGTTAAAGATTTAGGAGACTCCAAAGGGGGGCGTCTTCCCGAAGACCGTCCTAAAGCAGCGAAGCAGGGCTCCTTCCCAAGAGGTCAGGGGCGTGATTTTCGCAAGTTTCGGGGATCTCGCTTTACCCCTTATCAGCACGGTCGTTTTGTTTCGCGGGGGCAGTCCTTTCACGGAGCCAGAGGTTCCAGTAGAGGCTATTTTGGTGCCCCACAAGCCTCCATTAAGAAACCGCAATGAAGAGAGGCTGGCCCAGGGGGAGATTCCGGTAGGAGGTCGGTTACAGGAATTTGTCTCCGCTTGGGCCGCCATTACTACCGACCAGTGGGTGCTCCAGATTATCAGAGAGGGCTATGCTCTCGAGTTCGACCATCCTCTGGCGGACGCCTTTGTTTTCTCTCCGTGCGGTCCTCTCCCCAAGAGGATGGCAATCCACGACACATTGCAGCGTTTGTTGTGGCTTCATGCAGTGGTTCCAGTACCTCCAGACCAGAACGGTTTCGGTCGATACTCGATTTATTTTGTGGTTCCCATAAAGGAGGGTTCTTTTCCGCCAATCTTGGATTTAAAACACGTAAACTGGTGTTTGCGCGTTCCTCATTTCCGGATGGAGACCTTGAGATCAGTTATACGCTCGGTTCGTCCAGGAGAGGTTCTATCCTCCATAGATTTGACAGAGGCCTATCTGCACATTAATATCAGACCGGAACATCAGAGGTTTCTTCGGTTTGCAGTTCCCATGGGTCATTTTCAGTTTCTGGTCTTGCCGTTCGGTCTAGCGACGGCGCCGCGCACTTTTACCAAGGTGATGGTGGTGGTGGCAGCGGCCCTGCGCAAGGAAGGAATCCAGGTTCATCCTTATCTGGACGACTGGTTGATTCGAGTGGCGTCGCGGGAGGAGTCCGTCAGGGCGACAGCTCGGGTAGTGTCTTTTCTCGAGGATCTCGGTTGGATTGTGAACCAGGTGAAAAGTCGTTTGGAACCGGTACAACAGTTGACTTATCTCGGGGCTTTCTTCGACACGGAAAGGGGAGTCATCCTTCTACCTCCGGAGAGGGTTTGAAAGATTCTCTCGCAGATGACGGCTTTTTTGCGCGTCAGGGATCCGACGGCTTGGAGGTACTTGCAATTGCTGGGATCGATGGCGGCGGCCTTGGATCTGGTTCCTTGGGCCAGGGTGCACATGCGGCCACTCCAGCAAGCCCTGCTTTCGTGGTGGTCTCCACAGCATCATCCGCTTTCGCGTCGGTTGAGCTGTCTGGAACAGGTGCGGGTCAGTCTTCATTGGTGGTTAGTTCCGAAGCACCTGCAAGTGGGGGTTCTGCTGGAGCTGCCCGAATGGATTTTGGTCACTACGGATGCCAGTCTGACCGGTTGGGGGGCGCATTGTTTGTCTCAGATAGCGCAAGAATCCTGGTCAGCGGAAGAGAGTCTTTGGTCGATCAATCGGCTAGAGCTGAGAACGGTGCGTCTCGCGCTGGTGGAGTTTGTGAGCCTTCTCGAAGGGAGGCCAGTGCGAGTTTTCTCCGACAACTTGGTGACGGTATCCTACATAAATTGCCAGGGAGGCACAGGCAGTGCTCTTCTCCTGGAGGAGCGTCAACAGTTGTTCCAATGGGCGGAATTACATCTCAAGGCGCTTTCGGCGGCTCATGTGGCCGGAAAGGACAATGTTCAGGCCGATTATCTCAGTCGGCATGTGCTGGATCCCGGAGAATGGGAGCTCAATGCAGCAGTCTTTCACGAGCTCACGTTGCAATGGGGTCAGCCGGTCATGGATCTTATGGCGACTCTAGGCAATGCCAAAGCAGCGCGGTTTTTCAGCAGGCGCAGGGAGCATATGTCGGAAGGACTCGACGGCCTCGTTCAGCCCTGGCCGTTAGGACAGCTGCTGTACATGTTTCCTCCGTGGCCCTTAGTGGGCCAGGTCATTCAGAGGGCGGCAAGACACGAGGGGCTGGTGATCCTCATTGCTCCGGATTGGCCCAGGCGACCGTGGTACGCGGATCTGATGCGGCTTCTGGTGGAGCCGCCTTGGAGGTTGCCCACTCGAGTTGACTTGCTGCATCAGGGGCCTGTTCAGATGCCCCAGGCGGATAGGTTCTTGCTTACGGCATGCCTCTTGAGAGGGAGCGCTTGTGCCGCAAGGGTTATTCGGGGGCTGTAATAGCCACGATGTTAAAGTCGAGAAGGCATTCCACGTCGTTAGCGTACATTCGGGTGTGGCGCGTTTTTGAGGTGTGGTGTGCAGATTGGACAGTTCGGCCGGGGAAGTCTTCCCTACCGGATATTCTGGCTTTTCTTCAGTGCAGGCTGGAGAAAGGACTCGCTCTTAGCACCCTAAAGGTACAGTTAGCGGCTCTGGCGGTTTTTCGCGGACCAGTTCAAGGAAGTTCCCTTTCCGCTCATCCAGATGTTCTGCGGTTCCCTAGAGCGGCCAAAAACCTTCGGCCTCCGGTGAGACAGGTCATTCCCCCTTGGGATTTGAATTTGGTGTTGGAGGCTTTGACGGAGCCTCCCTTTGAGCCGCGTACGTCCGGTAGTATCCGGGAATTGTCCTGGAAGACGGCTTTCTTGGTGGCATTATGTTCAGCAAGGCGGATTTTGGATTTGCAGGCCCTTTCGTGTAGACAACCGTTTCTTCAGTTTTCGGCGGAAAAAGTGGTCTTGCGACCGGTGCCGTCCTTTCTGCCTAAAGTGGTGTCCGCATTTCACATGAAGCAACCGGTCTCTCTTCTCACCTTCGCGGCATCAGGGGCAGGTTCGTTCGATCGATCTCTGCGAAAGTTAGACATGGGTCGGGTGCTCCATAGGTACCTTAAGGAGACCGAATCATTTCGTAAATCAGACAGGTTGTTCGTTCTGTTTGGAGGTCCGTCCAAGGGACAGGCGGCCACCAAGGCCTCCATAGCTCGATGGGTGAAGCATGCGATACGGGTTGCGTACTGTGGTAAGGAGAGTGCAGCCCAGCCAGGAAAAAGTGAAGAGAAGAAGGATTTTTCCTCTTTGCGGGGGATGGGTACACAGGATCACATAGTCCACAGTAGAAGCCAGGAGAGAAACTTAGAGGGCAGACCTAGCTGTAAACCACGCCCACACTCCAGGTCAGCCACAGATAGGAGTGGGAGGTACAGCAGGGCGGAGCCAGGAAGGGAGTTGCCCTGCTCAGTGTTTGAAAGGGAGCAAACAAACACTAGAGAGAGAGCTGGTGGGAAGCATGGTTGGAGAGCTGGTTGGAAGCATTGTTCGAGTGCTGGTTGGAAGCATGGTTGGAAGCATGGTGAGAAGCATGATTGGAGACGCAGTTGCAGTTGCAGTGGCAGTTGCTGTCGGAGTTGCAGTCCAGGCCTAAGTGGGAGTTGCAGCTCAGGTTCCAGTCCAGGTTCCAGAAGGTACAGAGGGAACAGCCCTGTAGCCAAAAGGAGCAGCAGAGAAAGGAACCACTATAAAGACAACCAGAGAAGGTACAAAGGAAACCACCATACTCAGCACAGTAGCCACAGAGGACATAGGGAAGGTTCCAGGGGGAGAACCACCTACCCTAGCAAGAGAGTGGGAAAGCTCTACCACAAGTCTCTGCCCTACGCTGAGGCAGAGGGAGTCCTGACTGGCCAAAGTTCCAACCGAGAGAATACTGCACCAAAAGCCCAAGGTAGGAGAAGGGAGGCAACTAGGCTTTCAAAGTATATTTTCTCTTCTGACTCTGATGAAACTGTTATACCCCAGATAACACAGTGCAGAAAGGAATGTTTCACCAGGAAGGTTAAGCAAGAGCACCCCATAGGAGACCTGCCCAGAGAAGGGAAGGCAAGAAAGTGGTAGAGGTTGTTTGACCTGTTAAAAACTCTAAAGCAGAAAGTCCCTGAGCGCTACCAAGCAGAACCCTGCCATAGCTCAGCAGAGAGTATGGAGATTGAAGCCGGAGAGGCTGATGTAAATTCCAAGGTTTCAGAGATGGAATGTGATGCGTGCACTAAGGTAAATTAGTGTGAGTCAGAAACAGTTGATATTTGAATTCGCTGTTGTTTTGTTTGGACATTTGTTACTGGAGAAGTATCCATTATTTTCTTTTGACTGGAGAGTAAATGAGCTTGAAGAAATTGTATTCACTTACCTGCAAGGAAGCTGAATAAATTCCTGTGTGCTTTTAAAAACCACTCGGTTCATTATTCCTCACACAACTACAACCCTAGGAAAATATAAGAGGTGGTCACCCGTCCCTACTAGGCGACCACCTGGTAGGGGCGCGAGCGCCACAGGTGGCGTAGTTGGCAGGATCCAGCATTCCAGCAGTCAAGCGGAGCATTTCCAAGCCATACCTCTGGACAGGAAAGATCCAGGAAGGACGCTGACCGACCAAGGAAGACGGAAGAAAAGTCCGGAGTGGAGTCGGATAGGGAGCACTGTGACTGGTGGTAAAGCCGAGACCTGCATCAGAATCAGGTAACCCGTAGGCTAGAAGGGGTAGGCCTGGATTCTGGTGTAAGGGGGGCCACCAGGTACCCACTAGAGGTGGGAGCGGAAAAAAAAAGTAAAAAAAAAAAAGTGCTGCACTTTGTGTGTGTTTTTGTTTGTTTGTGTTGCAGAGACCGCAGTCCAAGATGGAGACGGCGGATGTGTTGTCGTGGGTGGCATACCAGTTCGCCAAACAGAGGGAGATGGCAGCGGTGAGCCAGGAACAAGCAGCTGCCATGCTTTGGGCTCAGCAGCAACCCCTGCTGGAGATGATGGCCAGGTGGATCCGGACCCAGGAGGAGGCAACCAAGGCAGCACAGACTGATCCAAGGACACAGCCTGTTGGTACAGGTTGGGAAGGACTGGGTTTTGCACCTTTTTCATGTGGACGCTTAACTAAGGAGGATAACCTTGATGACCACATAGAGGCATTTGAAAGGATAGCTGTGTTGGCTCAGTGGCCAAAAGAGCAATTAGCTATGAGGTTTGCTACTACCCTTAGCAGTGTTTCAGAGGTCAGGCTGCGTCGTGGGCGGAGTCGGCCTTGGTGCCGCCGGTGGATATTTGTCGGGCGGCGTCCTGGTCTTCTCTTCATACGTTTACGCGACATTATCGTCTGGATGTGCAGGCCAGGCAGGATGCGTGTGTGGGGGCCTCGGCCATTGTTGCGGGGCTCACAGGTCCCTCCCGGGTTTAGGTACTGCTTTGGTACTACCCATCTATTCTGGACTGGCCCGGAGAGACGAATAGGAAGGAGAAATTAGACCTTACCTGCTAATTGTCTTTCCTTGAGTTCTCTCCGGGCCAGTCCAGAACCCACCCTATATATATATATTTATATATTCTGTGAGCGGTATGCTGTTTTTCGGTTTCAACCATTAGTATATATACGCCAAAGAGCTCCTCTATATTTGAGGTTTTCAAAAAAAAAAAAAGAGGAAAAAGCGCATGAAAAGCAACCTTCTGTGATACTCTTTCAAGTTCTTACAGGCCCACTATTTAGTAGTTAGCATGGGTTTGTTGTTTTTTTCGGTGTCAGTTATAGAGTTTAGTTTTCTGCTTGATACCTTAAGACTGCCTTCTGACACCAGGGGAGAGCTGGGTAACCTGGCAACAAGAATCAGTGTTTCAGTCCTCAGCTGCTAGAGGAGGGAGATTGACTACCCATCTGTTCTGGACTGGCCCGGAGAGAACTCAAGGAAAGACAATTAGCAGGTAAGGTCTAATTTCTCCTTCCATATCATCCTGCTAAACCAGTCCAGACAAGTGGGTTGTGTTCCCCGACCAGCAGATTGGTGGAGACAAAGAACCAATTAAAAGCTCAGGTTTCAATGATATTGGGGGGGAGGGGGGAAGAGTGGCCTAGTGGTTGGGACAATTTACCTCGGCTGGAGGGCCAGAGGTTCGATTCCTGCTCTGGGACAGCAATCTTAGACCGGAGGGACTGGGGTCTCTAGTTCTATAGGTGCTCCTTGTGGACTTGGGCAAGCCTCTTAACCCTCTGTTGCCTCAGGTACGCATGTAGATTGTGAGCCCTTTGCGGTCAAGGGAATATATCCAGTACCTGCTTGTAGCATTTGCAAACCGCTCTAATGCCTTTCAGCCTGGGCCAGTATATCAAGAAATTAGATAAAGACATCACTCCTGTGCCTCTATTCGCTTCCTCCACCAGAGGTCTCTTCAGTATTTCTTTGTCTCCAGCAGATGGTGGATGGATTTTCTCCTCTCTGAAGAAAATTCTAAGGATTTGAGAGGAAAAGATTGATTTGAAACGTTTGTTAATGGTAGCCTGTGGGTTGATCTCTCTCTCTCACTGAAACGCAATGTGGGAGACCCCATTAGACTTCGGTCTTGTTGGTAGTCATAGGAGGAGGGAATATGGGTTCAGCACTGCACTTCTATTTTGTATGAACCCCTCCCTCCTTCCCTGTCCCCCCC
This sequence comes from Ichthyophis bannanicus, assembly GCA_033557465.1. Classification (NCBI taxonomy): domain Eukaryota; kingdom Metazoa; phylum Chordata; class Amphibia; order Gymnophiona; family Ichthyophiidae; genus Ichthyophis; species Ichthyophis bannanicus. The sequence goes on from CM066037.1 coordinate 172,397,349, forward strand.
CCCACTCTCTTTCCGAAGATTGCAGAAGGCTATCAAAGGAATCTGCCTGCCAGCCTCTTAAACGCAGTGCTGTAAGCCAGAGAAACAGTTCCTGGGGAGTAGAGCTGAGCCCGGCACAGATTTTTATGGCCTGGGACTCTCAGGGGGTGAGTACCAAAGCTTGACCTCGTCACTCTCCTTGGTGGGTGCTCCCGATTCCGTCTATCTAGGATGCAATTCGGGGTGGACCATTGGCACCGTGTGAGGGTTTCCCGCCATTTTCTACACACGTTAATAGTGTTTTTACCTAATGTGCACCTGGTGATTGCATGGTCCTAATGCGTGTTCTGCCCAAGCGGCTCCAACATGCGCTCCTTCTCTAGTGCCTCTAACACGCATTGCACCAAAGAGCGCACTTCTTTGGGCTAACGTGGCCTTAGCACAGGCTGTTGTAATACATGCCTTAACTCTTTGTCTTCTTCCAGGAAACGTTGTTTGATCTGTGGCAAGTGAGGTGCTTCACCTCCAGTTCTGGACTCTGCTCTTCTTGTATGGCAGCTTCTGAATTGTCCCTAGAGGACCTGCTCCTCTTCTTTCAGCCGGGGGATGCGATTAGTCCGGGCTTGCCTACCTCAGGGCAGGAGGTGACGGATGGCGCTATGGGTAAGAATATCCAGCCAGCCGGAATATCCTCCGACCATGCTTTGGGCCTGTTTTGCTAATTGAACGGGGTGCAAAAATAAAGGCCAACACACTTTGGAATAAAGTTAAGCAGTTTATTTATAAAATAAAGAAAAGGTAACTTGAAAGCAAGTAATTCACTTATTCACCTATAATTAGTTAGAAAAGGTAACTTGAAAGCAGGTGATTCACTTATCTACAAACAGCAAGATGCAGGAAAATGATACATCACCGACAGAGCCATGAACTTCATCTCATGCCACACTTTGACTAAATGGATCCCGGATTCATACAGGCAAGAGAGAGACATCTCAGTCAGGAGACTTCCAGACAGCGCACGTGTTCGCTCCATGGATGGGACCCCTTTTTCTCTTCGCTCTAGCTGAAAAAGGCACCCATTTTATCCTGTTGCAAGAGCAACCAGTAATTTTCCATCAGGTGACATACACACAGAATAGGATCAGAAATGGTTCAGAAGCTCAGAACACTGATAGATGACCTCACATTATTTTGTATATATTTGTGTAATGCAGCGAGGGCTGATGAAAGCCCAGAGGAGAAAAAAATAAGCTGTTTTTCAGAGAAAAAAAGATGTGCACAAGTTGCAATATTCGCAGGAACCAGCTAGAGGGAGCAGGAGGGCATTCAGAGAGACTGAAGGGCCACGCCCAGCTGGTCACGAGGAACTGACAACCAGCTCCCAATCCTCAAAGGCAGGAGTGCTTTATAAGGGGAGAGTGGAAGACTGGAGAGGAGAGAGTTTGAAGTGGAAGCCTGATTCCTCCGGAGCTAGGAGGGGAGAGAGGTTGAAGTGGAAACCTGATTTCTCCGGAGCTAGAGGATCACCAGGAATGAGAGGTGACTCACCAGGAGCTGAGGAAGGACCTAAGGAGGGACCAGCTCAAGCTAGAGAGAGAGCTGTTTGCCCGAAGAGGCAAAAGCACTGCACTAATTGCAAGCAGAAGCAAAAGGAGAATCAGCTGGGGAAGCTAAGCCACGCTGAGCAGGAAAGCCAGGAACTGGGCTTATGCAGAAGCAGGCGCTTACCAGGAGAATGGGTTCAAAGGCTGCAAGGTAAACCAAACTTTCAAAGAAAAGTATTTCATCAAGCTGCTGACCGTGAGAGGCAAGCAATTGAAGAAAGCCATTTACCTGCTTGTAGCTGCAATACAAGGTATGATAAATATATGCCTATGAAGAAAGCTATAAATGTTAAAGACTCTGGTAAAGCTGCTATAAAACCTCTAAGAAGAGAAAACACATTTAAACCTAATACAGGACGTGGCAGACGCCATAGGCTAGGCCAATGACATTGGCAATTACAGCAATAGATATACAAAACCCAGTGAGGTGTTTCCCAAGAAACTAGAGATACAGAGTCAGACATATCTGATTATGAGCCAATGCAAGTGGAACTGGCAGGAGAATTATCAGACCAGGAAATGGATTGTACTCTCTGTGTATCTGGTAGCATAGAGCCTTTCACAGACTTGTGAATTGCTTGAACTGCCAACCGAGCATTCTTTAATTGACTAAGCACTGCTATTCCTGTGAAATTCAACAGTTTTGCTTTAAACCCTGAGTTTTCTTTCTTACCTGAATTAAGGACATTTACTTTGAGTTGTAACCCAACAATTGGAACCACTGTGTAAAGGGAATAAAAGCCTTCTTTTTCCCACCACTCTGCTTTAATGGTTTCTTTAAAGATTGGAGCTAAAAACTACAAGGACCAAGTGCCTTTTGGCCCTTAAAAGACTCTCCTATCTTAATATCAAAATTTTTATGTCCCACCTGCTCTGGCGTCCACTGGCCACCAGGGAGGTGTGCCGACATTTGCTAGGTGCAAAGTTCTTTTTATCATGTATACCAGTATCTCTCTGCACTAAGACTCCCTGTTAGGAGCTTCACATGGTTCTGTCAAAACAGTTATGCAAGAAGATGTTTTTCACCAAATTGTACAGGACTCTCTCTCTTCCATAAAACTGAGGTTCAATTAACCCCTAACTCACTGCTGATGCATAATCAGTAGTCAACTTTTAATTCATTTGTAATACAGGACCGCTCATCTTCCTCTAGGGGGTGTGTGGCGGTTGTGCCCCGTGGTGTTGGGGGTTCATTTCAGAGATGAGAGCTCCTGGACGCCAGATTGTCCTCCCCAAAATTCTTTATTTTTTGCAGCAGGGCTGGTCCTTCTTGTATGGAAATTTAAACCCTGTAGCTTCTGGGTTCCTCTTGGTGTAGTCTCATGCAGGGCAGGCCGAGAGTGGAAACCCTGTTCGATTTGCCTTTTGAATAAGCATCACCAGCGTGGGGTGACCCCTGGAGATATGAACAGCTACCTGAGATTTTGACTATGATCGATGGCTCGGTACAGGGCTCTGACGTGGATGTAGACGTACTCACTTTCAGAAGATTGTGAGGAGGCAGGTGTGATTCGCCTAGTCCAGAAGGAGGAGCTGGCAGCGTTTATTGCCAGTGTCTCATCTGGCTTGAACTTCAAAGGATGCAAAAATCCACTACTGTTTTCCCATTTCCGGATGCAATCAAGGATATGATCTGGTCGGAATGTGACTCGCCTGACTCCCTTCCTAAAGGGTTCAGGGCGTGTAAGAAGATCTCCGCTCTCCTGGAGGAAGAGTGCATTGAGTGGTTTGATATTCCCAAGGTGGATGCGCAGGTCACGGCAGTTACCAGACGGACCACCATTACTGTGGAAGGCAGATCAGCCTTAAAAGATTTACTGTATTGTAAGGTGGATTCGTGGTTGAGAAGCCAGTTTTGCTATGGCGGTGGCTATTCTGCAGCTGGTGGTATGTACCAGCCTGACGTCTCGAGCCCTGCTTCATTGGATTCAGTCTCTTCTGCTGGATGATACTACCCCTCTTTTGGAGTCTGCTATAGCCTTCCTTTCTGACCATATATGACTTGGTACGTTTGGCGGTCACAGATGGTGCCCTGACAATGATGTCACAATGTTGGATTTGGCTTCAGCACTGCACAATGGGCACATCTTCCAAAACCCGGTTAGTCCAACTTGTTTTTAAAAGGAAGCTTCTGTTTGAGGCCGATTTCGAGAAGCTGATGAAGGACCTGGGCGAGACAAAATCTGCAGCCTTCCTTAAGATGGATCAAAGGGGCCTGTGAAGTAGGCTAGTGCCTTTTCAGGTCAGCCTCCACCCATTCATTGAGGGCACACTGGCCAGATTCATGGGGTCTCAGGACTCTCTCTTCTGGACTTCAAGCTCGTTCTCAGTCTTTTAATGGAGCGCATGGGCTCAGGGACTCTGTCCCCTCCAGAGGAGGACCCGCCAGGACTGCACAGTGAAGGTTTGGGGGCCCATTGCCTGGTTCCTTCAGTTGGAGGCAGGCTTCGCTTTTCTTTCAGGAATGGGCCCGGGTTACCAAAGATCATGGGGTGCTAGACACCATTCAGTTTGGTTCTGTCCCGGAATGCAAAGAGGCAATTCTGGATGCCTTTGTAGTCTTCCCAAAAGTGCCACTGTGTGGATCGTTTTGGACAAGTTGCTGCGCCTAAAGGCGGTGATGTCCATCCCGCCAGATGAGTGGGCTAGGCAGATATTCTTTTTCATGGTACCCAAAAAGATGGTTCCTTCCAGCCCATTCTAGACCTCAAGTGGGTTGATGAGCCCTTGCGCTTCTGGATGAAAAACCTTGCACTCCGTGATTCAAGCAGTGTGCCGAGGGGAGCTCTTGGCTTCTCTGGATCTGGCTGAAGCATATTTTCATATCCTGATCCAGGCGGATCAGTAAAATATCTGCATGTTGTCATGCTTGGCTCTCACTATCTGTTTACCGCCCTCCCTTTCAGGCTTTCCACTGCCCTGAAGATGTTCTCCCAGGACATGGTAGTGGGTGCTGCAGCACCCAGGGATCTATGTTTTTAGAAAGCCTAGGCTGGGTGATCAGTCGGGAAAGAACCAGCTGTAACCTTCCCAGTTCCTGTAGTTTCTGGGAGCAGGTTTTGACTCTCAAGTGAGCAGAATTTTCCTGCCAGAGGAGATTGTCAAAGTCTGTTGGATTGCCTGGTGCTGTTCTGTGCTCAGCAGGCTCCCAGAGTCTGTGATTCTCTTGAGCTCCTTGGATTGATGGCTATGCCCATAGAGATGGTGCCGTGGGCGCATGCTTACATGCGACCGCTCCAGCGGTTTTTGCTGACTCGGTGGTCCCTGAGTAATCAGGAGTTTGAGTGCAGGTTCCCGCTCCCATTGATGGTGAAGTCCAGCCTGCAGTGGTGACAGCAGCCCTGTCATCTGAGGAAGGGCGTGCCACTGGACAATTTCTCCTGGATTCTCCTGCTGACAGATGACAGTCTCTTTGGCCGGAGAGACTGTTGCCAAGACCATATGGCCTAGGGCTGTTGGAACCCCAGGGAAGCAGTATGGGCCATCAACTGCTTTAGGGCGAGGGTCATCAGGTTGGCTTTTCTGCTTTTGTGACCTTTGATCGACAGCTGTGGTTCGGGGTGTTTTCAGACAATGCCATGGCGGTGGCTTATGTCAATCAGCCAGGTAGCACGAGGAGTGCCGAGGTAGCTCTGGAGATGGCTCTCCTGCTTGCCTGGGTGGAGAAGAACCTTCTAGCTTTGTCAATTCAGCGCATTGTCGGGGTGGACAGTGTGGAACCAGATTGCCTCAGCCATCATTCTCTGGATCCTGGAGAGTAGGAGTTGATTCTGCGCTGCTGGTATCGCCCCAAAATGGATCTGATGGCAACCCGCTCCAATGCTGAAGTTTGCCATTTTTTCAGTCACCACACAGAGATGGGGTCAAAGGGTGTCGACGCCCTGACCCAGCCTTGGCCAAGTTACCACTGGTTGTATGTGTTTCCTCCATGGCCCCTGGTGGGTCGTGTGATTTGGCTTATATAACGCCACCCGGGCAGAATTGTTCTGTTGGTGCTGGATTGGCCGAGGAGAGTGTGGTTTGGAGATCTGATGTGGCTTCTGCAGGTGCCTCCTCTTTGGTTGTCTTTGACTCGGGACCTATTGTGGCAGGGACCGATCATCCTAGAGGACCAGGTTCCCTTCTCGATTCCGCTTGGCTTCTGAAAGGAGACGGTAGCACATAAGGTTTACTCTTTCGTGGTGGAATCCACTCTGATTGGAGCCTGGAGGAGGACTACCAAGCTAGCATATGTGGGGGGATCTGGTGCCTCTTTGAGCGATGATGCGGCGCTTGACTTCTGAGGCAGCCAAGCTGCCATCTCTGTTGGCCTTCTACAGGATGGGCTGGAGAAGGACCTTTCCCTTAGCCCCCTGAAAGTTCAGGTGGCAACTTTGTCCTGTTTCTAAGGTCCAATGGCTGGTAAGTTTCTGGCCTTGCACCCGGACATCTGCTGTCTCCAGGAGGTTCGGCATCTGTGTCCTTCCCTTCAGTCTGTGATCCTTACCTGGGATCTTTATTTGGTGCTCAGGGCCCTGATGTCGGCACCCTTTGAGCTGTTGAAGCATGCTACTTTCAAGGATTTGATGCTCAAGATGGCCTTCTTGGTTGCAATTTGTTCCACAAGGCAGATTTCTGAGTTGCAAGCTCTGTCTTGCCGAGATCCTTATTTGTCTTTTTCAAAGGAGGCTGTTTCCATTTGGCCTGTGACTTCCTTCTTGCCTAAGGTTCTTTCTCCCTTTCATGTGAACCAGGTGGTCTGCCTGCTTTCCCTCTCAAAGGAGCAGTGTCGGGGGAAGGATAAGGATATGCACCTTATGGATGTCTGGATGGTGTTTCTCCAGTAATTAGAGGTTACAAATTCCTTTTGTAAGTCTGACTATATTTTTGTGATGTTTGCTGGCAAGAGTGACGCGGTGGCCAAGTCGACTTTGGGGCGCTGGATTAAGGAGGCCATTGCTTTGGCATATCTGTCGCAGAACTGGCCGGTTCCAGAGGGTTTGCATGCCCATTCTACCCAAGCACAAGTGTCCTCGTGGGTGGAGCGGAGTTCAGTAGCACCTGCAGAGATTTGTCTGGCATCACTTTCCACTTTTGTCAACCATTACCGCTTGGATGTCCACACATGGATGGACACAGCCTTTGGCTCAAGGGTTTTGCAAGCTGCTGTGTCTTCTTCCCGTCCAGTGGTGGTGTAGCTTTGGTACATCCCACTTGTCTCGACTGGTTTAGCAGGACGATTATGGAAGGTGACATTTTACTTACTAGTTAATGTCCTTTCCTTGAGTCCTGCTAAACCAGTCCAGGGTCTGCCCCTAAAACTGTATTTGCTCTGTTCTTCTAATGCAGCACCCTTGAGTCCGCTATGATTTTTTTTTTCACTTTTTTTCTCTGCAGGTACATCTTCTTTGGATAGCTTTCTATTTTTGTTTTCCTGTACATAGTTCTTTACTGTTGATTACTCATTGTTGCCCACAATTGAGGTTGTGTGAGACTTGCCATGTTTCCTTCAAGTGCTTTAGGATGAATGCTGAAAGGCGTTCTGGTGGCTGAGGTGAATAGAGGCATAGGAGTGATGTCATTGACATCTAGGCTTTTCATTGGTTCTTTGTCTCCACCAATCTTCTGGTAGGGTAACACAATCCACTTGTCTGGACTGGTCTAGCAGGACTCAAGGAAAGGACATTAACTGGTAAGTAAAATGTCATCTTCCACTCCTGGGTTCTGTGCAGAATTTGAATTTGATCACTCACTTTTCCAAATCCAAGCTCAAAGCCAGTTATGCTTCAGGTGCAGTTGATAGGTGACTGCACCAGAGAGCTTCCAATGTGTACTTATACCTAAGGCAATAGAAGGAGAGAGAGAGGCAATATTAGAAACATGATTTGATTGCTGGCTTCCTTGATTCTCAGCCTGCTGCTGTAACAACTGGGCTGCTAATCCTCCGCTAGCATGTGCTTGCACAGTCCCTTTGCTCAGTGACAACCTGCTATTACCCCCACCCCCAGAACAGGTCCCCACAGTTTCCCCCAAGCCATGGCAGAAGATTTGAATTGGAGAGTGGAAGGGGGGGGGCATGAAGGTTGCTGGAGTAGAGGAGAGAAATCCAATGTAAAAAAAAAAAAAAAAAAGTCAAATGGGGTCCATGATACGAGGCCACAAATCTTTATTTATAATTCATTTGATATACCGCTGTTCAGCAAGAAGCCTTGCCATCAATGCAGTTTACAAAAATCAAAACAGATAAGAATAATGCCAATAATAAGATCAAACACTAAGCATTCTGGTTTTTTTTCTTACAGCCCTGTATAGTGTTTATTATAAAAGTGCTGAAATAGCACTATTGCTAATGTTTGTTTAAAAAAAGGGAGGGGGGGGGAGATTGGAACTTAAAGGCCCCGGTCCCCAATACATACATTATAGTGACAGTCATAGCACTCTTGCTAGAGTAAAACTAGTCTCTGTTTCAGTCTAAGGGCAAGCAAAAATGCGGGTGTAGTTTTGGATTGGATTGTGCTGGAGCTTTACTCCCCTTTCTAAATCCTGAGCTCAAGGCAATTTAGGTACTATGCTGTTTTCCCTCTGAAGAGGAAGTTTAGTAGCTGAGCAATGGAGAGTTAGTGACTTGCCTAGTATGAGCTGGCATGCTAGTGGGAGAATCAGGATTTGCATCCTGGCTTCTCTGGTTCTTAGCCCACTCCTCTCCTTCCTTCTGGTGAACAAGGCTTTATGGGCAGCATGGAGGGCATTTAGTAAAACGTCTCTGGGGCTGTATATTTTGTTTCAGGTTGTGACAAACATTTTCATGTTTTGCCGAATATCGTCCAATTTTACAAATGTTGTTTGGACTTTTTTCACCCTTTGGGCTTCCTTCCTTTATCTTTGTTGATTAACCGCTTGCACCTTTTTAGACCCTTGAAAATAACAAAATCTGCTTGCTCTTTGTTGACTGGTTAGTTCTTTATGTTTGTTCTAATTTTTTTCACCTTAGAGAGAAAACTGAGAAGAATTAAGGGGGTGTCGCAAGAAGTTACCTCTAAAGATATGCTGCACACGCTGGCCCTAGCAAAAAAGGAATGTTGGGACAGATTATTGCAGGAAACATCTGAGCCTGAAGTTTACATGGAGGGGCAGGAATGTGATGAAAGGTATTAGGCATGACAAGTATTGCAGCCAGATTAAATGAATGGGTGGAGACCCAGCAAGAAGGCTATGTTCTCCTTGATGACCTCTCTGTGGCTAAAATAATTTTTCACAATCTAGTTATTCTCGTGTGTATTTTTTAATGCTTTTCAGAAAGATTCTAAGGAATCCCCTCCATGCAATTGTGGTATTTTACCTTTCAATCCATAATGCACTGACAAGGAAGAAGAGTGGTTAAGCCTTCTCTCTCAGTTACTGGCCTTTACTTTGTCCCTGCATGTGGGGCGTGAATGTGGGCACTATGGCAGCTGTCTTTAAGCTTTAGTGATCTCCTCATATACCATGTTTAAGACTATTTGGATGTATTTAATGCATAAAGGAACACCTCACTGCATCTGATATTTCATTGAATGTACAACTTTTTTAAAGTCGTGCTGTTGTTTTCTTTCTATCAGTACCCTGGAGCATTTCAAGCGCTGGCTCCAGCCAGAGAAAGTGGCAGTCAGCACAGAGGAGGTGCAGTGCCTTATTCCACGGGAACTCGGCACAGAAAAGCAGGAAACTGAAGAAGAATCTGCAGCGGCAGAACAGTGAACTCCTTGTGTAACGGCTGTCTCTGACTGAGAAGGTGAAAGCTGCAAACTCTGTTATGGGTCAGCTAATAGCAAAGCAAATAGCTGCAATCATCAAAGCAGATAGACTTTGGACTTGGTCAGTGGAGAACTGGCCCGAGGATATCAGACACTCTAGGTGAATGCTCAGCCCTGTGCGCCTCCTCCCCACCCCCATCCCTATGGTGTTCAGCATCGCATGTCTCCCCTCCCTTCTTTGCTACTGTACATTTCAGTCTGCAGTGTAGCAGGAAAGCAGCATTTCCGTACTGCTTCAGTGTGGCAGCAGACCTTTCAGTGGAGGCCGATGCTCAAACACAACTGTGTCCTGTGCCCTTCCCCCCCCCCCCAGCAGACTTCCTGTTGGAGAGGGTGAGAACACAGTAGCACTTGGGGGCCAGCCTGTGCTGAAAGGTTTGCTGCTGGGTAGAAGCAGTATGAAAGTGCTGCTCTCCTGCCACAACGGAGCTGAACTGCTGCCCCCCTCCCATCTACCCCACCCCCTCACTGGCCCCAGTTCTGTCACCCTAGGCAGACACCTATTCCATCTAGTGACAGGGCTAGCCCTGGAATTATTCATTGACTTATATGAACAGTGTATGCTGCACTAGACATTTTTTATAATTTGTTCTTTTGTTTTGCAGTGACATCTTTCCTCTTTTTTTAGTTTTTAAAGGATTTGTGCTTAATTTTACAGTGGTTGGACTAAGTTCTCAGAAATCCTAGTTGCTATGAATGTAACAGTCTTATCTAAAAATGGACGTTCTTATCTTCTGTGTTTGGACCTTCCATTGTTTGCTGGCTGTGCTTTAGAACCACGCCAGTCCTTTTGTAACACCCAAGTCTGGTTTAAGCTCCATGATAGGTACCAAGAATCACTATAAAACTTGTAGCACAGCTAGCCTGGTGTTATCCTGGCAGTTATATGCACTACCACACTGGAAGGCTTCCTTCCAGAATCTGGTGTTAGGCTTATTGGAGATGCTGCAGAGATTAATGTTCACAACACAGGGGGAGAGAGGGGAGAAAAGCCAATCGTTACACAACAGTGACACCTAGTGGCTAGACTCAAGATGCACGGAGGAGCCAGTCTGTGGTCCTTAGCCAAGGAATACTGTTGCTATGGCTGAGAGATTGAAAGAGGTCACTGAAAAATAGGGATGGAAGGCACCTTGAGTGTCTTCTTGTCTGTCCCTCTGCTATTAAGCAGGGTCTACTACACCAGAGGAATGTTTGTCTATCCTGCCCTTAAAAGCTTCAGTGACTGGATGACACTATCTTTTTGGTAATGCATTGCAGTGCTTGACTACTCTGTCTTAAGATCTGCTCAACAAGCTTCTTATTGGAACATATAATATAAACTTTTGGTAGACTTTTACACAAGAAATGCTTTGCCCATCAGACTTCTGGTTCATGGGTACAGTATCTCCATTGGCTTTGGCTGTTGCGTCCAATGTAAAGCATAGTGCTGAGTATTCTGTTGTGAATCTGGGCAAATGCTAATATTTCAGATGCATTCCTAATTGCAGAGCGATATTGGTGTGTTTTTTTAAAGAACAGAATAGTCCTTCATGTGACATAGTTACTTTAGATCCTGTAGAAAAGTCGAGTGGAATTCAAATAAATTCTTTAGCATTTCCTTAAGGGATTACTGCAGGAAACTAGTACCAGTTTTCCTGCTTTTCTTGAGTCAATGTATGTACCTTATCCTTCGTCATAGGTAAATGAAAGTTGAACACAACTTCAAGAGTCTGAAAGGTACAGCTTCATGTTGTCTACAGTTTTTTTCCCTTAAAATCCTGGACCTTGTAGGACTATTTAAGGTACTGCAATGAAAATCTTATTTTTTTTCACCAAAAGCAGGAGTTCTACATTGCAGAAACCAGCAATAATTTTTGTCATACTCTCCAGCTTAATGTATCCCATTCTCTTTATCTGAAAGTTGGACTATGTTTTACTTCTCTGTATATCAATAATATAATACTTTGCTGTAATCTTGTCCTGGACCAGACTTTAATTAAAGTTAGTAATACTGTATGCTATTTTATTTACCCTTTTCTGAAAATCTGTACTACTGTGAAAGAGCATCTTAGTTTCATCAGTGAATCACAAGGCAAATTTGCAGTTAGTAGATTTTAGTTGTAGTCTGAGTGCCAATCAGCTCCAGCCTTTACTTTTGGAGATCAGTAATTTTATTTCAAGAGCCTGTCCTTTGTGTCTGCATGAAACACTTAAAGTAACAATCTTGAAGATTGGTATCATATCACTACAAATCAATACCCACCCCCTATCCTGTGTTTAAAACAAAAGAAAAACAAAACAAACCTCTTGCATGTTTCTAGTTGGAACATCAGTATTTAACATCTAGATTCCTCTGAGCTGTGCAAAGATGAGAGCTTCCTGTAATTTCGACTACCCATTTTGGAAAAAATCGGAATCCTGCAGCTGTTGACTGTATTGCATTATACAACATATCTTGGATAGGAATTCATCCAAATCCTGCTAGTTTAGCATGAATAAGCTCATTTCAATCAAACCCTGAAAGGTCTCAGACTTTAGATAGCTCTGCTTATACGTTAGGTTTTATTATTTTTTTAAATAAAATTTTCATGATTTTTTGAGGGTGTGGTTTTAGTTTCTCACTCTAGTTTTAATATGGAATTCCTCATCCAGGCCAGTCCACGAATGGGTAGTCAGCCCCCTCCAGCAGCTGAGGACTCAACAAGACAGAGTTTTGCTGATGTAGCTTAAGAGCTCCTACCTTTCCTGGCTCCAGTCTTTCAGTCCTCAGCAGCTGGGGAAGAGCTCCTCTGTGTGAGCTCCAAATTAATTAGGATAGAATACAATTTATTAATATTAATTACTTAATAACTAACTAATAATAAAAGAGAGTTAAAAGGAGGAGAAATCCTTGCTACGAGGCTCCTGATTGCCCTAGCAGGGTACTGTCTGGGCCCGGAGAGGTGAAGACTGGGAGCACTCCCGTACGGATCAGTGGGGAAGTACAGGAGGCAGCTGAGGCAGAGCCTGCCTCAAGCATAGTGATGAGCACCAGAAACTGCCCGGGGGTGTGCATACCTGGGCGCCCCAGGACCCTCCCTCCCATTATCCCAGCGGAATAGCCAGAGATCTGCTAGCTATAGGCTCTCTGGCTATCTCCAGGCAGGCATGGCTGAGCTGAAATGGTAGTCTACTTGGGGTAAGTGCCTTTACTGTGTTTTTCTTCAAGGGCAGGTCGCTGGGGCCGTTCGTAGGATTTTCTAACTATGGCGCAGCTTTTTTACTTTGGCTCCTTCTTGCTTTAGATGGCGGCTTGTGGAGATTCGGCGGGGGGGGGGGGGACTTGTGCATGAGCCTGGCTCCTCCGGTGTCTGCGGAGTATGGCGGCAGTCATGGCTTAGGGCCAGGGGGGGGGGGCTATGCCGAACCTGTTTGCGTCGGGGCTTTTGGCTGTAGCGGGAGTTGATAGTGGGGACAATGGAGCAGGATAGGGCACCTTCAATAAGCACTTCTAAGCTGGCAGTTCACATGGTTTTGGCGGGAACCGCGGCCATTTCACCAGGGGAGCAGGAGAAGAAAAAGAAGCATAAGGGCAAGGCAAAAAAGCCTGCAGTGACAGCATCCCCATCTTAATTGGAGATTCCAGCAAAACCAGAGTGGCTGGAATGCCTTTTCTCCCCAGAGTTCATTTTGTCTTTACATAAGGCATACTGCCTTAAGAAATCACAGGCAAAAGCAGGGGAACACCCAGGTAAATCTACAGTGGTTGCTGTAGGTGAAGCACTCTTCCAGGGAGACCCTGGGGAGGGGACCTCCTGGGGGCATAAAGGCATGACAGCATTTATTTATTGTATTTTATTTATTTATTTGAAACGTTTTTCTATACTGCCCCTTTCATAGATCAGGGACGATTTACATTGGAACAAACAAGTAACATAGTTTTATGTATAACCATTCTCACGCTGTTCTATTTACATAGTAACTATTAACATATATACATATTGATTAGTATTGTAGTAAGAATACTTACTGTATTGCTAACTGGAGGGTAGGAACTGATTCTGGAAGGGGGGTTATAGGGATTGGTGTGAGGGGGTGTTAGTTGTATCCTGGTTGTTGTTGCGATTGGGGCTATTGTGTTCAATGAAGAGTAGGGTTTTTAATTCTTTTCTAAAGGTTTGGAGGTCTTTGATCGAAGTGAGCCTGGGAGGGTGTTCCATAATATGGGGGCTATGTAAGTGGATGCTCTGTTGCTTGTTGTTTGCTTAGTCTTGCGGATGGATGATGTTACTAAGAGGATGTTCTGATTGCTTTTTCTTCTGGTTCTGGTGTCTGTTTGAGTGTGTATTAGGGATGTAAGATAGGGAGCAATGTTGTTGATTAACTTGAACGTGGTTATTATTGTTTTATATTTTATTATACTTGCTATTGGGAGTCAGTGAAGATTATGTAAGATGGGAGTGATGTGGTCCGTTAAGCGTGCTTTAAGTATAATTCTGGCCGTGACATTTTGCGCCATCTGAAGAATGTTTAGGTTCTTTTTGGGTGTTCCTTGCAACAGGCTGTTACAGTAGTCAAAGTGGGGTGTGATCAGGGCTTGGACTACTGATCTGAAATCGTGGATGTCTAGGAGGGATCTGAGGTTGGATAAAGGCGGTATAGAAAAACTGTTAAATAAAATAAAAATAAATGGGGTGCTGTATGATTCTTAACTTGAAAAATATGGTTCTGGCTGTTTGTTTTATGTGGGGTGACATGCTGAGGGATTTATCTATTATGACTCCTAGATATTTCACTTCCTGTTTTACTTGGAGTGTAGTGTTATGTAAGCAGACTGATGGGGGGGGGGAGGGTAAAGTTTTGATTTCTAGATGTGAATAGTACTTTTGTTTTTTTGAAGTTAATGTTGAGGTTGTTTGAGTTTAGCCAGTAAGAACATAAGATATACCATACTGGTCAGACCAAGGTCCATCAAGCCCAGAATCCCGTTTCCAACAGTGGCCAATCTAGGTCACAAGTACCTAGCAGTTTCCCCAAAAGACACAGGTTCCACAATGCTTGTACTGGGGCAAGCAGTTGATATTCTGGGTCCACTTTAATAATGGTTTTTGGACCTTTCCTCCAGGAACTTGTCCAAACTTTTTTTTAAACCCGGCTACATTAATAGCTTTTACTACATCCTCCAGTAGCAAATTCCAGAGTTTTGATTACATGTTGAGTGAAAAAAATATTTTCTCTTATTAGTCTTAAATAGGCTACACTGTAACTTCATTGCATGCCCCCTAGTCTTTCTATATTTTGATGATGTAAACAATCGATCTATGTTTACCCGTTCCACTCCATTCATTCATTTATAGATCTCAATCATATCTCCCCTCAGCCGTCTCTTTTCCATATTGAAGAGCCATAACCTTTTTAGCCTCTCTTCATAGGGGTATCCTTCCATCCCCTTTACCATTTTGGTGGCTCTTCTCTGTACCTTTTCTAATAACGCTATATCCTTTTTAAGATACGGCGACAAGAATTGCACACAATATTCAAGGTGTGGTCACACCATGGAATGATATAAAGACATTATAATATCCTTTGTTTTATTTTCCATTCCTTTTCTTGTGATACCTAGTATTCTATTTGCTCTCTTGGCCGCCGCTGCACACTGGGCGGAGGGTTTTAACATATTATCCACAATGACACCTAAATCGTTTTCCTGGGTTGTAGTTCTTAATGTGGAACCTTGCATCATGTAAGCATAGTTTGTGTTTTTCTTTCCTAGGTGCGTAACTTTGCACTTGTCCACATTAAATTTCATCTGCATTTCCAATATATCAAGATCCTTTTGCAATTTTCCACAATCCTCATGGGTTTTAACAACTTTTAATATTTTTGTGTCATCTGCAAATTTAATAACCTCACTCGTTATTCTCATTTCCAGGTCATTTATGAATATGTTAAAAAACAGTGGACCCAGCACACAGATCCCTGGGGTACTCCACTATTCACCTTTCTCCATTGGGAAAATTGGCCATTCAGCCCTACCCTCTGCTTTCTATCTTTTAACCAGTTCCTGATCCACAATGGTACACTTTCTCCTATCCCATGACTTTAATTTTGCCAAAAGTCTCTCTTGAGGGATCTTGTCAAAGGCTTTCTGAAAGTCCAGATACCACCTTTCTCTATCTGTTTATTCCTACCTTCAAAAAACATAACATCAGTAAGATAAGACCTTCCTTGGCTAAAGCCATGTTGGCTGTCTCCCATTAAGCCATGACTATCTACACGTTCAGTAATTTTGTTCTTTGTGATGGTTTCCACCATTTTTCCCGATACTGACATCAGGCTCACCAGTCTATAGTTTCCCGGATCACCCCTGGAACCCTTTTTAAAAATTGGCGTTACATTGGCCATCCTCCAATCTTCAGGTATTACAGATGATTTTAATGATAGTACTCTGCTTCCTTGATACATGCTGAAAGATTGTGGTAGGTGGGATTTTTTATGTCTACAGGGGAGTATAACATGATGTCATCTGCATAAATATGATAACCTATTTTATGTTTTCTAAATATGGCACAGATTGGTTGGAGGTATAGACTGAATAGGAGGGCCGATAATGTGGAGCCTTGGGGGATTCCCTGATCCTGAGGGAAAGTTGTGGATGACTCTTGTTCTATTTGTACGTATTGGGACCGATCAGATATGTAAGATTTGAACAATTGTTGGGGCAGGGACTCCTCTGTTGATCAAGTCTTTGAGCGGTTTGAGGAATCGGATTTCTGGGGGGAACCGTGGTCCCCAGAGTTGGAAGAAAATGAGCTTGCAGCTCGGGATGACCCGAATATCTTTCGGGTGTTCCATAAAGAGGAACTTGGAGTGCACATTGCTCATTCCATGGATGCTCTAAATATGGTTCAGTCAGCAGCGCAGACAAAGAAGCCACTGGAGGACCCACTGCTTCAAGGTTTTAAGGGGGACACAGGTGTGCTTCCACAGGGTGATACTCCCATTCTGTCTCAATCATCTTTTTGTATCTGGAGGCAACCCTGAGGGGGAGCTAGCCCATCGGGAGTCTCTATCTCCTTCCGCAGGAGGATTGGGAGCTTTTGAAGATGCCCAAGGTGGATGCCTTGGTCTCGCAGTGACCAAAAAGACCACCATTCCAGTAGAAGGGGCGGCGGCCCTTAAGGATCTGCAAGATCGGAGGTTAGAAGCGCTCCTTAAGCAGGCCTTTGACTCAAGTGCCCTTTGTCTGTGGGGCTTATGTTTCTCGGGCCTCCATTCGTTGGCTCCAAGCTTGGGAAGCATCAGAATTGGAAGGGCAAGCAGTCACAGAGGGAGCCAAACTCGAGTCTGCCGCGGCTTACATGGTGGATGCCTTCTATGATTTGGTTCGGATCGCTTCTAAGACAGTGGCGCCGGTGATTGCAGCATGACGGTTTCTCTGGCTGCAAAATTGGGTGGCAGATCTGGCATGCAAATCTCGGCTGAGCAAGTTATCATACAAGGACAAGCTGCTCTTTGGGGAGGCCCTGGACAAGATCGTAAAGGACTTAGGTGATTTCAAAGGGGGTTGCCTGCTGGAGGATAGGCCAAAGGGGCTGAAGCTGGGAGGTCCACAAAGAGGTCAAGCTGGGAATTTCAGGAAATTCACGCAACAAGGTTCTTGCCTTATTAAAGGGGTCGTTATGGAGCAAGGGGGCAGCCCTTTTGGGGGGACCGGGGGTTTGGAAGGGGCTATTATCAGCTCCAGCAGACCTCTGTCAGGAAACCTCAATGAAGCCAGGAGGTCCAGACGGGGGCGATAGGCGGTTGCTTGCAAGAGTTTTATCCGGTTTGGACCACACTGACATCTGACCAGTGGGTCCTAGAAATTATCCACGACGGGTATGCACTGGAATTTGCAATGCCCCTAGCAGAGGCATTTGTCAACTCACCCTGCCAGGCAACCAAGAAGAAGGAAGCGGTTGGCTCCACTCTTCAGTGTTTAATCCAACTGGAAGCGGTAGTACCGGTGCCCAAAGACCAGTACGGATCCGGTCAATACACAATTTATTTTGTGGTTCCCAAGAAAGAAGGGACCTTTTGGCCCATACTCGATCTCAAGGCTGTGAACCGCTCCTTCAGGGTGCCACATTTTTGCATGGAGACGCTGCGGTCGGTGATCTTAGCAGTGGGATGGGGAATTCCTGGTGGCTGTGGATCTGACGGAGGCTTATCTCCACATCCTCATCAAGCCAGAACACCAAACATTTCTGCGGTTTGCTGTACCCATGGGGCACTTCCATTTCCGAGCATTGCCCTTTAGCCTAGCCACTGCACCACACACCTTTACAAAGATCATGGTGGCGGTGGCAGTGGCGGTGACAGCATTGTGACAAGAAGGGGTTCTGGTGCACCCCTATCTGGACAATTGGTTGATTCAGGCAAAATCAGAGAAAGAGGCACAGGTGGCTGCACAGAAAGTAGTAGAACTTTTACAATGGCTTGGTTGGGTGATCAGCTTTGCCAAGAGCCAGTTGCAATCAGTTCAACGCCTAGAGTACTTAGGGGCTCTGTTCAATACCAAAGCAGGCACGGTGTCTCTGCCTGAGGTCCAGGTGCAAAAGCTTTTAGGGCAAATTCAGAAGTTCTTGCGTATGAAAGCACCAACAGCATGGTATAACATGCAATTGCTGGGCTCCATGTCAGCAGCCCTGGATCTGGTTCCCTGGGCGAGAGTGCATATGTGGCCATTTCAGCAAGTGTTGCTCTTGCAGTGGTCGCCTCAGCGACATCTTCTGTCATGGAAGTTGGTGTGTCCAGCAGTAATGCCGTTGGATATGCCACAGTGGGTTCTAGTCATTATAGACACCAGCCTATCTGGATAGTGAGCGCATTGTCTCGGACAGGTTACCCAAGGCTCCTGGTCCCAGAGATAGCCTCGGTTGATCAACTGGCTCGAAATGAGAGCTGTGTTGTTTGCGCTGCAGAGATTTACGGAATTGTTGGAAGGGAAGGCAGTTCGAGTCTTCTCCGACAATGCAACAATGGTCGCTTATATCAACCAGCAGGGGGGCACTGGCAGTGCGACCCTGGTGGCAGAGAGTCAAGTGCTTCTGCATTGAGCAGAGGAGCATCTTGCAGCTTTATCAGCGGCTCATGTTGTGGGAAAGGACTATGTCCAAGTGGACTACCTCAGTAGGCATACGTTGGATCCCAGGGAATGGGAGCTCAATGTGGCCATCTTTCACGATATCACTGAAAGATGGGGTGTGCTGGTCATGGATCTCATGGCCACCATATCCAAGGCAGGTTGGTTTTTCAGTAGACGCAGAGAGCGCATGTCCAAAGGGCTCGATGTCCTGGCGCAGCCATAGCCGACAGAGAGGCTGTCGTATGTCTTTCCACCCTGGCCACTAATCGGACGTCTGCTACACAGGATAGAATGGCACAGGCGGGCCATAATTATCATAGCACCGAATTGGCCTCGCTGACCGTGATATGTGGATCTGATTTGCTCTTGATCGATTGTCCTTGGCAGCTGCCCAACTGGAGCTCTTAAGCTACATCAGCAAGACTCTGTCTTGTTCAGTCCTCAGCTGCTGGAGGGGGCTGACTACCCATTTGTGGACTGGCCTGGAGGGAACTCAAGGAAAGACAATTAGCAGGTAAGGCCTAATTTCACTTTTTTTACTGTGCACTAAATTGATTTAATGTACATTAAATAATGGCATACAAAGTTGATCAGGTCACACTAACTTTTTCAGTGTGCAATAACGAATGCACATTCCTTGAAATTATGTGGGGAGGGGAAGAGGTATGTAGAGATTTGGAGATATGGGGCTCTGTGGGGGATGAATGTGTTTGGGTAGGTAAGAAGCTATGGGTAGAGGTTATTTGGAGTGTGTGCATATGTGTGGGGATAGGGTTGAATGGATGTGTATGTGGCGTGTTGTGTGCATGGGGGTGTATAGTTGTATGCAAATGTTTTTAGGCACCCCTGGTCAAGTTGTATGTTTTAGTGAATTTCTGTGAACAGAAGTGACACAACCTCTATATAGTACAAAGTTAAACGTGGCATATTGCTGCAAATATATTATTCATTTGCTTATTTTCAACAGATTGCACATAATAAAGTGAATATGGCAGGAGCAAAAGTTTGGACACTGTTGCATTTTATTATTTTTTTTTAAAGAAGTTGTTAAGGCTTAACAAGTTTTGTAAGCCTTCAAGCAGTGATGTGAAGGCAATTCTATAATTGAAAAAATACTCTGCCCCTTCTAAACTTTGAGTTCGTGTTTGTATTTTTGTTTACTTTCAGTAATGTTGGGCTTCTCTAAGCAAATGTTTGAACATTTGAAAATCAAGATAATTCACTCTTACAAAGCAGGGGGAGGCTATAAAATCATCTCTCAACCTTCCAGCTAGTCATTTCAACTGTCAGATACATTGTTAAGATGCAGAAATTACTGTACATGGAACTGATGAAGTTGAGGCAGGATCTGTGAGGCCAAGAAAAATCTGCTATGGAATTGTTTGAAAACTGATTCCATCTGCAAAATGGAACCCACAGATAGCTGCAAATGACCTACTGAAAAATTTAGCTGACACTGGAGTAATAAAGGGAGGAGGAGTAGCCTAGTGGTAGGACAGTAGCTTGGAACCAGAAAGACCGGGGTTCAAATCCCACAGATGCCCCTAGTAGCCGTGGGCAAGCCACTTAACCCTCCATTGCCTCAGATATGAACTTAGATTGCCCTCCGGAGAAAGGGAAATTACTACTGTACTTGCATGTAACTTGCTTTGAACGTCTACTGGAATGGTGTGAGCTAAATCCGTAGGCTCATATTACAGTAATGCTTACAGAATAACGACATATGAGAGTTGGCAGGAGAAAATCTTTTCTATGAGCTCATCACAAGGCATTTTAAAAGAAAACCTTTATACTGCTGGAACTTTGTGAACAAAATACTTTGGACTGATGAAACAAAAATTTGGACCATTTGGCCACAATCACCCACGATACATTTGTTAAAAAGGGGTGAAGAATTTGAAATGAGAACATGGGAGTGGTTCTTTTATACTTTGGGGTTATATGGTAGCTAATGACACAGCATGTGTGAAGGGTAACTTTATAAAGTCACACCTAGTTAACATGAGTTAGTATGTGCATATTTGAAGCAAACTTTATTTTATAAAATAAAGGCGTAGGTGATGAGATGCATAGATGAGCTCTAGGGGTGATCACCTATGCCAGCCTTAGGGCTGTGGTAACTGCCCACACTTAGATATGCAAAAAATACAGACAAGTTATAACTTATGTGTGTAAATTTGCACTCTACCCACGCTGCCCATGTGCATGCTATTGGCCTGATGTGTACTTAAAGAATAGTACACATATAAAGGCAGATAACTTTACAAGGCTCTGTTATAAAATGATGTCCATTGTGCAGGTGAAGAGAAGAATGGATTCAATTAAATATCAGCAACATATCTTAGAAGCAAATGTCCAACAGTCTGAAAAAATCAAAGCTGAAAAGAGATTGGATATTTCAGCAAGAGAACATTCCGAAATATAAATCTAGCCATAAATTACTTAAGGAGAGAGAGATGAAGGTTTTGGAATGGCCTTAACTCTCTCCAGACTTGAATCATTGAAAATCTGTGGGGAGATCTCAAACATGCAGTGTATATAAGAAACCCAAGAATATTTTTGAGATGTCCTGCAAGGAGGAGTAGGGAAAAATTCCAAAAGCAAGAATTATTGTTAACTGCAACTGTTATCTGTAATTGTTTCTTGTAAACTGCATTGCACGATAGTTCAAAGGTTCCATGTAAACCGCTCTGATTTTCAAGACAAAGCGGTATATAAAACAAACAAATAAATAAATAGAAAGACTCTTACCTGGCTACAGGAAACATGTAGAAGCTGTTATTTCTTCCAAGAAGGCATTATACAGAGTGTGAATGGACCAAACGTTGCACAGATATTTGCACTTGTAATGTTCACTGTTTTTTTTTTTAATCTGTAAATTGCTGAACATAGTGATTCTGCATAAAAATGTGCAGAAATTTATGAAACTGCTGTGTACTGATTGTGCCAGCTTCTTTTCACTTAGAGATTCATTGAACTATACAGTTTGACCAGGGTTGCGTGAAACCGTCATAAAGAACAAAATTACTCATCATGTAGATAGTCATGGCTTAATGGGAGATGGCCAATATGGCTTTAGACAAGGAAGATCTTGTCTTATCAATCTGTTATGTTTTTTTGAAGGTGTGAATGAACAGGTAGACAAAGGAGAGTCGGTTGATATAATGTATCTGGACTTTCAGAAAGCCTTTGACAAGGTCCCTCATCAGGGACTTTTGGCAAAACTAAAGAGTCATGGGATAGGAGGCAGTGTACTATTGTGGATCAGGAACTGGTTAAAAGATAGAAAGCAGAGGGTAGGGCTAAATGGCCAATTTTCCCACTTGAAAAAGGTGAATAGTGGAGTACCACAGGGATCTGTGCTGGGTCCGCTGCTTTTTGACATATTCATAAATGACCTGGAAAAGGGAATAATGAGTGAGGTTATCAAATTTGCAGATGCCGATCAGGCCTCCCGGCCTGATCGGCATCGCAACAGAGAGCAGGAGCGAGGGAGCCCATCCTGCTCTCCATCACAAGGCCAATCAGGGCCCAACATGGGAGCATTTAAAAAGCAGCGCCTCCCGGTGCCCCGACCTCGCCGCCGGCTCCAGCCTCCCGGCCTGATCAGCATTGCAACAGAGAGCAGGAGCGAGGGAGCCCCTCCTGCTCTCCATCACAAGGCCAATCAGGGCCCAATGTGGGAGCATTTAAAAAGCAGCGCCTTCCGGCGCCGCCGTGCCTGGCGGGCCTGCTCCTGAGGGCCTCGCCAGAGGGCCCTTTGGCGTGGCCCTTAGGTGGGGAACTCTAAAGAAAGCAGCCCAAGGCCACTTTCACTGCTCCCCATAACACCAAGAGAACACCACGCTCAAAGACAACGGAGCCGTAGACTTCAAGGAGGACTGCTATCCCTGGAGAGATCTGCAATTGCCACATCACTACCAAACTTAAAGCACAGCGCCCTTGCAGCTATTTGACCTCCACAGCACCAGCTGATCGCCCGGGTACCACTACAACGTCGAGGAGTAGAGTGGAATAAACCCTCCTCCCCAACTCAGCTCCTAAGGCCCAACCAGCTCCCACACGAAGTAAGCACCCACCAATCCATTCCATTGCTACCCCACTGCTACTCACAGCCTTTGCCTCCATTGCTACCCCACCGCTTCTTCATTATTGCTAACTCATTGCCTGCATTTAACTTTGCTTCTCATTATTATTATTACTATTGCAATCAACTTTGCTGCTCTGTATTGCTACCTCATTGCCTGCAATTAACTTTGCTGCACTGCTTATAGACTCTACTGCTATCTCATTGTCTGTAATTTTGCATATTTGGCATAGCGTGTGGTCCCCATTACTTCATTGCCTATTTTAACATATCTTGCTTGTAATTTAACATATATTGCTTAGTGTGTAGAATCCATCACTACCACCTCACTGCTTATAAGATAACATAGGCTGCATAGCCTCACCACTTCTCTCTATGGACCCACATCACATTGTCCTTTTTTTCATACTCCCCAACTGCTTCCCCTCCTACCAGCACCCTCCTTCCTCCTTCCTCCCCCCATCCCCCCTGTACCTTCCTCACCTCTCCCTCCATTCTGTCTTCTAGCCTATCATCAGCTCTTGAGCTTGACCACATTCTCCCTCTCATTCAACCATCCCCTCTCTCTCTAAGGCAACCCCACCCTTGCTTCTGCCGTACTATCTCCTCCTTACCCCGCTCTCTGCTTCTCCTTCTCTCATCAGGTAACAACTCCAACCCTGGCTCCCCTAGATTTCTATCTCACTCTAAGAAGAGTTCCTCACGTACTTTGTCTAATCTCATCCATATCCCTCTCCTTTCCCCTTCCACTCTCGCTCTCACATGTGCCACACACTTATCCAGTGATATCAACCCCATCCCTGGCCCCTCAAGATCTCTGTCCTACTCTGAAAAAAAGATCCTCATGCAACAGCCCCCCTAGATCTCTGACCTACTCTGGAATGACAACCTCACGTAACTTGTCTAATCTCATCCATATCTCTCTCCTTTCCCCTTCCACTCTCCCTTTCTCATGTGCCTTGTGGAACGCACAATCGGTCTCTAATAAACTTACTTTTACTCATGATCTCTTTATCTCTAACGCTCTACATCTTCTTGCCCTAACTGAGACTTGGCTCCTCCCAGATGATACCGCATCCACTGCTGCTCTCTGTCACGGGGGCTATCAGTTCTCCCATATGCCTCGTTCCACTGGCTGCGGCGGTGGTGTTGGGCTTCTACTTTCTCCCGCTTGCCAATTCCAACCCCTCCTGCTGCCTCAGTCCCACTCCTTTCTCTCCTTTGAAGTCCACTCCATTCGCCTCTTCACACCACTTCCTCTCCGAGTAGCTGTTATTTATTGCCCTCCTGACAAGTCTGCTTCTACCTTCCTTACCATCCTCGACTCTTGGCTTTCTGTATTTCTGGATCCCTCTTCCCCCACTCCTATTCTTGGGGATTTTAACATTCACGTCAATAACCCCACCGATCCTCATGCTTCAAAGCTCCTCGTCCTTACCTCCTCACTTGACCTCCAACTTTGTTCCACTGCCCCCACTCACCAGCACGGCCACTGCCTTGACCTGATACTCTTCTCTAATTCCTCTCCATTGAACTTCCATAATTCCCTTATCTGACCATCACCTGCTAAGCTTTAATCTTCAGCTCCTGCTACTTCAACCTCATCCTGTCTCCTCCAACCTATTTAGAAACCTTCATACCATTGATCCCTTGACTCTCTCCTCCACCATTTCTCAATCTCTTTCTTCCATTATGTCTTCCAAGTCTGTCGATGAGGCAATGACCTCCTATAATGCTGCACTCTCCTCGGCTCTGGATGCTCTCGCTCACCCACTCCACGTCCTGTGAGACGTTCTGTTCCCCAGCCCTGGCTCTCATCCACTACCCGCTATCTATGCACCTGTACCCATTCTGCTGAACGTGCCTGGCTCAAATCCTGCTCCCTGGAAGACCTTCTACACTTCAAATTCATGCTTGGCTTCTTCCAGTCAGCCATAGCTCTTGCCAAACAAGAATACTACATCCATCTGACCAACTCTCTTGCCTCGGATCCTCGCTGTCTCTTTACTACTCTCAGTTCTCTCCTCAAGGTGCCCCCACCCCAGGACCCGTCCTCCCTTACTGCCCCAAACCCTGGCCGACTACTTCCATGACAAAATTCACAAGATCACCCTCCATCTACCTCCCCTTCTCCCCATTTCTCCCCCCCCCCATCCCTGCTACTTCCGCTACCCTCTCTTCCTTCCCTGTGATCTCCGATGAGGAAACCACACTCCTCCTTTCTTCCTCCAAACCCACCACCTGTTCCTCTGATCCTATCCCCACCCATCTCCTAAGCCCCATCTTCCCCACCATAGTCCCTTCAATCTCTCATATTCTCAACCTTTCGCTCTCCACTGCAACTGTCCCCATTGACTTCAAACATGCTGTGGTCACACCTCTCCTCAAGAAACCCTCACTCGATCCCACCTGCCCTTCAAACTATCGACCCATCTCCCTCATTCCCTTCATATCTAAATTACTTGAACGTGCAGTCCACCGTCACTGCCTCAACTTCCTCTCCTCTCTTGCCCTCCTGGATCCTCTACAGTCCGGCTTCCATCCCTTTACTGAAACGGCTCTTACCAAAGTCTCCAGTGACTTATTCCTGGCTAAATCTAATTGTCTCTACTCTGTTCTCATCATCCTCAACCTCTCTGCTGCTTTTGACACTGTTGACCACAATCTTCTCCTTGATACCCTCTCCTCACTTGGTTTTAAGGGCTTGATACTATCCTGGTTCTCATACCTCCCCCATCTCTCTTTCAGGCTCCTCCTCCTCCTCCTCCTCTCCTACCCTGCTTCCAGTTGGCGTACCCCAGGGATCCATCCTGGGTCCGCTCCTCTTCTCTCTTTATACCCAATCCCTTGGTGCGCTTATTTCTTCCCATGGCTTCCAGTACCACCTCTATGCCGATGACTCCAAAATTTACCTCTCAACGCCTGAAATCTCTCCAGCAAACCAGACCAAGATCTCTGCCTGCCTTTCTGACATTGCTGCCTGGATGTCTCACCGCCGCTTGAAGTTGAACATGGCCAAAACTGAACTCCTTATCTTTTCCCCCAATGCCTCCCCTCCCTCCTTTCTCAGTCTCTGTCGACAACTCTATAATCCTTCCTGTTTCCTCGGCCCGCAATCTGGGGGTTATATTTGACTCCTCTCTCTCCTCCACACATATCCAGCTCGTAGCTAAGACCTGCCATTTCTTGCTCTTCAACATTAGCAAAATCCGCCCCTTCCTTTCTGAACACACTGCTAAAATGCTCATCCACTCCTTTATCACCCTTCGCCTCGACTATTGCAACCTACTCCTTGCTGGTCTTCCTGTGATCCATCTCTTTCCCCTTCAATCTATCCAACATGCTGCTGCTCGACTAATCTTCCGCCAGCCTCGCCATGCCCATGTTACTCCTCTCCTCAAATCACTTCACTGGCTTCCCATCCGGTTCCGCACCTATAAATGCATTCACTCTGCAGCCCCTCCATACCTTTCAACTCTTATCTCTCCTTATATCCCCTCTCAGGAACTTCGCTCTTCTAACAAACTACTTCTATCCAAGCCCTCCACTCGCACTGCTACCTCCAGACTTCGCTCCTTTCACGTGGCAGCAACTTACGCCTGGAACAACCTACCTCTGTCTATACGCCAGGCACCGTCCCTGGCCCTCTTCAAATCTAGGTTGAAAACCTACCTCTTCACTGTCGCTTTCAGATCTTGACTTCTGTCCTCTGTCCTGTTTAGGTTGTAATTGCCATGGTTTGTTTTTGCCCTGATCAGACTGTTGCTCTTTGTTTTGTTTATTTGTTTTTGTTTTCACTAGATTGTAAGCAGGGACTGTCTTTTACTTGTCTGTACAGCGCTGCATGCATCTGTAGCGCTTTATAAATGCTCAATAGTAGTAGTAGTAGTAGTAGTAATGACACAAAACTATTTAAAGTTGTTAAAACCCAAGAGGATTGTGGAAAATTGCAAGAGGATCTTGATAAATTGGAAGACTGGGCATCAAAATGGCAGATGAAATTTAATGTGGACAAGTGCAAGGTTATGCACCTAGGAAAGAACAACCCAAACTATGGTTACATGATGCAAGGTTCCACATTGGGAACCACTACCCAGAAAAAAAAGATTTAGTTGTTATCGTGGATAACATGTTAAAACCCTCGGCCCAGTGTGCAGCGGCAGCAAAGAGAGCAAATAGAATGCTAGGTATCATAAGGAAAGGAATGGAAAATAAAACAAAGGATATTATAATGCCTCTGTATTGTTCCATGCTGCGACTGCACCTTGAATATTGTGTGCAATTCTGGTATCTTAAAAAGAATATAGTGTTATTAGAAAAGGTACAGAGAAGAGCCACCAAAATGGTAAAGGAGATGGAAGGATACACCTTTGAAGAGAGGCTAAAAAGGTTTGGGCTCTTCAACCTGGAAAAGAGACGGCTGAGGGGAGATATGATTGAGGTCTATAAATTAATGAATGGAGTGGAACGGGTAACTGTAGATCATAGAAGCATAGAAAAATGATGACAGAAAAAGACCACATGGCCTATCTAGTCTGTCCTTCCATATCAACAACTACAACAGTCCCCTTTTTTCTTTTAGAGATCCTCTGTGTTTGTCCCATGCTTTTTTGAATTCAGATACTGTCCTCATCTCTACCACCTCCACTGGGAGACTATTCCACAGATCTACCACTCTTTCTGTAAAGAAATATTTCCGTGTATCCCTCCTGAATCTATCCCCTTTCGCCCTCATCCCATGTCCCCTCGTAGCAGTACGATGCAGATCGATTGTTTACGTCATCAGAATATAAAAAGACTAGGGGACATGCAATGAAGCTACCTATTTAAGACTAATAAGCGTAACCTATTTAAGACTAATAAGAGAAAACATTTTTTCACTCAACGTGTAATCAAACTCTGGAATTTGTTACCGGAGGATGTAATAAAAGCTATTAGTATAGCTGGGTTTAAAAAAGGTTTGGACAAGTTCCTGGAGGAAAGTTCCATAAACCATTATTAAAAGGGATCCAGGATATCACTGCTTGACCCAATATAAGCATTGTGGAACCTGTGTCTTTTGGGGAGACTGCTAGGTACTTATGGCCTAAATTGGCCACTGTTGGAAACAGGATACTGGGCTTGATGGACCTTGGTCTGACCCAGTATGGCATATCTTATGTTCTTATGTTTGCACACATCTGTATACGTGTGGGGAGAGTTGTATATATAGATGGGGTAAGTATTTGATGTGTGTGATGTGTGGGAGAGTTTAGAAATGTGGTGGGGGAGTGATTGTGTGTGAGACTTCTGAAGTGTGGAGAAGATGGTTTTAAAATTATCTTTTGGTGCCGTCCTTCACCAGCTGCTTGTTATTTTTTTTACCTGTCTCTGCTGATATTGTGTGTGAAGTGCTGAAAGGGTGAGATTAGGCTTTTAAGAATGGAAGGATGAACAACATTATGCAGCCAGACCCTGGTGCCCCTTACAACATATAGATCGGTTCTCCCTCCCTCTTTAATGCTGGCTATATCCTACTTTCCTTTTTCCCAAAACTCCTTTGTGAACTCTTTTCACGTGATGCTTTTATTTCTCCTTCAAATCCAATGTTGTAAGAAAATTGCAGTGAAAAGGGCAAATGCATAGCCAGAATGAAAATAACTTCTGAGCAGTAAATACTTAGCATCATATGAACAGGTTGTGATAGTCCAGGAGAATGCTACAGTTTTTATATAGATCAAAAGAAACACTCAGCTATATGGGCAGCTCAGAAATATTGAAAAAATATGCAGGAGAAAGATTTTGTACAGAATGAAGGAATCAAAAACATGATAACCATGCAGTCAGTGTACATCTAGAAACTATAAGCAAAATTGGTATAATGTTGATGCAAAGAATAATTACAACATAGGAAGACAGTGACAACATTAATATACTTCTGATTTAAGCCACATGTGTTAAGCAGGTTTCAGTAACAAACCAGTAGATTGCAAGTTTTAGCACCGTGAAGAACAATCAAAAAAATAGGCCAACAGTATACAAGAATGTCATTAGACTATTGTAAAATAAAAAAATCTACTACTATTAATCACTTATATAGCGCTACAAGGCATATGCAGCACTGTTCAGATACATGTGAAAAGACTGTCCCTGCTTGTCAGAGCTTACAGTCTAATCAGGACAGACAACACAACAGCTAAGAACAAGGGTACAACCAGAGAAAGGCTCCGAATATATTATTCATATGCCAGCATTTCATCATGCTGTTAATAAACTGGACCAGGAAATCCAAACATTACTGTCCATAAATATGTTAAAGCAATCTGTTTACTATTTTTCCCTAAAATGTTTTACTGTGCTATGCTTTCATAAGACAAACAGCCTTCCATAAACGTCCCAAGTGTGAGTCACATCATTTAACACCCAACTGGTATTGCAAAAGATTATCATTTAGAGCTACTCTGATCCCACATCGATGAAAGAGCTCCCAGAGGTCCGATGGGGTCACAAAATCGAGTACTTTTGCCTCCCCAATAAATCCATGCTTTCCCCTTGCTGGATTACAGATGTGTTTTTCATTTCTTGATCAAGCTTGTGTTTAGTCTGGCTTTCTCTCACTCTAGCTTCACTTTCTACTGGCAATGTACTGACAGTAGGAAGTGAAGCTGGCGTGAGAGCAAAGCAAGAATAACATGGCCACTTTCTGGCCGGACCAGGGAGTAAGTTCCATGCTTTTATCTATTACTCTTAGGTTTTCTTTCCCAAAACCAAAAGGGACCGCTACTGCTGGAAAGAAATCTGCACTTGTAAGTATTTACCTGCAGGGGAAATTCTCTAAATCTTGGGGGATAGGGAATTCTTTGGATTAAAGCTGATTAATTGTGGATTTTAGAGTTACATGTTTTTGTTAAGTCAGTCAGGGCTTAGTACCACCAGAGAGCTTTCATTTAAACCAAACCAGAGTATAGCTTAGCATAGAAGGTAGAATAGGATAAATATTCTTTTAAGTAGGAAGAACTAAATTGTTTCTAGAGACCTTTACAAAGAGGCCTTCCAGTTAGAAGGCAAGAGACCTGTAAAATTGTTTTAAATAGGTGTTACAGCCAAGTGACAGATCAACGTAGCAGTTTGAAAGGCTCCCTCTTTCAAACCAAGGACTGTGTGAATCGCCCAGGAAATTGTTAAGAGATTACCTTAGAAGCACAGGTCAGGGCACTGTGTAGCAACCAGCTTTTACTAAGCGTTTCTTTCCCAACTCCCACCCACTGAAGGCATAATTTTAACTTTATAGGCTCTTAAACCTATTAAAGGTAAGGAGGTGGTCAAATTCACTTTCCGATTCAGAAAGTTATCCTCATTAGGAATAGATTAAGTAAGGCCCTGAAATTAATTAATCTTGAGGTGAACAAGGTCCCTTAAACTTATTAGATATAGTTGTATTGGAACAAATATCCCTAGCAACTATAAGTACATAAACAACTTAAATATCTAAACAAATCCTTAAAACTAAGATGCAGACAGCAGTTCAGCAGTGAAATGAGGGCTATCCAGTCTTTTGCATTGAGTGTCACATGTACGATTTTCTCCTAGTTGGTGAGGGGGTCTTATGTGTGCACTAGGTGCAAGGTGCTCTTTGATCTCGGGGAATAAGTCCAATTTCTGGAAGCTAGAGTAGCAGACTTGGAGGAGCTAAGGAAGATAGAGAGATATATAGATGAGACCTACAGGGACGTCTTACTGAAGTCCCACCTCCAGTCTGGCAGCCTCTCTATTGCCATGGAGGTGTGAGGTCACGTGAAAGGAGAGCATCACCTTGGTGTGGCAGGAAGTGATCCTGTAGCTAGCACTGAGGTGGTTTCTCCAGGGCCATGTGCCCATGAGGAAAGGGTTAGGACAGTCATTATAGTTGGTGATTCAATTATTAGGCATGTAGATAGCTGGATGGTGGACATGAGGATTGCGTGGTAACATGCCTGCCTGGCACAAAGCGTACCTCAAGCGCAACCTATACAGTTTTTTAGATAGTACTGGGGTGGAGCCTGCTGTCTTGGTACATGTTGGTACCAATGATGTAGGAAAATGTGGGAGGGAGGTTCTGGAGGCCAAATTTAGGCTTTTAGGTAGGAAGTTGAAATCCAGAACTTCCAGGGTAGCTTTCTTCTATTTATTTATTTCTCTCTCTCTCTCTTTCTCTCTCTCTCATTCTCTCTCTGTCCACTCAGATTTCACTATTCCTTCTTACTATCCAGTTTTCAATCCCCCTCTATTTTACTCCATCTACCTACTACTTTTCAACCCTCACCCCAGTCCTCACATTCCCCATCTCTTCTTTCCTGGTTCATTATGTTTTGGCTCTTGCAGGTGCCTCCTCTTCAGTTGCCTTTGTGCCTTTTGTGGCAGGGGCCCATCAAGCCATTGCCTCAGCATATCTGTTTGCGGAACTGGCCACTTCCAGAGGGTTTGTACACCCATTCTGCTGAAGCATAAGCATCTTCGTGGGCAGAGTGAAGCTTGGTTGCCCCTGCAGACATTTATCAGGCAGCAGCATGGGCATCACATTCCAATTTTGTCAAGCATTACCGCTTGGATGTCCAGGAGCATTCCATTTTTGTCAAGCATTACCGCTTGGATGCCAAGGCAGACTTGGTCTTTGGCTTAAGGGTTTTGTGAGCTGCTGTGTCTTCTTCCTGCCCAGTGGAGTCATAGCTTTGGTATGTCCCACGTGTCTGGACTGGTCTAGCAGGATGATATGAAAGGTGACATTTTTCGTATCAGTTAATGTCCTTTCCTTGAGTCCTACTAGACCAGTCCAGGGCCCACTCCTGGAACTGAATTTGCTCTGTTTTTCTGCTGCAGTACCCTTAGGTCTGCTTAGATTTTTATACTTGTCTCTACAGGTTCATCTTCTGCTGCCAGCCTTCTGTTTATGCTTTCCAGTAGATAGTTCTCTACTGTTGATTACTCATTTTTGCCCACGTTGAGGTTGTTTGAGACTTGCCATGTTCTCCCATATGCTTTGGGACGAATACTGAAGAGACCTCTGGTGGCTGAGGCGAATAGAGGCACAGGAGTGATGTCATTGAAATCTGGACTTTTCATTGTCTCCATCAATCTGCTGGTTGGGGAACACAACCCACTGCCTGGATTAGTCTTGCAGGACTCAAGGAAAGGACATTAACTGGTAAGTAAAATGTCACCTTCTTTGGAGGCATGCCAGATTTGGTGAATTCCTGTCCAATTATTTTGAACCCCCCCCCCCCCACATACCCTCAACATACACATCTCTACCTACCCTAACTCATTCACAATCCTGTGCCCACCATTACATACCTCTGCTCCCACCCACACACACCCATTCTGCAAATCTGTGTTGGAAAACATTTCATGAAGCTATCCCTTTGTGTGCTCTCCCCAATTGTATTTTATTAATTACATGTAAATGCAAAGGTAAGTTTTCCTACAATCTGATGCCATTTTCTTCCATAGCTCCTTTCATAGCTTTGTTGTGCATGCTCTGGAGCATTCACTGATGTTATCTCCTGTGGTGACTTTTCAGGTGCTGCTTAGTTTTGTCTTTCCACTGTAGCTATGTAGCCAGGCATGCAGAGAATCGGGACTCTTTTTTTTTTCTCTGTTGTAATACACAACTAAGTGTAAGGTGGTCTTCAAAGACATTTTTTTTAAATAAACCGGACTAGTTGAAAGACTTCATTAAATCACATAGAATAGATGCTGTTTAGCTACCTCCTTATTTTAGTATAGGAGATTGTTGGGGCAATTTTTATATGTCTTCATAATTGCAATGTCTTCAGGTACCTCTGTCTGCATGCAGTCTGTGCCTTGATCTTCAAAGGGAAAGTGTGATCATTGTCCTTTGGTAAACAATGTCCCAGTGAATTGCAGCTGCTTGTTCGGGTACTTTTTCCCTCTTGGAAATAAGGCATATAGATTTGAAAATATAGTCTGTGTATTATCTTCTTCCCCTGCTCTAGGCATGCTCCCAGAACAGCTTATATGTTATGTACTGGAAAGTATGTGTATAGTTGATCCTACCATCAGGCTTGTTTTTAGACAGGTGGGGTGGGGTGGGGGGGACACTCTTCAATCAGTCAGTTAGTCTGGGTAAGTGGCTTTTGAAAAATAATCTTCATGCATCTGATCATCATCTTTTTCTTTGAAACAATTTTTTCTTCATTTCATGATTGGATTATTATATAATGCTTTTCTCTTTCCTCACTGATAATGACTCAGTCTTGGATCGTAAATTAGAAGGTGTGCTTGCTTATTCATTTCACTTAATTCTATACTACAGATCTTCTACATTCTCCAAAGTTTGCAGTGAACATAAGAAATATTGAAAACATAAGACAAACATAAACAGTACATACAATCAAAATAATAAAACAATATAAATTATCCAAACCAATGTACCCCCCCCCAATAATAAATAGCAGAAACAGGCATGATCATAAAGACTACAATAAGTAGATCACAAAGTAAAAATCAGTATCTTAAGAAAATACCTGTCTAAAATAAAATGCTTTCACTTGCTTCCTGAAATCTAAAAAGTCAATAAGCAGTCTAAGATCAACAGTCAATCAATTCCATTCAAGTGGTCCAGATATGGACAATAATTGATTTAAAACATGAGTTGCCTGGATCTGTGGCTGTTCATATGAGCCTTTACCTAAATGATTAGGTAGGATCAGAGTTAACATATCCAAAGAAATGATAGTTGAGTCGATGTATTTTTATGTATGTCTGTTATTATATGTACAGTTGTGGTCAACATTTTTGGCACCCTTGCAGTTCAACCCCTTAATGTTCAATATCTCCTAAAAAAAAGAAAAAAAAGGTGGCCAGTGGCTTTGGACTATATATCCACACATATTTGACACATAAAAGAATCAGATAAAACAAGACCAATTAAAAAAGGAAATAGTATAAAAACTGGGACATTGCCAGGACATGATTACTCCTGTATCAAGATGACTTTGTATCGTAAAAATCTAAGCTTATTTACAAACAGACTGATGAAACAAAAGTATATGTAAATTTTTTTTGTCGGATTACCCACCATGAGTGGAATTCCCCTCTTGTAGTGGGTCCTCCTTTTAATTGATTTAATAAAGACCCAAAGGGCCTAAGAAAGCGGAACTGGCCACATTAATGCA
This sequence comes from Ichthyophis bannanicus, assembly GCA_033557465.1. Lineage (NCBI taxonomy): Eukaryota > Metazoa > Chordata > Amphibia > Gymnophiona > Ichthyophiidae > Ichthyophis > Ichthyophis bannanicus. Next base: position 172,431,035 of record CM066037.1, read on the forward strand.
TGCCGCTCCTCGTCATCTAAATATTCAATAATATGGGCAATGATGACTCAAAAATATCCCCAAATGAAGCTTATAGCCAAATAGCTTAGCTGCATAATCCAACTTATTGTTGATAACATTCTATAACATAAGATTTAGCTGTTGTGAAGGGGAGCAAACATCCAACTGTCACAGCGATATCACAGGATTTCCAGTCCAATGGCAATATCATGCTTCATGGCCGTGACAACTGAAGAAATCCTGACAGCTTGAGTTGGTTAGATGGAATTTGACAAGGCCCCGCAACACCACATAGTTTTTCAAGCTGAGAAGCTTCTTAGCTCTTCTTCAGGCAAATGAACCTCGTCACATTTCCCATTCCTGTTTTTATCTTGTTTAAGTGTCTGATGTCAGATAACCAGGCAGTTACTATTTACCACAAACTCATGAAAAGCAACCAGTCCAGTAAATTGAATGTATGTAGTGACTACCAATTGATCTCTGCATTCAATCCTTTAGGAACCATCATTTGTAATGTAAATATCCAGCATTGTTCTTTATATTGTAATTTGGAAAGAAGATCACCTCCTTGCAAATTGTTGGGTACTTGATCAGTCACCAGCCACTTCAAATCCTCAAACTGATGCTTGAACTGCCAACAGTGAGAAACCACTGGAGCTGTCATAACCAAAGAATTAATATGGGAGCGATGTTCCAATAAACGTTTCTTAACAGGGCGTGACGTTTTCCCTACATATTTCAATTGGCACGGGCAAGTAACTAAATATACCATAAAAGAAGATAAACAGGAAATAGCATAATGTAATTTATATGGCTGTCCAGATTGTGAATCAGTCCATGTTGCTCCCTGCAAATCTTTGGCATGCTTATGAAATTCGCAAATAGATGAACACAATCTCCGAATTCTCAAAAATTGTCTAAAGGAAGTCCTCTATGCAAGGAACTAGGATGATAACTAGAATATTGAAGCAAAACATTCTGCTGTACTGGCTTTCTGTACAATGTACATAAGAACATAAGAACATAAGATATGCCATACTGGGTCAGACCAAGGTCCATCAAGCCCAGTATTCTGTTTCCAACAGTGGCCAATCTAGGTCATATGTACCTAGCAGTTTCCCCAAGAGACACAAATTCCACAATGCTTGTACTGGGTCAAGCATTGATATCTTCGGTCACTTCTTAATAATGGTTTATGGACCTTTCCTCCAGGAACTTGTCCAAACCTTTTTTAAACCCAGCTACACTAACAGCCTTTACTACATCCTCTGGTAACAAATTCCAGAGTTTGATTACACGTTGAGTGAAAAAATATTTTCTTTTATTAGTCTTAAATAGTTTACCTTGTAGCTTCATTGCATGTCCCCTAGTCTTTCTATATTCTGATAACGTAAACAATGTAGTACATAAATCCAAACCATTCTTATAAATCAGAAGATCCAAGAATTCAATCTGATTCACATGATACTTCGGAGTAAGCTGTATATTGGCCTTGATAGTAGTGATCCAATTTAAAAAAGCTGTTAAATCTGCAAAGAACCAGTCCAAATAAAATATATATCATCCAAAAATCTCTTCCATGATCCTGTGATATTGCTGTGATAGTTGGGATGTTTACTCCCCTTCACAACTGCTAAGTCCGGAGGATGTAGTAAAGGCCGTTAGTGTAGCTGGGCTTAAAAAAGGTTTGGACAAGTTCCTGGATGAAAGGTCCATAAACCATTATTAAGAAGGGACCCAGGATATCAGTGCTTGACCCAGTACAAGCATTGCGGAACCTGTGTCTTTTGGGGAAACTGCTAGGTACGTATGACCTAGATTGGACACTGTTGGAAACAGGATACTGGGCTTGATGGACCTTGGTCTGCCCAGTATGGCATATCTTATGTTATCAACAATAAGTTGGATTAAGCAGCTAAGCTATTTGGCTATAAGCTTCGTTTGGAGAAATTTTTGAGTCGTTGTTGCCCATATTATTGAATATTTAGATGACGAAGAGTGGCATGCATTAATGTGGCCAGTTCCGCTTTCTTAGGCCCTTTGGGTCTTTATTAAATCAATTAAAAGGAGCACCCACTACAAGAGGGGAATTCCACTCATGGTGGGTAATCTGACAAAAGATATTTACATATACGTTTGTTTCGTTGGTCTGTTTGTAAAGAAGCTTAGATTTTTACGATACAAAGTCATCTTGATACAGGAATATATATTGGTGATTTCTCGGGGTTTAATTTTGGTTTCAATTTAGTACATGATTACTGGCACCCTTATAAACAATTCCAATGAGTCTGAACAGAAGAACCATATTCCCATTTCAGTACAATTAGATGCACCTGTGATCAATTGTCAGTACTCACATGATTGGAATCAAGCAATGAATGAGGCTCTAATGTTTAAAATGACCACATTCACTCCCTGTTCCATTTTCACAAATGGTGACGACAAGAGAGCTGCCTGAGACAATCAGAAAAGCCATTATCACCAAACATTAAGCTTCAAAGGGGTACAAGGTCATCTCCAAAGACCTTGGATTTCTGTGTCTACAGGTCAAAATGTTAAGATGTTTTCTGCTCATGGAACAGTCAAGAATCTCCCAGGACATGGTGGAAAGAGGAAAATTAATCCAATCAGTCTTCAAAGGTTAGTGCGAACTGTTGGAAAAACACTACGTACAACATCCAAAGAGCTGACCTGGAGCAATCTGGAGTGGTGATTTCAACCCACACCGTGCACTATTTATTTATTTATTTATGTATGTATGTATTTATTTAACAAATTTTCTATACCGCTTTTGTCCAAAACGGTTTACATCGAACAATATAACAATCTTGGTGGAATTGCTTTACAATGAACAGGGAGAAGGAACTTGGAGAACAATAGGGGTTAACAACAACAAAAATAGAAGGTAGGTGGAATAGCTTATTGATGGACAGAAAATTGGGTAGGGGAAGAACATTTTGAAAAGGAGGCTAAATAAGGAGGGAGGCTAAGATTGTCTGTTCATGATATTATGTATTGGCTATAATTAGGTATTGTCACCTGGTCCATAGTGTTCCTTGAAGAGGTGTTTTTTTTAGGTCTTTGGTTGATTGTGCTGTTCTGATTGCTTCAGGCATGGAGTTCCAAATTGTGGGGGCATACAAAGAGAATGCCCTGTTGCTTGTCTGTTTTGTGGTCTTAATCTTGAGTGATGAACATAAGAACATAAGATATGCCATACTGGGTCATACCCAGGTCCATCAAGCCCAGCATCCTGTTTCCAACAGTGGCCAATCTAGGTCATACGTACCTATACCTAGCAACTTCCCCAAAAGACACAGGTTCCACAATGCTTGTATTGGGTCAAGCATTGATATCCTGGGTCCCTTCTTAATAATGGTTTATGGACCTTTCCTCCAGGAACTTGTCTAAACCTTTTTTGAACACAGCTACACTAACAGCCTTTACTACATCCTCCAGTAACAAATTCCAGAGTTTGATTACACGTTGAGTGAAAAAATATTTTCTTTTATTAGTCTTAAATAGTTTACCCTGTAGCTTCATTGCATGTCCCCTAGGGGTATGTTTACTAAGCAGTCTTAACGTGCGCTCTTCCACATTATCGCGCGATAAGGTACCTTATCGTGCAATAATGGCACTTTATCGGGCGCAGAGGTACCTTAGCGTGCGATAACAGGCGCAGCGGCGCAAATGAGCGCTGAGGGCGGAGAAAGGCTCCCAGAGGGCGGAGGAAGGCTCCCCAGGGACGGAGAGAGAGGGTCAATGGGCGGAGAGTGGGAGGGGAGAGGCTCCCTGCACACTAACGCTGTGAAATTTGAGGCTGAAAACTAACGCCAGTGAAACCCTTGCGTTAGAGCTGATTTAAAGGGAAAAGAAACCATTTCCGTCAGCAATGTACAGCAAAACCAGGGAAACCTACAAAAAGTGATGAGTGTGATACATGTGCATGGAACAAAAGGGCAAATAAACATTGAAAATGACCTGAACAAAATGGAAAAAAAACATAACCAAGCTGGGCAATAGTGATATTAATGGGGAACATCAACCCCCCCCCCCCCCGAGAAAGCTCCAAAAAAAAGATGAATTTTGGAAGGGTCTATGCTCCGTCCCCATACAGGGTGATTGAGCCCACAGTGAAATTGTGCTGAGCAGGATTTTCCCTCTCCATTGGGCAGGTTTCCTAGGGCATGCACATGTTCCACAACAGCAGGGTGGGCATGTCGGAACGGGCAACTGGACAGATGCTTGAAAAGGGGACACAGAGGGCTGCAGGCGGCACATGCTGTGGTGCAGCTGGGCCACAGTGCGGACTAGGGTGATGCCTAGGTGGTCCATAGGAATGCTGAAACAGTAGTGCAGCCAGACAGCAACTGATGAGGGCCCAACATGGGCATGAGTGTGCTCCCCACAGTGTCACAGGGGATAGTACCCAGCAGGTACCCCCAAGGGCACAGAGCACTGGCAGGCGGTGCTGGGGGGAAGCGTGGACAGCTATGCAGGCACCCCTACCCCAGAACCCACAACATAGGCAGCCACCTACCCACACACTGGATGGCCTGAGACTGCGCTCCACCAGCACCACCAGCAGAAGGGCATGTCAGCAGGGTGGCAGAGGGGTACTGGTGGTGGAGGGGGCAGTGGCAGCTGCCCAGAGCAGACCATGGCCTAGCCCTGTGTAGGTGGGTGCCATGCACTGCAACAGACAGGCCCTGTCTGACGAACAGTCATGGTATCACCGGGGAATGCCACCATCTCTGTGGCAACATGGTGGTGCAGTGCACACAGCCAGTGTGCTCAGAAGCAGAAGGTCACAGGTTCGAGTCCCAGCTGTGGTTCCTGCCAACCCAGTCCCCATATTTTACCCACTACTAAAACGTGCTAATACATACAGAACCTTTATTTCAGATGACGTAAACATGCCCAAAACATCTACATTTTACCCTACAGAGCACAGACACCTTAAACATGCACATTACCTAGAGCAGTCTCTCCCAAATGCAGTCCTGGAGGGCCAAACACCATTCAGTTTCCATGCTGCCTCTAATAAATATGGCTGTGCTGCATTTCTATGCACCGCCCCATGGTATGCAGATGTATCTCATGCATATTCATTAGGGACAGCATGAAAACCCGAACAGTGTTTGGCCCTCCAGGACTGGAGTTGGGAACCTCTGCCCTAGAGCAGCGGCCAACAGGGGCAGACACACACGCACCCACAGGCTCCATTATCCGAAGCCTCCTGGAGAGGCAGGCTGTTGGGCCTGCGTGCATCTCCCAATACTAGCACTTGCATACCTTAGCAATGCCACCCTAAACATGGGAAAACTGTACACAACTATCAAAAGGTTGCTATGATAACTGGCAGATAGCAATTCCTATGTTAAGCACAATTGGCTGATTGAGCTGCATCATAGCAACCTTTCTGATGTCTGTGGAGTGTGCCTCAGGTCTGGTGTCTGACAGAGTGACCCCAACAGTATTGCGTACCATAGCCATGCCTGCACTGTGCCCAGGACTAGTGTGGTGGCCAGGGCTGCCAAACACCTCTATAGTTGCACAATGCTGGCATAGGTGTGTGGAGTGTGTGTCTGTCTATCCAGTGTGTGGTGGCTGCCAACACCCTCCACAGCCCACACTGCTAGCACTGTTGCCAGTATTGGCCTGCCAATGTGCATAATGAGGAGCAAGGTACTGTGGGAATAGCCTGGATAGGGTGGCATGGCCTGGCTGCATCTGCACAGGGCAATGGCTCGGACACTGTAGTGCCCGGCCACCACCTGCATGGACAGGGTGGCCACAGCATGTCCTGCTGGGAGGTCACTCTCACCCTGACTGAGCAGTGACCACCAATATACAAAAAAACCCCTACCAGGTTAAAATCTGAATACAAAATGAAAAACAACCCTGGTGCCCAGAACCCAGTCTTCACATACCATTAAAGTAACTTTTTGTCGGAAAAGCCAACCCAGCAAAGAGGATCATGCCTCAAGCCGTCGTGGCCCGTCCATTTTATTCATTTAAATACTAAAAATAAACCACTTTGGAAGCAGCATAAATCTCATTACTTAGCTGAGTCCATCGAAGTAGAAAGCCTTATAATCATGCAGCCAGCAGCATAGAGACGACGTGACTCGTTTCGGGGTATTTTCAAAAAGCCCCTGCTTCAGGTCAAAGCCGCTGCTATCTCTTCAGCCATTTAAATGAATAAAATGGACGGGCCACGACGGCTTGAGGCATGATCCTCTTTGCTGGGTTGGCTTTTCCGACAAAAAGTAAGTTACTTTAATGGTATGTGAAGACTGGGTTCTGGGCACCAGGGTTGTTTTTCATTTTGTGAGCAGTGACCACGGCATGGCTAGGTTCCCCCATAGTGCTATATAGTATTTCTCTCATGTGATATTTATGGGTTCTCTTTTGAGGCCCAATCACTGACTTATCTGCTTGGTGTGTATGCTGACATCCCAGTTCTGGGTACACGCATCTCCCCAGGAACATTATTTTATTTATTTATTTACATTCTCTTATATACCGCGCTATTCTGCATCAGTGCGGTTTACATTGAACATACTGAAATTACATTGAACAGGGCATTATAACTTGGAGATAACTATTTTACAGGGAGCATGGGCTATGGAGGGTTAAGTGGCTTGCCCAAGACCACAAGGAGCACCTGTGGGACTAGAAACCCCAGTCCTATGCAACATGCACTATGGACTAGCTAGCAGACTGTCTGCAGCTAGTATGTGTCTTGCTGGAACACCTTGCAGGGTGCAGCGGCTGGAGGCTTGCTGCTGGAGAATGTCATATAGTGGTGGGGGGGGGGGGCAGCTGAGCATTTCCAGGCCTACTGTCTGTCTGCTATTGCTTTATGGATGTGTACAGCTCTGCATTGCCTGCCCTGTAGGGTGTCTGTTCCCCAGCAGGACTGGGGTTGATGGTCCCCTCTACTGCCACCATTGCAGGGAAGTAGAATGTGGATCTGTTGGTGGGCGATCCTGTTGCCCACCCTGAACCCCAAAGGGTGGGTTGTATGGTGGTACATAATCCGCCTATGGGTCCAAACACCCCTCCTTCACCTACATCATGTAACCATGGCACCAACACAGGATATGCACTATTCTGGGTGCATCATAGCCCATAAGGGCTAGACATGACTGAGAAATACAAAAGGACACAGATGTATCCTAGATGTGTCTGCAGGGACTACCTATCACACACAGTAGCACTGATGGGGACCTGCAGCATGGCGTATTTCAGCCATGAAAGGTGCTGTGGACCTGGTGCTTTGTGCCCCACCTCACCCTCAGGGTGAGCACAGTACCCGCACAATGTGATGGTCAGTAGCTACTCTGTGCCAGTACCACACACGGTCAGTTCCCCCTACCAGGCCGAGGTGCTGTGGTGGTGCATATCCCATCTTGTGCCCATCTGTAGACTGCTGATTTGCATATGCAGTGCATCATGGGTACAGGTGGGTTAACCCTATCCTGGTAACCACAGCAGACAGTTTGTGTGGTGCTTATGTTTATGTTTATGTTTATTTTGAATTTGATATACCGCTCAGGCCCGAGGCATTAGAGCGGTTTACAATACTATATCATTTGAGGAAAAAGGAAAGGAACGCCATTTATATGATAGGACAGAGAAGAGGACAGAGACAGTCAAACAGATAGGAGAAGAAGAGGAACATGGAACAGCACGTTATCACAAAATAGCAGCACATCACTCTAGTCCACATCATGTCATCAATGCCACTCACAGCAACGGACGCCATGGACCAACGCCTAAGGGCCACACCAAAGGGCCCTCTGGCGAGGCCCTCAGGCGCGGGCGCGCCTCTGAGGCGGCAGATTTCAAGCCGTTGGTGTGGCAGGCAGGGGAGAGGAGGAGGAGCTCCCGCTCACTCCCTCCACGATGGTCGCTGCTCCCGATTCTGGCGGGGTGCCTCTGAGGCGGCAGATTTCAAGCCGTTGGTGTGGCAGGCAGGGGAGAGGAGGAGGAGCTCCCGCTCACTCCCTCCATGATGGTCGCTGCTCCCGATTCTGGCGGGGTGCCTCTGAGGCGGCAGATTTCAAGCCGTTGGTGTGGCAGGCAGGGGAGAGGAGGAGGAGCTTCTGTAGCCAGCCAGGGGTTTGTTAGCAGCTATAGAGCTGTAGCCCACTGGTTACTTCACTGCCTGTGGAGCCAGAGGCCATGGGTTCATACCCATGGTGGGGTTATTTGATAAGGCTGTCCGAGGCATTGTCTATTTTTAATGTACATTAGTGCTGCCAGCAAAAACACCCTCAGTGTACTGTAACCATAAGGCGCCCCATAAGGCACCTTATAAGGTGCCTTATCAGGTGTCCTCTAAAGCGCCTTATAGGGTGCCCTATAGGGGACATTATAGGGTGCCTTGGAGGACAGTGCACTTTATAATGTGCCCTATGGAGTGCCTTATAGGGTGCCTTATGCGGCACCTTAGGTTACGGCACGTGAGGGTGTGTTTGCTGGCAGCACTAATTAAACTACAAATAAAATGCCTCAAAAATCAATACTTACACATAAAAGCTAATGCCTCAGCCAGCCTTATGGATTAGGCACACTGGGGGATCAAACTCATGACCCCTGTACCATCAGTCAGTGTATTAACCATTGTGCTACACTTCGGTTTCTGTGTTTGCATGTCTGCGCCCCTACTTAAGATTACCGCGCGTTGACGTGCTTAGCGGCGTCTCGCCCAATAATGTGCGCAGCGCACGTTATCGCGCGATAATCCCATTTTGCTACTTTAAGACCGACACGCCCACTCCTTTTATGGCATCCTGCACACTAACGCCGGGTGCACGTTAAGACAGTTTAGTAAACATGCCCCCTAGTCTTTCTATATTCTGATAACGTAAACAATCGATCTACATTTACCCATTCCACTCCATTCATTAATTTATAGACTTCTATCATATCTCCCCTCAGCCTTCTCTTTTCCAGGTTAAAGAGCCCTAACCTTTTTAGCCTTTCTTCATAGGAGTATCCTTCTATCCCCTTTACCATTTTGGTGGCTCTTCTCTGAACCTTTTCTAATAACGCTATATCCTTTTTAAGATACGGCGACCAGAATTGCACACAATATTCAAGGTGCGGTCTCACCATGGAAAGATATAGATGCATTATAATATCTTTCGTTTTATTTTCCATTCCTTTCGTTATGATACCTAGCATTCTATTTGCTCTCTTGGCTGCCGCTGCACACTGGGCCGAGGGTTTTAACATGTTATCCACAATGACACTTAAATCATTTTTCTGGGTGTTGGTTCCTAATTTGAAACCTTGCATCGTGTAACCATAGTTTGGGTTCCTCCTCCCTAGGTGCATAACTTTGCACTTGTCCACATTAAATTTCATCTGCCATTTTGATGCCCAGTCTTCGAATTTATCAAGATCCTCTTGCAATTTTCCACAATCCTCTTGGGTTTTAACAACTTTAAATAGTTTTGTGTCATCTGCAAATTTGATAACCTCACTCGTTATTCCCTTTTCCAGGTCATTTATGAATATGTCAAAAAGCAGCAGACCCAGCACAGATCCCTGGGGTACACCACTATTCACCTTTCTCCATTGGGAAAATTGGCCATTTAGCCCTACCCTCTGCTTTCTATCTTTTAACCACTTCCTGATCCAGAATAGTACACTGCCTCCTATCCCATGACTCTTTAGTTTTGCCAAAAGTCTCTGATGAGGGACCTTGTCAAAGGCTTTCTGAAAGTCCAGTTACACTATGTCAACAGACTCACCTTTGTCCACCTGTTTATTCACACCTTCAAAAAAATATAACAGATTATTAAGACAAGATCTTCCTTGTCTAAAGCCATGTTGGCTGTCTCCCATTAGGCCATGATTATCTACATGCTGAGTAATTTTGTTCTTTATGATGGTTTCTACCATTTTTCCCGGTACTGATGTCAGGCTCACCGGTCTGTAGCTTCCTGGATCACCACTGGAACCCTTTTTAAAAATTGGCGTTACACTGGCGGTCCTCCAATCTTCAGGTATTACAGATGATTTTAATGAAAGTTCACAGATTACTAATAGCAGGTCTGCAATCTCATATTTCAGTTCTTTCAACACTCTTGGATGTATACTGTCCGGCCCAGGTGATTTGCTACTCTTTAGTTTATCTAATAGTTGTAATACATCTTCCCGATGTATCGATATTTCCTTCACTTCACACCTTTAAATACCACTTCAGTCATGGGTAACATCCCTACATCTTCCTCAGTAAAGACTGAAGCAAAGAATTCATTCAGTCTCTCTGCTATCGCCTTGTCACCTCTTAGTGCCCCTTTAACCCCTCTATCATCTAATGGACCAACTGACTCTCTCACAGGTTTTTTGCTACGAATGTACTTGAAAAGGTCTTTTCTTCACGTTTTTGCTTCCGCAGCAAGCTTCTTCTCAAATTCTCCCTTTGCCTGCCTTATCAATGCCTTGCATTTGACTTGACAGTGCTTGTGCTGTTTCCAGGTTTCGTCGTTTGGCTCTTTTTTCCATTTCCTGAAAGATGCTTTTTTGGCAACAACAGCCTCTGACCTCACCTTTAAACCATGCTGGCAGTTTTTTGGACTTCCTTCCACTTTTCTTAAAGCGTGGAATACAGCTGGTCTGGGCTTCCAAGATAGTATTTTTCAACAACAGCCAAGCCTGATGTACGTCTTTAACCTTTGCAACTGCTCCTTTTAGTTTTTCTTAACTGTTTTCCTCATTTTATCATAGTCTCCCTTTCGAAAGTTAAAAGGTAGTACTGTGGATTTCCTTACTATCCCTCCTCCGCTAATTAAATCAAAGGCGATCATGCTATGATCACTATTGCCAAGTGGCCCCAACAACCTTATCTCTTGCACTAGATCTGGTGTTCCACTAAGGATTAGGTCTAATATGGCTTCCCCTCTGGTCAGTTCATGAACCAGCTGCTCCAAGAAGCAGTCATTTATTTCATCTAGGAACTTTATCTCCCTAGCATGTCCTGCCATGACACTGACCCAGTTGATACCAGGGTAGTTGAAATCGCCCATTATAAGTACTGTGCTGTAACTTTTGTTAGCTTCCTTGATTTCTTTGAGCATTTCATCATCCATTTGGTCATTCTGGCCAGGCGCTCGATAGTACACCCCCACTGCCATTGCCTTCCCCCTTTTACATGGAATTTCAATCCATATAGATTCTACAGCAGATTTTGTTTCCTGCAAAACTTTAATCCTTTCTTACTCAATGCCCTCTCTAACATAGAGAGCAACCCCTCCACCAATTTGATCAGCTCTATCATTACGATATAGTTTGTACCCAGGTATCACAGTGTCCCACTGCTTGTCCTCCTTCCACCATGTCTCTGATATTCAAGCTTCTTCTCAAATTCTCCCTTTGCCTACCTTATCAATGCCTTGCATTTAACTTGCCAGTGCTTGTGCTGTTTCCAGGTTTCGTTGTTTAGCTCTTTTTTCCATTTCCTGAAAGATGCTTTTTTGGCAACAACAGCCTCTCTGACCTCACCTTTAAACCATGCTGGCAGTTTTTTGGACTTCCTTCCACTTTTCTTAAAGTGTGGAATACAGCTGGTCTGGGCTTCCAAGATAGTATTTTTCAACAACACCCAAGCTTGATGTAAGTCTTTAACCTTTGTAACTGCTCCTTTTAATTTTTTTTTAACTATTTTCCTCATTTTATCATAGTCTCCCTTTCGAAAGTTAAAAGGTAGTACTGTGGATTTCCTTACTATCCCTCCTCCACTAATTAAATCAAACGCGATCATGCTATAATCACTATTGCCAAGTCCAATAGTGGGATGGTCCTCTTGGTCTTGTTGAGAGTGCTAATGTGAGCTGATCAGAGAGACGGAGCTGAGAGGCTGTGGAGGATTTTGAATGTTGTGGTGATGACTTTGTGTTTTGCCCTTTGGGAGACTGGAAGCCAGCGTAGTCTTTTTAGGATTGGTTTTATGTGTTGTCCGTTAGCACTGACTGTTAGAATTCTGGCAGCAGTATTCTGCACTAGTTGAAGTGGGTATAGTGCATGTTTGGGTTAACCTTGATAGATAATGTTTCCATAGACCGGGTGCAGTGTGATAATGGCTTGCACTACAGATCTGAAATCGTTGTACTGTAAGAGATGTCAAAGGGGCTTGAGGAGCTTCAACTTCCAGTAGGCTACTCTTGCTGTGTTTTTAATGTGTGTGCACATGTTGATGTTGCTGTCAATGGTTATGCCTAGGTACTTGATTTCTTTCTTTATAGCTGTTTCTGATTCTTGTGATACAATCTTTTTTGGCGGCTTGAATTCTTGATCTCTGAATATGAGTAGGGCTTCTGTTTTGTTTTTGTTGACTGTGAGGTTTATGTCTGCAAGGAAGTTTGTTACTGCGGTGAAGACGTCAGATATGATTGTAAAGTCTGGGTTGGTGGTATTGAATATCATGTAAAACATGATATCATCTGCATAGAGATGAAAATACATGTTCCATCTTCTTAGTAGATTACAGATAGGCTGAATGTATAAATTGATCCAGAGAGGACTGAACCTTGAGGATGCCTTGTGTTATTTTAAAGGGTTTTGACTCTGTGGTACCGACCTTTACTTGCATTGTTCTGTCCTGGAGGTAAGATGCAAACCATTTTAATGTGTCATTTGTTAATCCAATGCTGGTGAGTCTATTTAACATTATGTGATGTGCTACTGAATTAAAAGCAGCACTAATAGCAAGGAAGATGAGCACAAATCCATGTCGAGGTTTGTCTAAGCCAAGGATGAGTCTGTTGAAGAGGCCAGTTAATAATGTTTCAATGCCATGGTGAGGGCGGAAGCCGTGCTGTTGTGGATCTAGCGGGGCGTGTAGGTCAACATGATCTTGAAGTTGCCGCTGTATGACTTTTTCTATTATTTTAGCCAGAAATGGGATACTGGCAATCGGGCGATATGAGCTGGGGCTTGTTAAATCTGATGAGGCCTTTTTTTAGAATGGGGCGTATTGAGGCTTGCTTGAATGCTGGAGGTAGGTACCTTTGCATAAGGGAGGTGTGTACTATCCTTAGGATGGTCTGAGCAAACTGATTGCGCAGCAGTTTTAGCCAGGCTACCGGGCATGGGTCCAGGGGTGATCTAGTGGTATTTAAATTGTTGATGATATCAAGAAGATCTCTCTTAGTTATTGGGTTGAAGTTGTTCCAGGGGTGATAATTTTGAGTGCTGTTCTGTTGCTGCTTTTGTACATATTGTTGTGCCATATTTGTGCTCTGTTTGTTGTAGAGAAAGTCAGCCATGGCTTGGGGATCTACTTGTATTGTCCGGTTTGCCAAGTCAGATGATTTGGGTTCACCAGTCATTTGGGACACAATCGCAAATAATTCTCTAGGACAGTTAAGTGATTTTGTGAGTATGCTTGTGATGATTGTTCTGAAGCAGTGTCTTGATAGTTTTGTCTCGAGACCTTTTCCAATTTCTTTCTAATCGTCTGAGGTTCTGTCTGGCCTGTTCCAGTTTTTTGGTGAACCATGGGGGGTGTATTGATTTGTGGTGCTTCGTTGAATGGCGTACATTGAATGTAGCGACATTATTTATTATCTGGTTCCATGAGTTGATAAATGTATCTAGGTCATGTATGTCAGAATTTGTTAGTTTAGAGGTCTTATCTAGGAAGTATTCTTGGTTGAAGGCTTTGAACCACTGTTTATGATGTTGTCTCGGGATATTTGGTTGAGTATAGTTGGTTGGAATAGTAAGGGATATCATGGCATGGTCAAACCATGACACTGGGTCAATTTGTAGGTTTTGATCCTTTTTGTTTAATGTGTTGGGTATGAATATAAGGTCTAGAGAAGATCCTTTGTCATGGGTTGGGACATCTATAATCTGTATCAAGAGTAAAGATTCCATCACATTTAGGAATGCGCTGGAGTGTTTTATTGTAGTAGAGGTTAGGTTCAGGTCTCTCATGAGTATGCAGCAGTTTTTCTTGCCCGAGTGGGTACACACTTCATCTAGAATAGCAGATAGATAATCAGCGTTGTTAGTGTGTTTTCTATAGGTCAGACATATTGTAAGGTTGGCATTGGAGATGGTTAGGTAGTCTAGCGTTTGAAGTGACTGGGAGTTGATCAGGAAGAAATTAAGATGTTATTTGGCAAGAATTAGGATTCCTCCACCTCTGTTTTGTAGTCTGGGGCAATTAAATAGGGTGTATTGTGAGGTAGTTAGCGGGTTGAGTAGAACGTTGTCAGAGTCTGTGATCCAGCTTTCCATGATGCACATCAGGTCAGAGTCTGTATATTGTTTATGGTCTATAAAGGTCTGAACTTTGTTATGGACAGAGCGAGCATTGATAAGCGAGCATTTGATTGGATATGCTGCTTGTTTATGATTTGTAGATATGGGCTGGAGGGGCACTGTATTGATCTGTATAAGTCTGCGAGCTGTCTTAGATAGTGGAATTTTATAATGTGTTACGAAGTGCAAGAGGTTTGGTTTATGATTGGTATGTTGTTATTTTGATGATTAAGTATTTGGGTTGATGTTATAAGGGGGAGTGAAGCCAGCAGTATCATTGTGTAGAGGATGAGAGTTTGTGGAATCATGTTCAGTTGGTATATATCAGCTGACTGAAGAACTTCATGGGCGATGGCCAAGGAGGATCCTGATAGACAGACATAAAAAGGCATGTCTGATCTTTGCCCAAACCCACCTTGAGAAACCCCAATCCTTCTGAGAAAATGTTCTGTGGACAGATGAAACCAAATGAGCTCTTTTTGCCTAGCAAACTAGTGATAAATTTATAGGTAAAGAAATGAAGCTTATAAAGCAGAAAGCATCCTTCCTACAATTAAATATGATGGAGATTCTATAATGTTGTGGGGCTGTTTTGCTGCCTCAGGAACTGGAGGCCTGTAACATATTAAAGGAATATGAAGTCAGAGGACTTACCAAGGAATTATGGAGCAATTTTTGTTACTTAGTATCAGCAAGCTAGGTCTTGGTCAAAAGTTATGGGTCCTCCAGTAGGACAATGGCCATAAACATAGATCCAAAAGTACAAAAAATGGTTAGGAAGGGGGAAATGGACTGTTTTAAACTGTCCAGCAACGAGTCCTGATCTTAATCCAAATGACAACCTTTGGAAAGAGATGAAATCTGCCATTGGTAAAAGGAATCCTGGAAATATTCATGAACTGGAACAAATTTCAGTTGAAGAATGGGAGAAACTATTAGCAGATAGATGTATAAAAGTTATAGATGGCTACAAGAAACGTTTGGAGGCTGTCCTCACTGCCAAGGGCTGTGCAACCAAATACTAGTGAAGAGCGCCATTAATCCTGTCCAGGTCATATTTTTTTTTCTCAGAAATTTCTACATCTACATTGCATGGTCATCTCCTTTTTATTTTTTGTATGCCTTTGAACATAGTATTAAAATATTATGATAACATACAGTTGGAATATTTTCAATTATTTCTCAAGATATTGTACACAACATACCTAAAATGCAAGGGTGCCAATAATGTTAACTACAACTGCAACTGATGTTAATTTCGATGTTTCCTTGCCTTGACCTTTAGTGAAAAGGCTAGTTATGAATAGTTTAAATAAATCTGAGGGGTCACAGGGCATTTGAAGAATGTACCCACTTGAGATTGTAGTGATCTTAAGTGGATAATAACTTTCCATTATTGATCCCTTGTAAATTTTAACACCTTATCTAAAGCGAATCCCAAAAGGTGATAGTAAGAAGATATAGTTCACATAGACCAGGGTAATATGATCATTTAATTGAGTTTCTGTAAACAGATGAGCCACTGTGTTTTGTACCACTTGTAGCGGTTTTAAATAAGAAGAGGGGAGACCAAAAAAGATCATATTGCAGTAGGCTAGTGGCAAGAGAACCAGGATTTGGACAGTGGTCCAAAAGTTAGATATATCTATAACATTTTTTTAACCTCTTAGTAATTGGAGCTTAAAAAAACTTTTTTTTTTGTTAATTCTCTTATGTGAGAACAGAAAATCAAAGATTCATCAATAAGGATACGCAGGTAATGAACCCATTTGGCAATAAAGACATTCTAACCTCCTATAGTCAATACAGTAGGTATCTGGATATCAGAATCACGATGGATAATTAATACTTCAGTTTTCAACAGATCTGGCTATAGGCCTTGAGATACTAGCCATGAATCTACTTTAGTCAGAGAATCAGATAAATAACATAAACGTCCTTCATATCCTTCGGAAACTGGAAGAAAAAGCATAATTTTGTCTGTATAATAGCAGATGGATTGGTACAATAACAGTAACTATGGGTGCCATTCTATCAACAATGAGCCACCTGACTGAAGACTGAACACAACTATACAGAGGGTTGCCATCAGTTGATACCGCCTTGATGGCACTTAACAACAATAACAATGCTGAGTCTCCTATTCCAACTGCAGAGAGTTGCTTTAACAAAAAATCATGAATAACCGAGTCAAATGCAGCCAAAACCTTTAGAAATAGTACAATTATGGATTGACCATGGCCCAAAGTTGCTAGCCATTTAAATTGCAAACTGAGATGAATACATTTTTTCCTTATTTAGGAATGCCTTTGTGTTCTTACTTATGTTCGGTTGCAGTATTTATTACAAAAGGGTATGCATTTTTTTGTATGCACTTTTAAAATGCAAAAACGTCCCTCACCGCACCCCCCATTCCCCCCCAAAAGAATACCTAGAGGGACAGACGATTGTGGTAAATCTCTTTCTTGAATTTGAGCATTGCTGCTTTAATGATAATAAAATGAAAAAAAAAAGTGATTGATAACTTGGATCCAGAAGCACTGAATCCAAAAAATAAGTATGTAACAGTGGTTAGAGCAACAGTCTCTAGTATCTAAAAGATCAGGGTTTGATTCCCACTAGCACTCCTTGTAACCTTGTGCAAGTCACTTTACCCTTTATTGCCTCGGAAGAAAAGGCCTGGCAATCTACTTCTTGTCATACCTTGCCTAGAAAACCCAGGGGCTGCTGGATCACCAGGAGTCAGCATTGATTTGATGGCACTTAACTGTTTTTTTTTTTTAACAAAATATATATATTTACTGTGGTGCTGCCACAGCTATTAGGCACACTTACTCAAAAATGAACGAAGCCGAAGGACAAGTTCCATCAAATTGCTAGTCAAGCAGTTCATAGTCCAGTTTACTAGGAAATAGAATTGAATTCTGATGTTCATTATTCCTCTACCATATGAAATTGCTAATTTCATGTAGAGCGTGTAAGATCACTTAAGTACTTTAAAATAGCAGATGAGTCACTTGTAATTCATGAAATTAACCCCCCACTAGCTGTTGAAATTTAGTGCAATCAAAGATGATTTTCCTGACAGTAGTCACTAGAATAAGAAATCCCAGTAACCACCTGCTTTGGCCCCATACCCAGAATACAATAAGGGGGATTGCCCAGTGGCAGTCTGGTCTTCCCAAGATTGAATTGCCTGGCTATGGTAATTGAATTGTTGAATAACTGCAGGTATCAGTTTGCTTTTTTTGCATTAGTCTGCTATTTTAGTAGCTTAGTGCAGGGGCGGCTCAAGGCAATCTGCTGCCTGAGGTGACAGATGAGATGGCGCCCCTCATCCCGGAGCAGGGGGGTGGGGTGTCTTTCTCAAAACTCCAGTCAGGGATTGAACCAAACCAAAAAGCAGATTAGATAATGTGAAGGAAATGCAAGATGTTTGCACACCAAGGAACTCAAAGAAAGAGCAAGAACCGCAGCACTGTTTGTAACACCAAATTATAACTCATTTTTATTTTGTTGTTATAAACTGTGTTATGGTTCTTGCTTTTTTTCTTTTTTGAACATATATTTTGCATCCACAGAACCCCCTCCCTCAACAATGGGTGCAGAGCAGAAGTAGGATATTCACTCCCAGAACTCAATTTCTTAAAAAAATAAAAAAATTTGATTCCAACTATCTCACTAACAGCAATAAACATTCTCCAGTACCAGGCATATTCTGAACTAATACAAAACCCTACAACACAGTCACTGAGGATCTGTAGAGCAAACGTACTATACCATACCAGCTCAACTTCCAAAAATCACATAAGGAGCCTACCCCAAAAAAGCATAACTGTAAATACTGCAGCGGACCCTGAAACATCCAAACATATTTGAAAAGCTAAACAATTCAGATTACTACAGAACAGATCCCTACATAAAAACACCATGTTAACAGAAGACCTGGCCTTGGCCACAAACTCAGAACACAGACCCTCACCAAGTACAGAATAAGTGACTATAACCTAAAAATAAACATATGTAGATAAAAATTAAACTGCAACCCCAAAAAGTCAGATTCTGCATACAATGCAATGCCAGAGAAATAGAAAGAGATGCATTTCCCTGTACTTTATAAAATATAAAGATAGCACCAAGACTGTTCGTTAAATTGAAAATAAAATTCTCTTCTACCTTGTCAGACGGCTGCCTGGGTGAGAATCTTCACAGTCTTGTCAAGTGCATATATCTATATGATTTGCAAGGTATTGTGGGCAATGTAGTTTATTCACACCAGACACAGCTGCTGACAATAATTTAGTTGTGCTCTTGGGTAAAGCCAATAAGATATTTATTTATGGGGTTATTTCTCCCAACACAGATATGCTTGGTAGCACATAAATTAGGTAACTTGCTTTCAGTGTTAACTTGGAAAAACAAAGTCAAAATCAGGAAACAACAAATGAAAAGCCACAAAGCAAGAAACAAACTGTTCTTTTCAGGTTAACTTCTGATTATTGCCCACATAGATACAGAAGTGATTCTCTCCTAGCTCACAAGCAATTAGGTAAGGCTTAATTGCTAGCAGTTATCCAGCTGAAACCCCTTAGCTGGCTTGCTTTCTACTGTGTGGGTCAAAATCCTGCTTCAGGAGCTTTTCTGGGTAGATTAAAGAACAAATTTGTATTTCTTTGTGATGGTTGCTGTACTTTATAACAGAAAGTTACCAACGGAGTTTAGATAGAGAGCAGTCCATATAAACAGGATCCTCATCTGCTATTATTCCCCCTTGTTCAACAAGCATGGGTTCAATATCATGGATTGGCACAGATGAATCTCTCAATGGAGCATTTTCAGGAGAATACTTGTTTCCCTGCTGTCTTTCAAGGTTATAGCTAGGGCATAGATCAGTGTTCATACCTGAGCTTCCATTGCTGCTAGAGTTCCTCTCTATATAGCCTGGCCAGTATGTAGTCCAGTTCTTATGTCCAGCCTTCCAATCCAGATCCCTGGACACTGGATCTCTCTTCACATACCTTCTGGCACAGGTCTTAGGGTCCCTTCCACGTGCAGCCGTCTCCCTCACAGGTAGCCTCTGGTGATTCCTAGCTCTGCAGCACCATTCCTCTGGCTTTCCCCAGTCCAATGGTGTATGCTGGCCCTTGGAATACCTCCCAGTATATGTACTGCTTTGGACTCTTCTAGACCTCTCAAAGGCTTTTCTCCTCTTTCTTCCAGAGGGTTTCCTTGCCTCTCTGTCTGTCCGGTTTGGCTTCTGCTTCTGATGATCCTTCAGATGAAACTGATGATCATTCTCTGGATATCCAAGGTGATCATGAAGATGGTCATCTGTAGAATAAACTCTACTCTTATTCTGCCTAGATGAGTGCTCCTCCCTAACACAGCGCAGCTGTGCTGAATCAGGCCCTGCCCTTTGAGATGAGTGCTTAGGGATTACCTCATAGCCCTCCTGATTGAACACACGTTTCCCCACTTCAGCTCCTCTAATGGCTGTTGGAAATCTGGTGCATTCTGGGACTGGTAGTCTTTTATGGCAAAATTCTGTTTTCTTATTTCTACCAGAACTGACAGGTTGCTTGTTCAGAGTCACTTCACCTTTTCTATAGTTCCTTCCTGAGCTATGATAAGCTTCTTTATCACATACCCCCCTGCTTAAGTTATTACGGACTGGTTTAACTGGTGAAACTTCTTTCCTACAGTCCGTAATACCTACGAGAGTGTTATCTTTTTGAAGCTCACTTACTTCCTGACTGGCTTCAGGGTCATTATTATTTACAGGCCTCTCCTTCCAAGACTTAAGTACATTAATATGGTAGGTCTGCCTACGCCCTCTTGCATTTTCTACCATATAAGACACTGGGCTCACTTGTTTAACAACCTTCCATGGCCCTTTCCACTGTACTTCAAATTTTGGAGCTGTACCTGCTACCTGAACCAAAACCTTTTCACCAATGCTTAATTGGCGGCTTTTGGCCTTCCTATCATACCACCGTTTCTGGCGCACTTGACTGTCCTGCAGGTTCCTCTCAGCAACCTGTGACGTCCTTTTCAAACGTGCTCTCAAGTCACGTAGAAACAGTGGCACCTCCTGACTTCCTGGTTCAGGATCAATCCATTGTTCCCTCAAAATGTCTAACAAACCCCGAGGAGCCCTACCATACATCAATTCATATGGAGTTACACCTAGGGACACCTGAATTCTTTCCCTGCAGGCATATAAGGCAAAGGGCAATAACATATCCCATTCTTTTACCTCTCCTGCTAACCCCCTTCTCAACATTTGCTTGAGAGTTTGGTTGAATCTCTCCACCAAACCGTTTGATTGTGGATGGTAGGCTGAGGTTTTCACGTGATGAATGCCAAAGGCATCCCAGACCTGGGCCAAATATTTGGATACAAAATTGGACCCTCGGTCAGTCAACACCTCTCTTGGGAATCCCACTTCACAAAACAATTTTACTAGCTCTAAAGCTATTGTTTTTGCAGAAACATTCCTCAATGGTATGGCCCAGGGAAACCTTGTTGCCTGATCTACCATAACTAGGATGTATTGGAAACCTCGGGGCGTTTTGACTAATAGGTCTACAATATCCATGGCAATGCGACCAATTGGGTCTGTGATAATTGGCATGGGAATCAATGGCACCACCGGTGGGTGAGCCGCTATAACTCGCTGACACGCTGGACATGCAGCACAAAACTGGGCAGTTTCTTTGAAAATACCTGGCCAGTAAAAACGCTTAAGTATTTGATCCAGCATTCCTTGCATCCCTTTATGACCTCCAACTAGATGATCATGTGCTAATCTAAGTACTAGCCCTTTGAAAGTTGTGGGTACCACCAATTGTTTACGTATGGTCCCATTCCTGGGGTCCTGACTCTCTCTATATAATATGTCATTATCTAGTCTGAATCTGGGTAATTCCTCCCTGACCTCCTGAGCATACTTAAAAGCTCGGGTGAGAGCTTGATCAGCTCGCTGCTCTTGTGGAAAGTTAGGAAACTTTGCCACTAACTCAGCTGGCACCCAGGGTAATCTTTGACCAGCTAACAGCTCAGCCCTACCCTGTGCTCTGCAAAGTCTCTCACGCCGCTTTTGTGCTTTCAACTTTCTTACTTTACCTGATGATGGGGTTATTAAATCATCATGAGAGGGTAAGTCTCCTAATAACTCTGCCTGCTCCCCCTCCTCCTTCTGCTGGCTCTCTACCTTAGCCTGCGAGCGGGTGGATACAAGGCCCCTCTTATTACCCATAGTTTGGCCTTCTGGAAGTTTAACCATCTTTTTAGCTAGGGACTGAGGACTTCCAAATAAAGGCCCGGGAGCTATTACCATTAAACCTTCTCCCTCCTTCTTTCCTAGTCCTTCCACTAGACCCTGCTTAAATCTTGGCCAGTCTCTTCCTAGAACCAAATCAAAGGGTAGCCTAGGCACCACTGCTAACAGGACTTCCTCTTGTCCCCCTAGGCACTTAACCTTTAGCCTATAGTTGGGATATGATGTTGCAGCACCATGAATGCATCTGATGTGAACTTGGCTTTCAGGGGTTCTAGGCACAAATCCTTCTTGGGCCTCTATCCTCTTCCAAAGCCTTTTTGACATCATACTCTGGTCTGCCCCAGAGTCTAACAAAGCATTTGTGGTAATTCCTTGCACATCAACCATCAAAAGAAATCCTTCTTTGGGCTGTTTTAAATCCACACCCATTAAGTTAGTGTGTGTCTGGCATCTCTTTTTTAAATGTCCCCATTTTGCACACTTGAAACATTTCTTTCTATTCCACTGTGTCATCTGGTTTGATACAGTACATTCATTTTCAGAAACATTTTTAATTATTCTCTTTTCTGATACAGCACATCTAGCCTCAGCACCAATCTTCAGAGGGCCACCCATTCTATGGCAAGCCTGCGTGGCTTCCAAGAATCTCTCTGCTAGCATGGTTGCCTCTCCAAGATTTTGGCAATTTTGCTGTATAAGGAAAGTGTGCAAATCTTTAGGCACCCCAGACATAAATTGTTCAAGCATTATAATATCTAATAACATTTCTACCGTCTTTTGCTCAGGCTCCAACCATTTTACAGCTAAACCTCTGATTCTCTGACTCAGAGCCCTGGGTGTTTCACCCACTCTCAATGTAGTAGCTCTAAACATTCGCCTATACTCTGAAATAGACAACCCTAGGCGATCTCTAATAACAGTCTTTTCCTCCTGGGACAGCTTCCTGGAACAACCCCTTTTCCTCCAAAGTGTAGTTGAGGGAAAATCTTTTTTTCCAGCTTTAAACTTGAACTTTAGTTGTAATCCTCAGCAAGTAAATCCCCTTTTGTGCAAAAGCAATCATGCCAACTACGCCATTTGTCAGACGGCTGCCTGGGTGAGAATCTTCACAGTCTTGTCAAGTGCATATATCTATATGATTTGCAAGGTATTGTGGGCAATGTAGTTTATTCACACCAGACACAACTGCTGACAATAATTTAGTTGTGCTCTTGGGTAAAGCCAATAAGATATTTATTTATGGGGTTATTTCTCCCAACACAGATATGCTTGGTAGCAAATAAATTAGGTAACTTGCTTTCAGTGTTAACTTGGAAAAACAAAGTCAAAATCAGGAAACAACAAATGAAAAGCCACAAAGCAAGAAACAAACTGTTCTTTTCAGGTTAACTTCTGATTATTGCCCACATAGATACAGAAGTGATTCTCTCCTAGCTCACAAGCAATTAGGTAAGGCTTAATTGCTAGCAGTTATCCAGCTGAAACCCCTTAGCTGGCTTGCTTTCTACTGTGTGGGTCAAAATCCTGCTTCAGGAGCTTTTCTGGGTAGATTAAAGAACAAATTTGTATTTCTTTGTGATGGTTGCTGTACTTTATAACAGAAAGTTACCAACGGAGTTTAGATAGAGAGCAGTCCATATAAACAGGATCCTCATCTGCTATTATTCCCCCTTGTTCAATAAGCATGGGTTCAATATCATGGATTGGCACAGATGAATCTCTCAATGGAGCATTTTCAGGAGAATACTTGTTTCCCTGCTGTCTTTCAAGGTTATAGCTAGGGCATAGATCAGTGTTCATACCTGAGCTTTCATTGCTGCTAGAGTTCCTCTCTATATAGCCTGGCCAGTATGTAGTCCAGTTCTTATGTCCAGCCTTCCAATCCAGATCCCTGGACACTGGATCTCTCTTCACATACCTTCTGGCACAGGTCTTAGGGTCCCTTCCACGTGCAGCTGTCTCCCTCACAGGTAGCCTCTGGTGATTCCTAGCTCTGCAGCACCATTCCTCTGGCTTTCCCCAGTCCAATGGTGTATGCTGGCCCTTGGAATACCTCCCAGTATACGTACTGCTTTGGACTCTTCTAGACCTCTCAAAGGCTTTTCTCCTCTTTCTTCCAGAGGGTTTCCTTGCCTCTCTGTCTGTCCGGTTTGGCTTCTGCTTCTGATGATCCTTCAGATGAAACTGATGATCATTCTCTGGATATCCAAGGTGATCATGAAGATGGTCATCTGTAGAATAAACTCTACTCTTATTCTGCCTAGATGAGTGCTCCTCCCTAACACAGCGCAGCTGTGCTGAATCAGGCCCTGCCCTTTGAGATGAGTGCTTAGGGATTACCTCATAGCCCTCCTGATTGAACACACGTTTCCCCACTTCAGCTCCTCTAATGGCTGTTGGAAATCTGGTGCATTCTGGGACTGGTAATCTTTTATGGCAAAATTCTGTTTTCTTATTTCTACCAGAACTGACAGGTTGCTTGTTCAGAGTCACTTCACCTTTTCTATAGCTCCTTCCTGAGCTATGATAAGCTTCCTTATCACAACCTTTATTGTCTGACCATTTTATTCTTGATCATGCTTGTCCCAATCTGAGGTTTCTGCTTTCCTCCACCTCCTAATGCACCCCCCCACCCCCCCGTTTACTTCCTCCCAGGGGTAGCATGATGGTGATGCAGAACCATGTACGGAAATTCATTGTAACATTATTTGCATAAATTTAGCTTTCTTTATTTTAAAATATATATGCTGGCAATCAAAAATCCTAGGTGACTTCCAAACATATACATGCCATTATTAAAATAGATGTTACAATAAAACGCATAATAAAAAAACATTAAATTTGATTAATGAAAAACCCCTTACACAGCCCCCCCCCCATCAGACCATCACCAATCTGCACATCAGATTTATTTCGGTATGACCAGATTATTGATGAGGAGAGAAGATATAAAATGAGAAACTAATCCTGGTATCCATGAATTCAAACATTGGATTGGATTGTGCTAGAGCTGGAAAAGTGTGGAACTCAACAGCGGTGAAGCTATCAGGCTACTAAACAAAATTAAACTGAGACTTTCCCTTAAAATTTGATATTTCCTTTAATCTGACCTGATAAAATATTTTAAATTTCAGTCTGGCAGCATAAAGAACACAAAACTTCAAATCTCAAAAACAATACATATTCCAGTTCCCCCCCCCAACCTAAAGCACCTCCATTTCCACAAAAACAGGAGCAACTTGGCACCCCAACACAGCACTTCCTATCCTCTGAAAAACAAGAGAGACTTTGTAACCAAGAAGGGCTTGTCAACCCCAACATAACTCCTGAAACTGCACACTGGACCAGTATGGTATTAATGTAAATATATATTCTGCAAAAGAACAAAGGAAATGCAAGATGCTCGCGCACCAAGGAGCTAAAAGAAAAAACGAGAATCACAGCACAGTTTATAATGCAATGCAATGTATGCCTTCGAGTCAATGCTGACTCCTTGCGACCCAGCTGCTCCTGGGTTTTCTTGGCAGTGTGACTGGAAGTAAATTGCCAGGCCTTTCTTCTGAGGCAATGGAGGGTTAAGTGGCTTGCCCAAGACCACAAGGAGTGCTAGTGGGAATCAAACCCAAATTATAACTCATTTTATTTTGTTATATACTGTGATAAGGAGAGCTGTGTGGATCAAATGGAATGGAGGAAAAGTGAGGAATACACCTTTAAAAGCAGAGGTAAACAAGGTTTCCATAGAAACCACAAGCTAGCGAAGCATGCAGTAGCTAGAGTTAAGCCCTGCCCTAGCAGTGACGTAAGAGCTAGTTTGAGCCCTAACAAATCTCACATGTGCAGCAAGGAGGGTGTGGCTGGAGAGAAGCACCATTTTAAAGCTGCTTCAGAGTTTTGTAGGGAGGAGCCCGGCAGAGACACAGGTACAGTTTCTGAGCTTACCAGAGACATAGTGGAGAGAGAAGGAGAAGTGGAGACTGCTGATTCTTATTCTCAGAGAGCACTGGAACCAAAGCTGAAGCTTCTGCCAAAGCACCCCAGAGAGGAGAAACTGGAAAGGTTTGACTCCAGGTGGGGAAACAGCTCCGATAGCAAGGGAAGCAATATACGTTGGGAAGGTACGTTTGCTTCAGTTCCTAGCAGGGGCTGTGCTGAGGACGTTGTCAGGGAGCTGAGGTTAAGCGCTGAACAGAGTGCTGGCAGAAATGCAGTGAAAACAGCTCCAAGCAGAAGTAAAAGGAATTCAAGTAAGTCCAATGAGACAGCACTAGAGGCTGTGGAAAAGCTGTTTGCAAGAGAGAAAGGCTCATTCCCTAAGTAATGTGGGTGCTGACCAGAAAGAACAGTTTTTAGGAAAACTTCAGAAGCTTCTGCACAATATTAAGTTTAAACCCTGTGATAAAGGCTCCCAGGAAGACAACCCAATTGAACCTTGTGAAGACATGCAAATAGATGTTTATGAGACACCTCTTGATAATGACGTAATTGAAATGGATTGCTCGTTTTGTAAAACAAACAGCTTGAACATGTGCTAGGCTCATGCGGTGAGGAGAAGTTTGCATAGCCCGTGTGTTAAGTTGAAAGGGAAAGAACTGTTGCTGAAAACTTTAAGTTTACCTGATGTAGCTGTGAAGGGCATTTATCTAGGAGGAGCCTGAGAACAGCTGCTGTGTAAAGAATACTTCTGAGTTTGATGTTTCAGCCTAATTTGTTCCTGATATCCTTTACTTTGGAGAAAGAATCCTTGTCTTGTGTTGCGCTATGAATTTGATGCGAGGGGGAAACCCAGAATAAATATCTTTGTTTGCCTTGAACACCCCATGTGGTCAAACTACTTTGTCTGAAGAGTGATAGAAACTACAAGTCCCAGCATCCATTGCTGGAAACCAAGTCTTGGGACATTACTTAAAGGCAAATAAGGTAGCCCTTTTGCCTACCAGCCCTTGGCCTAGGCAGGGGGTCACGACAATACTGTGTTATGGTTCTCGCTTTTTCTTTTTGAATATATATTCTGCATCTACAGAAACCTCTCCCTCAACAATGGGTGCAGAGCAGAAGTAGGACATTCATCCACAGAACTCAATATATTAAAAAAAAATCGGATTCTGGTCATCTCAACAACAACAACAAACATTCTCTACTACCAGGCATATTGGGAACCAATATAAAACCCTATAAAAGTCACCGAAGATCTACAAGGCCAAATCTACCATACCATACCAGGATAAACTTCCAAAACTCACATAAGGAATCTACCCAGAAAGAGCATCCATACACCTATTTGAAAAGCTGAACAAGTCAAATTATTACAGCACTGTATAGCTCCCTATGTACAAACTCCATGTTAATAGAACACATGGTCTCAGTCACACACTCAGAACACAGACCCTCACCAAGTACAGAATAAGTGACTAAAATCTAATGTAAAAATAAAAATATGTAGACAAAAATTAAACTGAATCCCTAAGAAGCCAGACTTCGCATGAAGTGCAACATCAGATAAATAAGAGATGTAGTTCCCCATAAAGATCGTGCAAAGTCCAATCACTAAATTGAAAATAAAATTATTTTTTCTACCTTTGTTGTCTGATCATTTTATTCTCTGATCATGCTGGTCCTGATCTGAGGCTTCTGCTTTCCTGTCTTCTCTTAGCTCTCTTTCTATGCTCTATAGTCCATCTGCCATTTCTTGTCTGTTCTTTTGTTTTCTTCACTTCCTTCCATCAGCCTATTTCGTCCTAGTAACCCTCCCCAGTATCAGCCCCCTTTTCCAATCCTCCCCTCCCAGTACCTTCCAATTTCAACCCCCTTGCTTTCCCAGAACTTCTACTAGTGTCCATTTCCTTCCAGTCCCCCTCTTTCCCCACTGTCCAGACCCTTCTAGTCCAAATAACATCCCAGTGTCCCCTCCCAGCCCCCACCCCCATTACCCAGCCACCTACCAGTCCCATCACAAGTGTCAGCTCCCTTCCATCCCCCTCCAGTCCCATCCCCAGATGTCAGCTCCCTTCCATCCCTCTCCTCCCTTCCCTAGTAGCATCACCCTTCCAGTCCCCCTCCAGTACCATCCCCAGCTCCTTTCCAGCCTCTCCTCCCCATGTCAGCCCCCTTCCAGCCCCCACCTTCCCCTGTGTCAGCTCTCTTCCAGCTCTCCCCACTGTCAGCCCCTCCCCCCATGTCAGTCCCTTCTAGTCCTCACCTTCCCCCTATGTCAGCTCCCTTGCAGACCCCACCTTCCTTTGTCAGTTCTCTTCCAGCCCCCTCCTCCTCCAATGTCAACCCAGTTGCAGACCCCACCTTCCCATCATGTCAATTCCCTTCCAGCCCCCTCCTCCCCCTGTGTCATCCCCATTGCAGACCCAACCTTCCCCTCATGTCAATTCCCTTCGAGCCCCCTTCTCCCTTGGGTCAGCCCCATTGCACACTCCACCTTCCCTTGTCAGTTCCCTTTCAGGCTCCTCCTCCCCCATTTTCAACCCAGTTGCAGACCCCACCTTCCTGTCATGTCAATTCCCTTCCAGCCCCCTCCTCCCTCTGTTTCATCCCCATTGCCGACCCCACCTTCCCTTCCAGCCATCCCCCTGTCAGCCCAGTTGCAGACTCCACCTTTCCCTTGTCAATTCCCTTCCAGCTCCTCCTCTCCCCCCATGTCAGCCCTGTTGCAGATCTCACCTTTCCCTCATGTCAATTCCCTACCAGTCCCCCCTATCAGGCCAGTTACAGACTCCACCTTTCCCTTGTCAATTCTCTTCCAGCCCCCTCCTCCCCCCATGTCAGCCTCGTTGCAGATCTCACCTTCCCCTCATGTCAAGTCCCTTCTAGCCCACCAGTGTCAGCCTTGTTGCAGACCCCACCTTTCCCTTGTCAGTTCCCTTCTAGCCCTCTCCTCCCCTCTCCCCGTGTCAGCCAGCAATCAGTCCCCACCTTCCCCCATGTTAGTTCCTCTACTGCAGACTCTCCGCCTCCTTTTCCTGCAGCTGCGGCTCCCTGCCTCTTAGAGAACCTCGGCTGTGCTGGTAATCTGCAGTTTAAATAAAAAGCGAAACTGGTGCAGAACCTTCCCGCTTCTTGAAAGACTCCGTGCAGCTTTTCCCACCCCCAAAGGAAGTTACATGTAACTTCCTTTGGGGGCAGGATGAAGCTGCACGGAGTCCTTCACCGAGGTGGGAAGGCTCCGCACCGGCTTCGCTTTTATTTAAACTGCAGATTACCAGCACAGCCGTGGTTCTCTAAGAGGTAGGGGGCCGCGGCTGCAGGAAAAGGAGGTGGTGAGTTTGTCTCTGCCAAGAAGTGGACTCGGCAACAGCAGCAGCAGCAACTTGTGCATTTGGTTTTTTGTTTGTTTGTTTCTTTGTTTTTTTTAACTTTTGAAGGCGAAGTGAGGCGACTGTTTTGGGGGCATTTTTTGCCGCCCTCAAAATTTTGTCACCTGAGGCAGCCGCCTCACTTCAGATCATTATAGAGCCACCCCTGGCCTAGTGGTTAGAGCAACTGCCTAGTACCCAGAAGATCAAAGGTTCAATTCCCACTTGCACTCCTTGTGACCTTGGGCAAGTCACTTTACCCTCCATTGCCTCAGAAGAAAAGGCCTGGCAATCTACTTCTGGTGATACATTGCCAAGAAAACCCAGAAGAAGCTGGATCACCAGGAGTCAGCACTGACTTGACAGCACTATAAAAAAGAAAAACAAAAAAACTGGAAAGGAGCTGTGTAGACAGGATAACTTTGTAAAGAAAATTGGGTAGGGGATCATGAGAAGTGTAGGATTGGTAAGGTGTTAGAAGTTGGTTTGTCAGGCTATTAATTTATGTACTGTTTCTGTTTTAACTTTGTGCTGTCTATAAGGCTGAAAAGGCAGAATTTAACTATTTAAATTAAAATTAATCCTTTTGGGGCTAGTACTATTCCTTCCACAGGCAACGAGAGCTTAATAGAGCTGACAGATTGCATTTGTTAACCTTCAGAAAGTAACATCTCTATCCACCCAATGTGTTAATTTTTCTTTTGGGAAGCCGACACAGTAGGGTTTCCCAACAAGAATATCTTTCAGTTTCTGTTTGGAGCCTTTTTATTATTCTCTTATAACTTAAGATTGTTTAATTTGTATTTAGGATTCAACCAGCTTTCCCGCTCAGGATCTCCAGCCCAATCGGGGCTGTGGGAGAAGGAGGAGGAGCCACACTCAACAAAGAAGCCGCCGTCGGCGGGACAGCAAAGCAGCTCGCAGCCATCTTCTGCTCCCCCGATCGGGGTCGAGCAGCCTGAGCGGGCCTGCCAGCTTTCCCGCTCAGGATCTCCAGCCCAATCGGGGCTGTGGGAGAAGGAGGAGGAGCCACACTCAACAGCCGCCGTCGGCGGGACAGCAAAGCAGCCCGCAGCCATCTTCTGCTCCCCCGATCGGGGTCGAGCACCCTGAGCGGGCCTGCCAGCTTTCCCGCTCAGGATCTCCAGCCCAATCGGGGCTGTGGGAGAAGGAGGAGGAGCCACACTCAATAAAGAAGCCGCCATCGGCGGGACAGCAAAGCAGCCCGCAGCCATCTTCTGCTCCCCCGATCGGGGTCGAGCACCCTGAGCGGGCCTGCCAGCTTTCCCGCTCAGGATCTCCAGCCCAATTGGGGCTGTGGGAGAAGGAGGAGGAGCCACACTCAACAAAGAAGCCGCCGTCGGCGGGACAGCAAAGCAGCCCGCAGCCATCTTCTGCTCCCCCGATCGGGGTCGAGCACCCTGAGCGGGCCTGCCAGCTTTCCCGCTCAGGATCTCCAGCCCAATCGGGGCTGTGGGAGAAGGAGGAGGAGCCACACTCAACAAAGAAGCCACCGTCAGGCGGTCCCGCGCCTGGCGGGCCCGCGCCTGAGGGCCTTGCCATAAGGCCCTTAGGCAGGGACCCAACGCAGGCCAGAAAGCTGAATTAAGGAAAGGCAGTCCCAGAATAGAGTGCAATCCTCTAGAGAGCTAAACGGGTACTTTACCCTGGAACTTCTTCATAAGCATTATTATACGTCAGACCCTGCCCCAACGGGTCTCTGCTAACTATATATATTTCATTCCCGTCGCCGGGCTAAAACATCATAACAACACTAATTTATCATTGTGGTAATAACTAATGATTGACAACTGACTGCTTAAGTGAACTGCCTGTGTACATACCTTTTTTCTTCGCAATTTACATTATTGCCTGTTAATTATACATGGTCTCTGATCTGTACCCATGCCATATGTCTGTATATACCTATGATGCTTCCCTGACTGCATATGATACAGCTAATTATCTACGGTGTCATTCTGCCAGTCAAATTGGTGCACCTACCAGCCTGCTTTAACAGCATTATTTAAACAAGTAGCCCACCCACACGTCTCCTTTCAAACACGCACTTTCGAAGATTCTAAAATGGCCTTCCACTTCATTGCCTTTGTCAGTTTTTACCTTCTCACAGCTTGGCTTGGGAACTCCCTCGCCCTTTCCCCCTCATCCAATCAAATCCCAATTCTTCAGAATCACGGGAGAAGATGGTCAGGGACCCCCTATCATTATCCAAAAGGTGAAGCTCATACGCGCCACTCTCACTTGCTACACATCGCACTCCAACAATCTAGGAAAACTAAACAAGAGGAATCCCCTCATTCCCAAAGCCTAAAATGTGCCCTCATAAATGCACGTTCAATTCGTAAGAAATGGCCGGTCATCACAGACATAATTTCCCTCCATAATCTGGATATACTCATGATCACTGAAACCTGGCTGTCATATGAGGACAATGTCCTCCTAAACCAACTCATACTCCCCAACTTCTCTATACACACACGACATAGAGAAAATAAGAAGGGAGGAGGAGCGCTCATACTCACCAAGACAGATCTTCATTTCCATACAACTGACTCCACTAGCACAAACAACTTGGATATAATATCCATTGCAAACGAACAGTGCTCTATCAACCTGCTATACAGAGCCCCCTCATCCTCCCTGGACGACCTCCCTACTATTTTAGACCTAGCTGCCAACATCCACAATCCCAATACACCAAACTGGATAATGGGAGATTTCAATCTCCCATCTTTGCATCAAAATCAGGCTTCCGCCCTCCTAGATGCTATTGAAGATCTGGGATACAAGCAAATAATCAAAGAATCCACGCATATAAAGGGAAATATTCTCGACATGGTGTTCACTCCACAGTCTGTCCTTGAACCAAGCCGCGACCTCGTGATGTCTGTTACCTCTGTACCTTGGTCAGACCACAAGCTAATCAACTTCCAGATACCCATTAACAACAAGCAACCACAGGACAACAGAAGATTGAACAGCACCTCAAAAGCGTCAACAAGACGTTTTCGACCATTCAACAGAGAGCTCATCCTGTCTGAGACCCACCCACTCCTCAACGACACAACTCTCAACCTCGAAGATTTGATCTCCTCCTGGAACAGCAACTTTATCGCCATTGCACAACAACCACACCTTAATAACACCCCAAGGAAAAGAAACTCTGCTCCATGGTACTCCCCTGAGCTGCGGTCTTCTCTTACACACTTGCGAAGACTTGCGAGACGATGGCGCCGATCATTCTCCATAGAGGATCAGACAGCTTACAAACTCCACTTATCAATTCATCGAGAGACAATCACGGCCAAAAGGAAGCAATTTCACACTGACACCCTCAAAAGATCACTGAACAAACCATGTGATCTGTTCAATTTAGTCAAAACCCTATCGAATGAACCATCTGAGCAGCATGATGAGATTCACCCACAAAAATTTGCTGACTACCTGCAGTCTAAACTACTACAGACAGATAAGGTCTCAGCAGCCACCGCACAAGAGCCAACCTGCCTAATGTCCCTATCTATGTTCTCCACACCATCCGCAAAATACATTGAGGACACAATCACATCTCTCAATACCACCACGGCTCAAACTGATCCTTGCCCAGCCTTTTGGATAAAGGAGCTACGCAGTGAGTTCAGTCCTTTCATTACAAGACTTATGAACCTATCATTCACAACTGGATCTTTCCCCACAGCACTCAAACATACATCCATTAGACCCCTTTTAAAAAACTCCAAACTAGACCCCCAGAGGGTCGACTCATACAGACCCATAGCTAGTATACCTCTACTAGATAAAATAATTGAGAAAGAGGTACAAAGGCAAATCCAAGATCACATAGACTCCGCGGCCCCTCTAGATCAGTGCCAGCATGGGTTCAGAGAGTCTCATGGCGTGGAAACCCTCCTTACCACCCTCTTCAATAATATAATCACAGTCATCGACAACATCCATCAAGGTTTTGTGCTTATTTTCTTAGACATCGCTGCAGCATTCGACTCAGTAAGTCATGATCTTCTCCTGGGGTGACTAAAAGAGAAGGGCATCTGCGACACTGCACTCGAATGGTGTAAATCATATCTGGCTGGAAGATTGCAACATGTAAAATCCGGAGCTGTAGAATCAAAACCTTTCCATCAAAGGCAAGGTGTACCGCAAGGTTCCTCTCTATCATCACTTATGTTCAACATATACATGCAGCCCATCTGCAATATCATCAGATCTTTCAATGTGAACTGTTTGATATATGCAGATGATATACTGCTCTACATGCCATTCTCTACGGATCAAATGGACCTTTCCCCCCTGATAGAATGTTTCGACGCAGTTTCAGAATGGCTCCAATCTCAAAACCTCTGTATTCAACACAAGAAAACTGAGGTGCTCTTCCTCACGAGGGACCACAATTTCACTCCACCACCCCATGTAAGAGTTAAGGAAGCAGATCTGCAAACAAAAGCCACAATAAGATACCTTGGGGTCACGTTGGACCAACGTCTTGATATGAAGGTACACATAGGTAACATAGTTAGAGCAATATATTTGAAGATCCGAACACTCGGGCACCTGCGTTCCTTATTAGATCCAGACAACTTCCGGACCATATACTAAGCACTACTCCTACCTCACTTCGACTATGCTAACGCCATTTTACAAGGCCTCCCACAATCTACCTTGAACCCGCTACAACTTGCCATGAATGTCGCAGCAAGGGTCCTCCATGGGGCCTCTAGGAGCGACCATGTGACGCCTATCCTGAAGCAGCTTCACTGGCTCCCCATACATGGAAGGCTTGTTTTCAAGACCTTACTACTGACCTTCAAGGCCGTCAATGGTTTTTCATCCTCCTCACTTACAGAGCTCATTCACACCGTTCCACCGAACAGATCCAGAAGACCAACAGCAATAAACTCTCTAATAATTCCGAAGGCCTTGACAAAATGCACCCTGACAACGGCAAACAGGGCTTTCAAATTTTGCGCCCCAAGATGCTGGAATGCTCTACCAGCGAACATTCGTGCTATCGTTGACTTAGCCCAGTTCAGGAAGACACTCAAATATCACCTGTTCCTCAAGTACTACCCAGTCAGCAATGACGCCTAGCTAACCCCACCAAAGAAATTAACTACATGATACTTCTAGAGCTTTGTCATAATGCCTATTTGTAGATATTTCATGTAAATAGTTCACCCATGTTATCCAAGTTTGTACACCTTGTTCTCTGTAAAACCGAACAGCCTGTTGTTCTGGTCTTTTGTTTTAATGTAAACCGCGCTGATGGCGAATAGTGTGGTATATAAGAAACTGTAATAAATTAAATAAATAAATAAATAAAACCAGATGTTTTTCCAAGGCAATGCTCAAGGTGAGTTTACAGTTCATGCGCATAAGGTATTTCTCATCCCCAGGTTGGTGACTGGGGCATTGGAGTGCCATGTAAGTTGCAAGTAAGTGGAATAGCCCAGACACCAGGCCTCACTGCATTCTCTTTACCTCCCCATCCCCCCATTTCGGCCCATCCACCCAGTTTCTTACCAGCTCCCTTATTCCAAACAAAACACAACATACTCAAGATTGGTAACAAACTTTGGTTGCAGTTTTATCAACAAGACTTTAACATGAGGCTGACCCGAGCCAACATAACACATCATGGTATATATCAGTCAACTATGTCCCCTTGCCGGACAATGCCACCCACCAGCCATATTATTAGCAAGGTGGTGCATCATCCTCCCTCCCACCCCTTGCCTAGCACTGCCAACTTTGCCATGTAATTAGCAAAGGCCGGCCACCTTTCCCCGAACCGGGCAGAGATTCTCACCGAGATTCCACCCACCCCCTCACAAAGAACTTCGCTCCCTTGCATCTACATACCAGCCGTTCAGCCCCGCTGTCACAGCGTGTGTTGGCTTGGGATCTTGCCACAGGTGCAAAGTAGTTAAACTATCCTTGCACAGCACCACACCGCCCCTCCCCCAAAAAGGTAAGCTGCGACCAATGTCAGCTCTGCCGTGACACCGTCTCTAATGCCTCTTGCCAGTCGTTTAATAAATTGATCCTTTCCTACAGGCGAAAGATGAACCCCATCTGTGCAATACAAACTTATTTCTGCTCAGGGGTGCTGAACTTGTAAGCTGCCTGTCTGCTGGACCCAGTGCCAAATCTGCCTATTCACTTTCACTAGGCACTGGGACCATCTGCGCTGTGACCATCAAGCTCTCCGCGGAATGATATCAGACCATACAATAAGTACCACAGGCAACAGTGACCATATAACCGCAATATTTCACTGTACAGCCCAAATGAGCTGTTTACCTGTCCAGCTGGACAGATCATTGCCCCCAAGATGAATAACAAGTCCTGTTGGCTGGCAGCGCTGGTTGGCCTAATGTCGGACCATCTACAACAGCTGCCATCACTGCATGCCCTGCTCACCCATCCATGGCAGCCATAAGCCCTGCAGCACAAGCCCAAGATGAGGTCCTAATGGTCACAAGGAGGCCCGGCCCAGTAAAGAAATGAATGGGCCAGGATCCACCAATTTTCATGGGAAGGGCAACCATTTACAACAAGACAAAGGTGGCTGCCATCTGATCAAACCAAGATGGCTGAGCTCTGAAAGATAGCAAAACAGTTAATATCCCTTGACCCCTCTCCTGAGCTCTGCTGGCTCAGACCTCCCCTTACCTGTAGGAGATGGGCAGCAGAGAGCGGTTTGGGCGGCTGTGTAGGGCGGGAGGTGCTCATGGCAAAGGTGGATATCGAATCTGCCTTTCAGCTACTACTGGTCCATCCTTCAGCTTTTTCACTATTGAGTTTTTGATTCAGTGCTTGATTTTATTTTGACAAGTGTATGCCAATGGTGTTTGCTACATCTTGTGCCTATTTCGAGGCCTTCAGCAGTTTTTCACATTGGGTCCTGGGGTTCAAAAGACGGTATGGTCTATAGTAGTACATTATCTGGATGATTTTTTATTTATTGGTCCCGAACAATTGGATGCATGTGACATGTTGTTGACAGCTTTTACAGTGATGGCACAGGAGTTTGGCTTGCCCTTAGCGGTGGAAAAAAACATGGGCCTGGTAACGTCTCACAATTCTTGGAACAGAGTTGGACTCAGTAGCGTTAGTGGCGCAGCTACCGATTGAGAAAGTTGGAAAGCTGAGAGATCTGGTGTCAGCAGTGGGGTCGGTATCTAAGATTAAGCTTCGGGACCTGCAGTCTTTGGTTGCATTTCTTAACTTCACCTGTCAGGTCATTCCAGTGGGGTGCCCCTTTTCTAGGCATTTGTCTCTAGCAATGGCTGGGATAGTGAAGTCTTATCACCACATTAGGGTATCTCAGGGCATGTGCTTGTGTATGTGGGATGCTTTCCTGACGGCTTGTTTCTGGGTTGACTCGCAATATTGCCTTTTTGGAATTAATTCCCATTGTTGTTGCCTTGGTGGTATGGCCTGCGTATCTTCAAAATAGAAGAGTAGTATTTTGGTGCAACAATGCAGCAGTAGTCAAGACTATCAACAGGCAATCGCCCAAGTGTATGCGGGTAATGGCTTTAATGTGAGTATTCGTACCTGCTTGCTTACGCTTCAGTGTAACTGCCAGAGCTCGTCATGTGCTGGGTATGCAGAATACCATAGCTGATGCATTGTTGCATTTTAATTGGTCCCATTTTTGCCTGTTGGTGCCCAGAGCAGAAGAGGCAGCTACAGCAATACTGGTGCATCTTTGGCAGATTGGAACCCAGACATGATGGCCTTATTGCAAGCATCAGTGGCACCAGTGACGTGGTTGACGTACCTACGTGGATATAGGAAGGTGGATGCCTATCTGACCAGTATGGCTTGGCTTGGCGGGCGGGTTGCTGATGATTGGCTAGGCCTATTTGTAGTATGGGCCAAGACTGCGGGATAGTCCATGGCAGCAATCCGGTCCTCATTGGCCAGGTTTTCATTTTTCAGCAAAACTGCAGGATGGGGCAATCCTCGGGTCACGTTTGTGGTCCAGCGCCTGCTAGCAGGTTAGGAAAGGGTGTCCCCTGGCCCATGGGATTGGCGGCGCCCTGTGTTGCACAAGTTGCTGGTCCGTATATGGGCTGCGTTGCCAGCAGTCACTTCTTCCAACTTTGAGTCCTTGCTTTTTCGAGCATTATTTGTGCTAGCATTTTTTGGGGCATTCAAAGTCAAGAATTAGTTCCGTGGTCTGGGAAAAGGGGCACAGGGGGGCTTAGATTCGAAACATGTGCTGGTGGAGCATAAACAAGTGCATATTTTTCTCCCTTGATCCAAGACGGATCAGAGCAGAAGAGGGGGTTGGGTGGTCCTTAACAGAATTCACCCACTACCCACCTGCCCGGTGCATAATTTGCAGGTTTATGTGACTTGGCGCCCTAGGACTGAAGACTGCTTATTTCTACATGAAGATTCTTACCCTGTGATGCAGTTCCAATTTACAGCAGTACTTCGCCTGACTCTGCGGCACTTGGGTTGTGATGAGGGTCAGTTTGTGTCTCATTCATTCCGTACTGGGGCGGCTACCAGTACCGCCGCAGCTGGGCTAGATTCAGCAGTGATTTAACAGATTGGTAGATGGCGCTCTGGCACCTATGCAGGATACATTTGTCCGCATGATGCGTGAACTGGGGCCAAAAGCACAGCCAGCTCAGTCACTCCCCCCTCCCACGCACAGCCAAACAGCCAATGAAATCGTCCCGTGCTGCCGACTGCAGGGTGATTTCAAATATCTCCACCACTGCTCCTGACTACCCTTCCGCCTCCCCCCCCTGCGCTTTTCTGTGCAGCAGATCCGCAGGCCAAGGTGCCGGGGCATCTGGTTACTGGGCGGCTCCCGGGACCCTTATCCTGCGGCCTACTGCATGAGCGTTAGCAACAGACACTGGGTTTGAACCCTGGCTTCCTTGATTCTTGGACTGCTGCACTATCCATTAGACCCGTAATTTGTCAAGGCTATACATAGGAATTTTTTTTTCCAAAATATTTTTCACAAAAAATTAAGTTGGTTATACTGTGCCATATTTCAGTAGTACATATGGTGAGTGGTACTAGGTGCCTGTATCAATTATGTTTAAATCTTTTTTTATTATTATTATTAACCAAAACATCAACCTTCCATTCTATTGGCTTTTGAATACAGTATGGCAAATATTCAAACATTACAACCGTTATTGCTGAAACAATTTACAGATTTATAATTCCCCCCCTCCTCCCCACCTTCCCTCTCCTCCCTCCCTTCTGAAATGGTCTACTTATCAAGAGGTATTAACATTCTCCCTAACCCTCTCCGGTGGGCAGGTGCTCTTATACCCGCCAGAGGTGCTTTATTTAGGGCCTTTATCCCTTACACTACCTCCCAAAGCTCCTGAACACTATCTCTATAACCATCTTGATCAGAATATACTAACCTCCCAAATGATCCATTCTTACCTTGACACTTTAAACCTTTTAACACTGTCAGTAATTTAGCATCCCTTACCCCTGTCCTCCTTCATCCCCTTCTCCCTTCTGACCCTTCCCTCCCCCTCTACTCCTTCCCCCCGTCCCTCCCTCCCCCCATCTTTACATGGTTCTTCCATTTATTGTAGCCAACTTATACTGTTAAAATATCATTTCTCGCCCTAGCCGATACGCCTTCCGGATATGGGGACCAAATCAAGATGTTTGCTCTCCTTCGCGTGTGTTTCCTAGAGGACTCTCCTTCCCATAACACCAACTGGTGCAATAAATTTCTCCATTCCCAATATTCAGGCCCCCCTACATCTCTCCATCTACGAAGGATACATTGTTTAGCAATGAGGCAACACTTCCTCACCATCAACCTATTCCCTGCAGTGCTAAGTCCCAATGGGTCCGGAGCATCCAAAATTGCTAGGCCCGGGGTCAAGCTCAATTCCTGCCTCAATACTCCCCCCAAAAATTGTTGAATTCTACTTCAAAACTTCCCTACTTGCCCACATCCCCAGAACATATGCCCCAAATGTGCCTGCACACTACCACACCATGGGCAGCCACTGTGTTCTGCAAATCCTGCCTTCCATGCTCTATATGGTGAGATATATGCCCGCTCCGGAATTCAGAATTGCATATCTCGTAGCCAGGCCCCTGTTATTAGTCGAGGAATTCTTCCTGTTGCCTCCTCCCAGGCATATGAACCAAGATTAACTCCCAATTCCCGACCCCATTGTGTACTCAACTGTGCATAACTCTTCTCTTGAGCTATATTATTCAAGGCTCTAGAATAGTCCGCTACTGTTATCTGCTCTTTATCTTCTAACTTGAACCATTCCACTAATTTTCCAAAATTTTCCTGTCGCAGGCCTCGCCTCCCGTCCTTCATTGAAGCCATATAATACTTTAACTGCAGGTATGCGTAAAAGTGACCACTTGGTAAGTCATAGAGTTCTTTCAGGTCCAAAAAAGGTTGGAGTTCTCCCTCTTCGTTAATTACTTGCCACAGTTGTTGTATGCCCCTTAATGCCCACCCTTGAAAGAAATTTGACATTGTGCTAGGTTTAAAGTATAAATTACCCTGTAGGGGCAGGTATCCGGATAACTCAGATAGGATGTCCAATTGACCACACAGAGTCCTCCAATGAACCCCTTTCCACAGAATATTATCTCGAAGACCTTCAGGCAACTGCATTCGCAAGGCATGCATCACAGACAGTAACGCGTATGGGGCAACCAACGCTGACTCAAAGTCATAGGGGGTATACACCGATGTTCCTCTCAACCAGTCTCTAACATGGCACAACTGACATCCCAAATTATATTGTTCTAGTTTAGGTAGCCCCAACCCCCCCTGCTGCCACCGACCATATAGCCGATCAATTTTAAGTCTGGGCTTTTTTCCTTTCCAAAAGAAACTTTGGAGAGATCTTTCAATTTTTTGAATATCCTGCCTCTGCAGCTGCAGAGGAAGGAGTTGAATGCTATACAAGATTTTTGGGAAAAGTATCATTTTATAGGCAGCCACCCTACCGCTAAGAGAGAGGGGCAATTGCATCCAGTCCCGGAGCTTATTTTGAACTTCTTGTATTAGAGGCCGTACATTTTGATGATATAATCTTTTCGGGTCTTGGGGTAACCATATTCTTAAATACTTAAATTTATTTTTTGCCCATCATAGGGGAAACGATTCACCCCACCCTTCTTGTAGCCCTCCGTTAACATCTAAAGCTTCAGACGTGGTCATATTTAACTTCATCATACCATACCGCTATCATACCGCTATCATACCATACTGCGCTATCACCTCCAGAAGCCTGGGCAAAGAATCTCGTGGTTCCATCAGCATGACCAACAAATCATCCGCAAAGGCTGATCCCTTTAATGTACAGGATCCCACTTTCACCCCCTTTATATCGTCTCGGGTATAAATCATTCTCAGAAGTGGGTCTAAAGAAAGCACGAATAATAACGGGGACAACGGACAACCCTACCTTGTCCCCCTTGCTATGTCAAAACTGGATGTGACCAACCCATTCACTCCCACTACCACTGCTGGTTTCTGATATAATCCTCGGATGTCCTGTATGAACCTCACCCCCAATCCATACGCTTCTAAAGTCTCAAATAAATATGCCCACCCTACCCTGTCGAAAGCTTTTTCAGCATCAAAACTGACCAGCAAAGAGGGGGCGCCTTGTTTACGGGCCCAGTCCAAGGTTCCTAAGATTTTTCAAAACTTTTTGGTGAGATAACGCCCCTGTACAAACCCTGTCTGACATGCATGTAATAAACTGGGGAGGTGTATGGCCAACCTGTCCGCCAATATCTTTGCAAACAGCTTGAGGTCATAGTTAATTAGAGATATTGGTCTGTATGACCCCACCTCTGTCACTTCTTTACCTGGTTTTGGTAGGGCCACGATATGAGCTGTATTGTTATTATATTTGAAACCTCCCATGTCCTTCCACTTATTGAACAGGTCAGCCAACACCGGGGCAATCTGTATCTTCAGCAATTTATAATATTCTGCCCTATAGCCATCCAATCCAGGAGCCTTGCACACTGATGCTTTCTCTATACCTCTTTGCACCTCGTCTGCCATGATAGAGGCTGTTAACTGCCCTTGCTGCTCCTGCGTAAGATGGGGTAGATTCACCTCAGCCAAAAACCTTCTTATCCTTGAACATGAGGCATTCTCACTTGCATACAATTTATGATAATAATTTACAAAATTTTTTTCAATTTCTACGGCGTCAGTGTGCATCCTCCCCATCTCGTCCTTCAAAAGCGGTACAAATCAGGATCCCTGACTACGTGTCAGACAGCGTACCAATAACTTCCTTGCCTTATCCCCATAGTGGTACAATTTATATTTATAATAAACTACAGGTTTATTATAAATATACAAGGTCCTCTACTACAGGTTTATTATAAATATACAAGGTCCTCTACTACCCCCCACCTGCCCACACTCCCAATCCGTCCAGACTGGAGCATGATCTGAGATTTCATATGGTCCAATTACCGCATCTGACATTACTTGAAATAAGTCCTCAGAAACCAGTATAGCGTCAAGTCTTGCACTTGTGCCGTGTGCCCTGGATAAATGTGTATAATCTTTCTCTGTTGGGTGGAGAGCTCTCCACACGTCTATGAGTTGACACCTTTGGCAAAACCTCCTCAGATGCCTTGTGGTATTGAGACGGTTCCCCCCATGTCCTCCCGACACATCTATGCTAGGGTCTAAGACTCCATTCCAGTCGCCCCCCAAAATCATTGGGGACTCTGGTAGAGCGTCGATTTCCGCTACCATTCTAGCAAAAAAAACTTGGGTCAGGCACATTTGGAGCATACACACTACCCACTAACAACCTCCGGCCCTTGAGGTCCCTCTGTATTAATACAAACCGGCCTTCTGGGTGTGCCACAGTCTGGTCCACTTTGAAACCTAACCCCTTCTTAATTAAAATTGTGACTCCCCCTTTTTTCCCACGCGCTGATGCCCCATAGAATTGCTCTATTCCTCCCCTCTTTAATCTACCTAAGTCCTTTATAGCCTGATGGGTTTCCTGCAGCAATATAATGTCCCCTCCATGTCGCCTCATTGCATGAAAAACTTTGTTCCTTTTACAGGGACTGTCTAGTCCACATACGTTCCATGAAATTATTCTCACCCCAATTTTAATTTCTGCAACAGAATATCCAAGTATGACTTCTTCCTACATTTATTAGGAGGGCCCTCCCAGCCTAGGACCCCTCCTCCCCAAACTCTTACTAATTTTCTTCTCCTCTATGTTTCAAGTTGACTCTGCACATACCTTACCCTTTCGTACCCCTCTTGCCTCCCTCCCCCCTTGCCCTTACCCTACCTCTCTCCCACACCCTCCCCATGGCCAAGTTAGTGCTAATCCCTTTCCAATGCCCTGTATCAATTAAAAGTTAGTTGAGTTTTCAAAATTTTAGTTTGTTCTTTTAAATGCCTTGAACTTATTAATTACCATATTGGAGGAGTGGCGTAGATGAACTCACTCATGGAGAATATGATTGGACTGTATTGGTTTGTAATCACGGTTTGCTTTACAGATAGCATGCCTGCATTATGGGGCAAGTTTACTAAAATGTGCTATTGTAGCATGTATTAAGCCTCAAAAGGTAGCGTGGGAGGTGGAGTAGATCTGCACTAACTGTTGGGACATGCCTGGCATGTCCCCCTGCAGTTCCCATGGGAAGATGCACCTCAATGCATTAAGCATGTATTGGGGTTTTTCTGGACTTCCTCTACGATTATTTGGGGAATTTTTAAATTTTGTTTGGCTGCTTGTGTCCGCCCCAACATCCAAAAATTGTAAATACAGGACCTAAGCAAATTGCTCGTGCCACCATAAAAGCATGGAAAAATTTTTATTTATCTTGTCAGGTCTGTAATTTTTCCCTACACATGCAAGTGCATGTAACTTGGATGCACTTACCAGCAACCACTGAGGAGGTGGTAAATGAACCTGTGCTAATGGCAACAGTCGTGGTTAGTGAATGCCAACAATAGATGTGCTAATTGTGATGTCTCATTGGTGCCCCCACTTTGTCTGTCTTTAACCTGTCCAGTCAGTGCTCCATCATGCACTAAGCAGTTAGTATGGGGTTTTTACCATACAGTTCATGATAACAACACAACACAGCACAGCATGCAGTAAACTCCATGCTAATCATTAGCACTCTTCTGTAAACATGCCCCTATTTGCAGGTTTGGATACCTTTTATGGGATGTACAAGAAATAATGTAAGGATGTACTTCGAAAGCAACCTAGATCCCTTTTTCAGATGAACACATCATGAACCAATCGACTGCCATTTTATATGAGGTTATTTATGATGATGTACCCAACACAGCTGCTGCCAGGAGTTGCAAGTAAGTTGCATAAAGAACTTCTAGAATTTTAAGTGAAATGTGTAGCTGCCATAAGGTACATTTATCATTTGTTTTAGTAAATGTACTTCTTGTCCTTTGCAAATTTATAACTTTTCCTGAACTCTGGAGGGGGTATGAAATAACAAGCCACTGATCAGATTTTGGGTACTGAGATGATGGTGGTCATAGACAGCTGTATATAAAGAGGTACCAGTGTCTAACCAGGGGTTCCCAAACTGTGAGTTGGGACCCCAGATTGGGTCACATCATCAATGTCTGGGATCACAGAATCAGGACTGCTCCCCATTTTTCTATACCATCACTGTGACCTATACCCAGTAGTGGCAGTCAACATTGGATCATTTTAAGCAGTGAATGCTCAAGGCCCTGCCCCTTCCTCCTTTGTGGGCTTCCTGTTAGACTGGAAACCCATCGAGAGTACCCAGATCTGTGAGCAAACACTGAAATACAAAGACCTGTGCTGACTGCTGCTACTGTTATCCCCTTGCTGCTACATTCATGCTTTGGATAAGTGGGTGGGTGGGAAGAAGAAGATGTAGACGAAGGGACACAGAAATCTATTTATTTTGATCATCACCTGGGGTCATGTGAATTTATAAGTGTTAAATGGGGCACAACACAAAGAAGTGAGGTGTATCAGCAGCTGATGTCTTAAAAGCTTTATTGATGGGGAACCCTACATGTTTCGGCATAGCCTTCCTCAGGGGTTTAAAAGCCTCAAGGAAACTCAATCGTAAACACCTATGTAAATTGTTGTTTATTTTCCAATTGGCAACCTGCCTCTA
Organism: Ichthyophis bannanicus; assembly: GCA_033557465.1. Lineage (NCBI taxonomy): Eukaryota > Metazoa > Chordata > Amphibia > Gymnophiona > Ichthyophiidae > Ichthyophis > Ichthyophis bannanicus. The sequence goes on from CM066037.1 coordinate 172,475,114, forward strand.
GAAACTCAGGATTCAGCAAGCACTGCAGCTGTGCTTTTAACCCTCTTAGGAAGGCTATGCCAAAACGTGTAGGGGTTCCTCATCAATAAAGCTTTTAAAACACCAGCTGCTGAAACACCTCTCTCCTTTGTGTTGTGCTTTGCTGTTCTCTGAGAGTGGTTGCTCTTGGACTTGTTCATAAGTGTTAAATGGGGTCATGTTGGGTAAACGTTTGGTGAGCATTGGTCTAAATGACTTACTAGTCTAATGGAAATGCATTACAAGGCCTTGCCAAGTTGGGACTCTTTAAATGCATAGCACTTGCCTTTCTGGGAGTACCTCACAGCTATATACAGATCGCTACTAGTAGCTCCCCTTAAAGTCCTCTCTGGGTTTTACTATAGGCAATTTTCAAACCTAGTCGGTAGTGATCATCCTGAGTCCTTACTTGCTTGCAGCATCTATCTTCAAAAAGGAAAAGCAGCTATAGCCATTTTGTGGCTAAAATACAGACTGTATATGTTCCTCACTTAAATTCTATCTAAATATAAACATTACATAATGCAGGCCAAACATTTTCATTCTGTTTAGTTTCCTGTGTCTTTTATGGGATTTTTCTTGTTTCAGCTTTTGTTGCAGGAGCCTAGTGAACACTAATGCATGCTATTAACAATACAGAAAAAAACATTGAAAGTCATTTTGGGTTAAAAACAACATGTTATGACATCCTTGGTGCAAAATGACTACATTTTTTGAGACAGTAAGGCTATCTAGATTGTTCAAAATATACTACCCAAGTTCATTTTTTGTCTTCTTCCTAGTTCTCCATTCATCCAGTAAAACTGTAACATTTATTCAATATTTTTTGAACTAGTAATTTTCTGCTACTCCTTTTCTCTTTAGTTCAATTGGAACCAGACTAGGATCTGGAATCGTGAGCCTTTATTCGCTCTACCTGGGAAGTTTTCCCCTTGTTCTATATCTTCAACCCCACCACAAACCTAGTCAGCTGGGTCACTGCAGTCACGGAACTTAGAAGCATGAGCCCCGACTCCAACAATCTAGTGTCACTCCCATGCAAAGACCACAACTACCCCTCCACCACCACTGCATAACCAGAACCAGCTGAATTCTGGAAATAAAATTCTAAGGACATGGGGGGGGGGGGGGCTTATTATGGTTGAAGAGATTGCTATATGGCAAAGAAAACTATCTGAAAACATCTTAGAAAAGCAGCCCACGTTTAAAGTAATGGGGTATTTCTCTTCCTTGAGGAATAAAGAAGAGACAAAAATTGGCTGATACAAATGAGCAAGACATATGCCTTGGGGACGGCAGATACAATGCAGCCATTTTCCAACAGCCTACTTCTCTGGGAAAGAACATTTAAGGCAGGGTCTGGAGCTTTTTCTTATCTGTGGATTGCCATGGGAACAATTACTCAAAGTCACAGTTAGCTCTACCAAACCTTACTAAGCATTCAGTGCATTGAAATGTGCCAGCAGTATTTTAGGGCATCCTGGGGTAGAAACAATGTCCGTGAAGCAGCGCACTTCCTGCAAGTGCTTCTTACTCCTCTGAAAAGATATTAATCTTCTAACACTCAGTCTGCTCGTTGACTTACTGAATAGTTCTGTTATTCCTGGTATCAGTGGGAGGTTATTAATCCTCCTTTAATGGTTTTGCCACTTTATTGCAGAAATAGGCTCTCCCTGACAGAGTTATTTCTAATGTCCATGGCACTCACTCTAGGGGCACTGATCCTTTGTGTCCAAAATAGGTGACTAGCAGGAAGAAGCAATGAGCAGTAAGGGTGCCCATGTCCCTGTGAAGGGGTAGCATTGGTATTCTAACTCTGTTGGAAATATCACATTAAGACCCAAGAGGTTTGTGATGACTTTTATTGATTTCCTGCTATTTTACAATTTATTTTGTCCTCTGCTCACCTTTATAAGAACATAAGAACATAAGATATGCCATACTGGGTCAGACCAAGGTCCATCAAGCCCAGTATCCTGTTTCCAACAGTGGCCAATCTAGGTCATACGTACCTAGCAGTTTCCCCAAAAGACACAGGTTCCGCAATGCTTGTACTGGGTTAAGCATTGATATCCTGGTTCCCTTCTTAATAATGGTTTATGGACTTTTCCTTCAGGAACTTGTCCAAACCTTTTTTAAACCCAGCTACACTAACAGCCTTTACTACATCCTCAGGTAACAAATTCCAGAGTTTGATTACACATTAAGGGGCATGTTTACTAAAGTCCGCAAAATAGCGCCCCGCAAAATAGCGCACGGCAACGCGGCACTGAAACGCGCAGAAATGCGTTTAAACGCCCCGCACATGTGCGTGTCACCCCCGCACAGGTACGCGGCTCACTAACGGGCCCCGTACAAGTGCGGCCCGCAAATTTCCGATAGAGGCGTGGAACGGCGAAAGGAGGGCGGAGGAAGGCTCCGGAGGGGCGGAGGGACGGGGTCAATGGGTGGAGAGTGGGAGGGGAGAGGCTCCCCGCACAGTATCGGGCCCGAATTTGCATGTAAAAACTACATTTAAAGGGAAGAGAAACCATTTCCGTCAGCAATGTACAGGAAAACCGGGGAAACCAGCAAAACGTGAGCAGTGTGATACATGTGCACAGCACAAAAGTGCAAATACAAATAGAAAATGACCACAACAGAACTATTAAAAACAGTAATTCAGCTGGGGAACAGTTATAGTGATGGGCAAATACAGAAAACACACCCAGCAAAGCTCCAGAAAAAAGAAATGAACTTTTGAAGGGTTTACGGAGCCGAGTCTCTTCCAAAAAACATTTCCTTTGTTTGGAGCTTTCCTGGGAGTGTTTGGTATGGTTGCCCATTAATATCACTGTTGCCCAGCGCGGTGATATCTTGTCCCCCATTTCCCGTAGCCATTTCCGGGGTTTATGTGCACGTTGGTCACCAGACAGGGTGCATATGCCCACAGTAAAATTGCATAGAGCAGGGTTTGTGACTCCATTCTGCTAAGCTTACTACCTCCAGGGGCTGCACTGTTTCTGTGGCCATAGTGTGGTGCAGCGGACAGAGTCAGTACCTCTAGAACCAGAGGGTCAGAGGTTCAAAGCCCAGCTGGGGTACATGCCAGCCCAATCCCTATATTTTACCCACCACTGAACACAGATAGCGCAGACACCCCTGTATTGCAGGGAACATAAGCATGGGGAGAGCACCCATATTTTACCCAACAACGCGCACACACACCACAACAATGGGCATTACCTACAGCCAAGTCACCCAAATGCAGTCCCGTACTGCCACATTGCAATCAGGTCATCTGCTTTTTCTGAGAGAAGCTCATGCCAGCATGTTGACGGACGAGGACATGTGGTGCAGGGGGCAGTGGCTGCTAGCCACAGAAGACAGAGGCCCAGTCATGTGCAGGCTGGCACAGTCCACTGCAACACAGGCCCTACCGGATCCACAGTCATGGACATTCCAGGGAAATCACCCAATCTGTGGATACACGGTGGTGCAGTGCACACAGACACTGTATACAAGAGCAAAGGGTCACAGGTTCAAAGCCCAACTGGGGCAACCGCTAATCTTTTTCCCCCAATTAAACAGTGATAGTAAGGGCACACCTTTCCTGGGGAGGACATATGCAATGGCAATACGTCTATCTTTACCCCACTGAGCACACACACCATGAACAGGGCCAGTACCCAGAGCAGAATCACACAATGCAGTCCTGGTGGGGCACACACCAGTCAGGTCCCATGATGGCACTCATACAAATGCCTGTGCTGTATATCTATGCACCACACCCATGGTATGTAGATGTAGCTCATGCATATCCATGAGGGACAGCAGGAAAACCAGAACAGTGTGATGCAAACCTGGACTGGAGTTGGGAATCTGTGCCGTAAAGCAGCAGCCATCAGGGGCAGACACACCCACACCCACACCCACAGGCCTCATTGACCAATGTCTCCTGGAGAGGCAAACCATTGAACCCTGCATGTCCTACCAATGTCACCCTACACCTGAGGTATATGATACACAGCTCTGAGATGTTTGCTAGTTCCACACATACTGCTAGTTGACCCCATCCGAACAATCTGTTAGGTGTTTGCGGTGCGTGCTCCAGGCCTGGCCTCTGACGCTGTTTACCACCATGGGGAGTGGCCACCAGCTGTACTGCCTACCATATCCATGCCTTGCCGTGCTCAGGAGCGGTCTTGGTGGGCAAGGCTGATTACCTTCTCAATAGTAGCACCATGATGGCATAGGTGTGGAAGTGTGTGTTTGTCTATACCGTGGGTGTTGGCAGCAAGCCCCTTCCACAGCCCACACTGCCAATGTGCATAATGAGGTGCACGGTACCATGGGTATAGCCAGGACAGGGTGGCCTGGGCAGGATGCATCTGCACCGGGCATAGGGCACTGGCAGGGACACTGTAGTGTCCGGCCACCACCTACACAGACAGGGTGGCCAAAGCATGTCCTTCTGGGAGATCACGCTCACCCTGACTGTGCAGTGACCACAGCATGGCTAGGCACCCCCATAGTGCTGTACAGTCTTTCTCTCATGTGATACATATGGGTATCTATTTGGGGCCCAGTCACTGAGTTATCTGCTTGCTGTGTATGCTGGCAGCCCAGTTCTGTGTGCATGTGTCTCCACTGGGAACATGCACTATGGACTAACCAGCAGACTGTTTGTAGATGGCATGTGGTTTGCTGGAATGGCTTGCAGGGTGCAGTTGGCTTGCTGCAGGGGAATACCTGGTCATATGTTTGTCTGTTATTGTGTTATGGCTGTGTGTGGGGGGTGTTCCTCAGCAGGACTGGGGTTGATGTTGCCCTCTACTGCCACCTTTGCAGGGAGGTAGAGTGTGGATCTCTTGATGGGGGACCATGTTTGTCTCTAGGGGCAGCCCAGGGGGGGGGGGGGGCGCGCGCTACGGCTGTGCCTGACTGGGATATCCATGGTGTTTGTGCAGAAACTAGCTATCTTACACATTAACACTGCTTTGGAACTCCCGCTTGGCCTCCATCAGCCATGGAAAGTGTTGTAGACCTGGTCCTGGGCGCCTCATTGTACACTCAGGGTGAGGCCAGAACCCGCACGATGTAACGTTGTGTAGCTACTTTGTGCCAGTAAAACACCCGGTCAGTGCCCCCTACCAGGCCGAGTTGCTGTGTGGGTGCACCCGGTAACGTCCCCCAACAGGGCCGAGGTGCTGTGGGGGTGCATTTCCCATCTTGTGTCCATCTGTGGACAGCTAATTTGCATGTGCAGTGCATCATGGGTACGTGTGGCCTAACCCTATCCTGTTTACCCTGGCATACTATCTGTGAGATGACGTGCAGGCTATCTGCAGCCAGCCAGGGGCTTCCATACAGCTATGGTTAGGTCACTGCCTGTGCAGCCAGAGGTGATGAGTTCAAACCCACATTGGGGTCTGTGAGACAGGTGTTCAAAGCATATTTTTTTAGTTTACTGTACATATGTTGATGTCAGCAATAGCACCCTCAGTGTACTGTACCCATAAGGTGCCTCTGAGGGTGCTTTATGGGGCGCCCTATAGGGCACTGTATGGTTGCCATCCATATAGGGTGCACCATACATTATCCTGTGTCGCAACATACATGCTGCCCTATAGGGGACATTCTAGGGTGCCTTGGCAGACGGTGCACTGTAACATGTGCCTTATGGGCGGCCCTATATTAATATGCTGTGAGAGTGCGTTTGCTAGTAGTTATCATAAAACTAAAATTATAGAGCCTCCTACAGCTCTCCCCAACATAAAACATACTGCCTCAGCTAGCCTTTTTCTCTGGGCTTTGTGAGGGATTGAACACATGGCCCCTGCACCATTGCTCAGTGTCTTCACCATTGTGCTGTGGCTCTGTTCCTGTGTTTGAGCAGCAGCGCGCAGCCTTGTAGCCATTGGCGCGCCGTCTTGTGGCGCACAAAATTACAATTAACAGCACGCCGCCTTCTGGCGCGTAACATTAACAGCGCCCAACATGGGCATGCCCCTTAAAATACTGCCTCAGCCAGCTGTCTTCAATGGGCACTGGGGGGGAATTGAACCCATGATGCCTGCATGGGTGGTCAGTGTCTTAACCATTGTCCTATGGCTCCATTTCTGCTATTTGCACATCAGCGCGCCACTTATCCCTCCCACTATTGGGCTGCCCCCTCACACATCAGCGCGCCGCCTTCTGCCCACCGGCTCGCCGCCTTCTGTTGACCAATTTTATCAGTGCGCCGCCCTCTGCCGCCCAACCTTAACAGCGCGCCGCCCTCTGCCGCCCACAATAAACAGTGCGCCGTCTCATGCCGTTTAAAAAAATAGGTGCGCCGCCTTCTGCCGCCCATAATCAATATGCCTCCTACACCACTTTTGCCCATAAAATTTGATGCCTCAGCTGGTCTTTTTTGTTGGGTGCAATGGGGGTTTGAACCCCTGGACCCTGCACCATAGGTCAATGTCTTCACCGTTGTACTACGGCTTTGTTGTTTGGTTGTGCAGCAGCGCCCCACTTAGCCTTCTCACGCGCTAATGTGGGACCCGCACATTAGCGCGACTTACAAACCTACGGTCCGTTTTTTTCCTTTTTCTGCCTGGCCCGCCCACTCCTTATATGGCACCAGCACACTAACGGGGACCCGCACAGCAACGGACTTTAGTAAACATGCCTGTAAGTGAAAAAATATTTTCTTTTATTAGTCTTAAATAGTTTACCCTGTAGCTTCATTGCATGTCCCCTAGTCTTTCTATATTTTGATAACGTAAACAATCGCTCTACGTTTACCCGTTCCACTCTTCTCTGAACCTTTTCTAATAACGCTATATCCTTTTTAAGATATGGCGACCAGAATTGCACACAAAATTCAAGGTGCGGTCTCACCATGGAATGATATAGAGGCATTATAATATCTAGTTGAAAGACTTCATTAAATCACATAGAAGAGATGCTGTTTAGCTACCTCCTTATTTTAGAATAGGAGATTGTTGGGGCAATTTTTATATGTCTTCATAGTTGCAATGTCTTCAGGTACCTCTGTCTGCATGCAGTCTGTGCCTTGATCTTCAAAGGGAAAGTGTGATCATTGTCCTTTGGTAAACAATGTCCCAGTGAATTGCGGCTGCTTGTTCAGGTACTTTTTCCCTCTTGGAAATAAGGCATATAGATTTGAAAATATAGTCAGTGTATTATCTTCTTCCCCTGCTCTAGGCATGCTCCCAGAACTGCTTATATGTTATGTACTGGAAAGTATGTGTATAGTTGATCCTACCATCAGGCTTGTTTTTAGACAGGTGGGGTGGGGTGGGGGGGACACTCTTCAATCAGTCAGTTAGTCTGGGTAAATGGCTTTTGAAAAATAATCTTCATGCATCTGATCATCATCTTTTTCTTTGAAACAATTTTTTCTTCATTTCATGATTGGATTATTATGTAATGTTTTTCTCTTTCCTCACTGATAATGACTCATAGTCCTGGATCGTAAATTAGAAGGTTTGCTTGCTTATTCATTTCACTTAATTCTATACTACAGATCTTCTACATTCTCCACAGTTTGCAGTGAACATAAAAAATATTGAAAACATAAGACAAACATAAACATAAGACAAACATAAACAGTACATACAATCAAAATAATAAAACAATATAAATTATCCAAACCAACGTAACCCCCCCAATAATAAATAGCAGAAACAGGCATGATCATGAAGACTACAATAAGTAGATCACAAAGTAAAAATTAGTATCTTAAGAAAATACCTGTCTAAAATAAAATGCTTTCACTTTCTTCCTGAAATCTAAAAAGTCAGTAAGCAGTCTAAGATCAACAGTCAATCAATTCCATTCAAGTGGTCCAGATATGGACAATAATTGATTTAAAACATGAGTTGCCTGGATCTGTGGCTGTTCATATGAGCCTTTACCTAAATGATTAGGTAGGATAGGATCAGAGTTAACATATCCAAAGAAATGATAGTTGAGTCAATGTATTTTTATGTATGTCTGTTATTATATGTACAGTTGTGGTCAACATTTTTGGCACCCTTGCAGTTCAAAGTTATGCACCTAGGGAAGAACAACCCAAACTATGGTTACACGATGCAAGGTTTCACATTAGGAACCACCACCCAGGAAAAAGATTTAGGTGTCATTGTGGATAACATGTTAAAACCCTCGGCCCAGTGTGCAGTGGCAGCGAAGAGAGCAAATAGAATGCTAGGTATCATAAGGAAAAGAATGGAGAATAAAACAAAAGATATTATAATGCCTCTATATCGTTCCATGGTGAGACCGCACCTTGAATATTGTGTGCAATTCTGGTCGCCGTATTTTAAAAAGGATATAGCATTATTAGAAAAGGTTCAGAGAAGAGCCACCAAAATGGTAAAGGGGATGGAAGGATACTCCTATGAAGAAAGGCTAAAAAGGTTAGGGCTCTTTAACCTGGAAAAGAGACGGCTGAGGGGAGATATGATAGAAGTCTATAAATTAATGAACGGAGTGGAACGGGTAAACGTAGATCGATGGTTTATGTTATCAGAATATAGAAAGACTAGGGGACATGCAATGAAGCTACAGGGTAAACTGTTTAAGACTAATAAAAGAAAATATTTTTTCACTCAACGAGTAATCAAACTCTGGAATTTGTTACCTGAGGATGTAGTAAAGGCTGTTAGTGTAGCTGGGTTTAAAAAAGGTTTGGACAAGTTCCTGGAGGAAAGGTCCATAAACAATTATTAAGAAGGGACCCAGGATATCAATGCTTGACCCAGTACAAGCATTGTGGAACCTGTGTCTTTTGGGGAAACTGCTAGGTGCGTATGACCTAGATTGGCCACTGTTGGAAACAGGATACTGGGCTTGATGGACCTTGATCTGACCCAGTATGGCATATCTTATGTTCTTATGTAACCCCTTAATGTTCAATATCTCCTAAAAAAAAAAGTGGCCAGTGGCTTTGGACTATATATCCACACATATTTGACATATAAAAGAATCAGATAAAACAAGACCAATTAAAAAAGGAAATAGTATAAAAACTGGGACATTGCCAGGACATGATTACTCCTCTATCAAGATGACTTTTTATTGTAAAAATCTAAGCTTCTTTACAAACAGACTGATGAAACAAAAGTATATGTACATTTTTTTGTCAGATTACCCACCATGAGTGGAATTCCCCTCTTGTATTGGGTCTTCCTTTTAATCGATTTAATAAAGACCCAAAGGGCCTAAGAAAGCGGAACTGGCCACATTAATGCATGCCGCTCCTCGTCATCTAAATATTCAATAATATGGGCAATAACGACTCAAAAATCTCCCCAAATGAAGCTTATAGCCGAATAGCTTAGCTGCGAAATCCAACTTATTGTTGATAACATTCTATAACAAGATTTAGCTGTTGTGAAGGGGAGCAAACATCCAACTATCACAGCGATATCACAGGATTTCCAGTCCAATGACAATACCATGCTTCATGGCCGTGACAACTGAAGAAATCCTGACAGCTTGAGTTGGTTAGATGGAATTCGACAAGGCCCCGCAACACCACATAGTTTTTCAAGCTGAGTAGCTTCTTAGTTCTTCTTCAGGCAAATGAACCGCGTCACATTTCTGATTCCTGTTTTTATCTTGTTTAAGTGTCTGACGTCAGATAACCAGGCAGTTACTATTTACCACAAACTCATGAAAAGCAATCAGTCCAATAAATTGACATTATATATGTAGTAACTACCAATTGATCTCTGCATTCAATCCTTTAGGAACCATCATTTGTAATTTAAATATCCAGCATTGTTCTTTATATTGTAATTTGGATAGACGATCACCTCCTCGCAAATTGTTAGGGACTTCATCAGTCACCAGCCACTTCAAATCCTCAAAGTGATGCTTGAACTGCCAACAGTGAGAAACCACTGGAGCTGTCGTAACCAAAGAATTAATATGGGAACGATGTTCCAATAAATGTTTTTTTTTTTTTTGTATATTTCTTTTTATTGAAGTTTACAGTGAAATACAGCTATCCACATGTAAGAAACCGAACCAGAGAACAAGCCTGCAAGCGGCCAACAAAAGCACTCAAATAAACACAACATGTAACCATGCAAACCCATGAGTAGTCCCCCATACCAAAGCTCCTCCACACAGAATGATGCAGTCCCCCGGAGACCACCCCCTAACACCCCGCTACCCCCGAGCCCCCCATACCCCCCTGGCCCAGTTAACAAAGATAGCCCCGCCCCAACTATGCCCCTCCCTAAATCCCCCCATCCCCCCTACTCCTCTCCCCCCCACCCCACCCCCCCTTCCCCCTCTATGCCCACCACCCACCCTCCCCCTATCTGCCCCCTCCCACCCCCCCTCTACCACCCCCCATAGTGACTCAATATGGGCAATCACCCCTTCAAATAAGTCAATATAGGGAGCCACTGTTCCTTAAATTTCGCCTCTGCCTGACGCCGAATTGCTGTCAGGTGCTCCATCAAAGTAATCCGTCTGAGCCGGCTCTTCCAGACCTCCACCCCCGGGAGCTGAGTTTGTTTCCAGGCCCTAGCTATTTTGCTCCGGGCCGCCTGAATACAGGCTCTTATAGGACGTTCAGACCCACGGGCCATTGTGCCCGGCCACATCCCCAGCAACCCCAATTCCATATCCAGTCCCCCCACTCCCCCATAAGGGTCTGGATCTGTCCCGCCACCATATCCCAATAAACTCTAACCTTAGGACAGGTCCACCACACATGCATGAAAGTCCCCCTTTCGCCACACCCCCTCCAACACTGATCGGAGGTTCCAGGGAACATCCGATGCAGTCGCTCCGGAGTGTAATACCAACGATATAGGAGCTTATACGATGTCTCCTGAATTGCCACCGAAAGCGCCTGTTGACCAATGTTCACATGAACGTTCCGCCATTCCTGAGTCCCTAACTCCCTACCCAAATCCTTTTCCCATTCCACCTGGTGAGGGAGCTTCCCCTCCTCCAAAACCCCAACCCACGATACAAATGGGAAATCAAACCCCTGGAACCCTCCCAACTCTGCCACAGCACCTCTCTAGAATCCTGAACCCCCTCCCAAGCTTCCCGAATCAGGCGCTGTGTCAAAAAAATGCTTCACCTGGAGGTAGGAAAAAAAGTCACCCCCCTCAACTGGTATTGCACTCTAAGGTCCAGAAATGGAATCAACACCCCATCCCTTATAAATTTCCCAAAGGTATCCAAACCACCCTCTCCCACCTACTGAACACCCCCTCTCGTCCCGGAGCAAATTCACTAGTCCCCCGCACCGGTGCCAACAACGAAAACCCTCCCACTGCAGGCGCCCATCGCCAACGCGCTTTACGCCACTGCATAGTTAAATGCCACAGAAATGGGTTGGCCTTCCATCTGCCCCCCGGCAGTTTGCCTAATATCCAAGGCAGGTGCTTCAACTGAAGCCCCTCAGCCCAATATTGTTCGATCTCCCGAAATCTCTTCCCTACCCCCCTACATCTCTCCACTCAAACACCTGTCTCAGCTGAGCAGCCCCATAGTACCGTGCTACATTTGGAACCCCTAACCCCCCTGTCTCCCGATCCGCATACATTACCCGCCTACTCACTCGCGGTCGACTCCCCCCCCCCCACACAAAGGCAAAAATCTGATTTTGTAACAGCCGTAATTCCCTAGAGGGAATCCCGACTGGTAGCGTCTGAAACAGATATAACAACCGCGGCAGGAGGTTCATCTTCAAAACTGCCACCCTTCCCAACCAGGAAAGCTCCACTGCTCTCCATTTGGACATGTCCTTCCTCAGCTGTCTGAACAGCGGGGGATAGTTGGCTCGGTATAATCCCAACGGATGGGCCGTGACTTGTACCCCAGATACTTAATGGACCTACTGACCCACCTAAATGGGAAAGAACCCTTCAAACTTTCAACAACTCGTGGGTCCAGTGAGATAGACATAGCCTCCGTCTTATCCCAATTTACCTTAAACCCCAAAATACCACCATATTCCTGAAGCTCTTTCATCAATATTGGAAGAGAAACAATTGGTTGGGTCAGAGCAAACAGCACATCGTCAGCAAAGAGAGCCATCTTATGTTGCTCGGGCCCTACCGCTATGCCCTTTATATCAGAGTTTGACCGTATCCTAGCTGCCAAAGGTTCCATAACCAGTGCAAAAAGCAATGGAGAGAGCGGGCACCCCTGACGGGTCCCTCTTCCCAGTGGAAAGAAATCAGAAAATCCTTCATTGACGTTCACCGCTGCCACCGGGGCGTCATACAGTGCCCTTATCCACACACGAAAGCAGGGGCCCAAAACAATGTGAATCAACACCTCCTGTAAAAATTCAAAACTGACCCTATCGAAGGCCTTTTCAGTGTCTATGGATAAGAACATGGCTTGTTGCTTCTCCTGTCTCGCTAGCCACCCTAGCTGAATCACCCTCCGGATCCCGTCAGCTGGTTGCCTGCCTGCTATAAATCCCGATTGATCCGGATATACCAAGTCCGGCATGAGTGGCCCCAATCTTAAGGCCAAAATTTTTGCTAAAATCTTAACATCAATATTTAACAATGAGATGGGGCGATAGGACCTGCACAACGCCGGGTCGCGTCCAGGCTTAGGGATCACCGCAATGGTGGCTTGACTCATAGAAGGCGGCAAGGCCTCCCCACTCAACACCGCATTGAACACCGGCACCAATACAGGGGCCACCGTCTCTAACATAACCTTGTAGAACAACCCCGAAAACCCATCGAGGCCCGGGGCCTTCCCAGGAACCAGGGATCTAATCAACCCCTGCACTTCTTCTAAGGTAATATCAGCCTCCAACCCCTCCCCCTCCAGGTCTCCCAACTTAGCACTTCCACTCCCCCCATTGTACAAATATCGCTGAATAGCCACCCCATCTCCTCGGGGGTCCGCTGCATACAATTGCTGGTAATACACCTTAAAACTCTCACGAATGTCCCCCGCTTTGTAGAACATTTTATCCCGGGGACCTTTAATTTTGACAACCGTGCGCTTCTGCCTCTGGGTTCGTATTTTGTTAGCCAACAGCCGTCCCGATTTATTATCAAATTCATAATACCGTTGCCCCACCCTATCCATCTGTCTGGAAATCCTTTCCAACTGAAGGGCGTTCAACCTCTTACGCACTTCCTCCACTGAGCTTCCTCCCCCCCGTGTCTTATGTTCCCGCTCCAACTCTACCAATTGCCCCAAAAGGAAGCGTTCCTCTTCCTCCCTTCTCCTTTTCCGCCGAGCTCCCAGCTGAACCAGATGACCCCTCACTACCGCCTTCAACCCATCCCAAAGGATACCCGTTGAAACTTCAGCGTTATCATTCGTGGCCATATAATCCTCAATCACCTGCTTAAGCTTCTGTTCTACCCCCCCCCCCCCGCAACAAATATTCGTTCAACCTCCAGAAAGTTCTCTTCCCCTATCCCCGAACCCCCCAAAGCACACCTGCACTGGAGCATGATCTGACCAAGTCACTGGACCAATGCTGGCCTTCTCCAAAATCTCCCTCCAATAACTATCCCCCATCACATAGTCTATGCGACTATAGGAGCCGTGAACAGCTGAGAAAAAGGTGAAATCCCTAGCGGAAGGGTTCGCCATCCTCCAAAGGTCCTCCACCCCCAACTCCTTCATCCACTGCCTCAGCTCCTTCCTACCCCCCCCCCCACTCACACCGAACTCCCTTGCCTTTCTTCCAACTCAATATTGCAATCTCCCCCCACCAACACCCTCCCCTGAATTGGCCCTGCCAGCCAGAGACCCAACTCCGTCCAAAACTCCCTCTGTCCCGAGTTAGGCCCATACACCGAAATCAAAGACACTCTTTCCCCCCCCAACTCTCCCCCCACCACCACAGCCCTCCCATCCGCTTTCTGATGTATTTGATCGACTATGAGGGGAACCCCATGCCCAACAAGAATTGCAACTCCCATCTTTTTCCTCCCACCCCCCTCAGCTGCAAAGTATCCCTGGTAAACACCAGAGCGCATCAAACGCTCATCCACCTTATGCAGGTGGGTCTCCTGTAAAAAGACCACACCCCATTTCCGGGACCGGAGCTCTTTCCACAGCAACCTTCTCTTTTGCGGAGAGTTCAGGCCCCGCACATTAAGGCTCCCTACTATTAATCCCGACACCATAGCCATTGCTCCCCCAGCCCCCCACTCTCTTTACAGCCCATCCATCCCCTGCTCCTCAACCCCCCCTCTCCCCCACACCCCTCTCCCCCATCCCTACGGACCTCCAATCCGACCTCCTCTGAGGAAGTGGCACCCCCTTGGACGCGCACCACTCTCTCTCTCCCCAGCCCCCCTCCTCCCCAGCCACCAACCCCATCCCACATCCAAAGTATTTTATACACCATCCCCAAGATCTTTAGCATGTAACACTAGAATTTGTGGAGGGTAATACATATCCCTCCCGCATCTCCCCCCTAAGCCCCAACCCCCCCACCTCCCATCACTGCCCCTGCTTCCACAATCACCACTTAGCCCCAATAGAAAACAGTACCCTGAAGAGAAAAGTCCTCAATCTCAAGCACAATTGTTCACACAGTCCCACTGGTGGAACCTCCAGATTGTCTAGCAAGCTGCTCCCCATGTTCCACTGCGCCGGTCCTCCTCCGCAGCCGCTGCCCCTGCACCGGAACTCTCTCTCAAACAGATCTCCTCTCCTTGCTTGTTCTGGGGCCAGGAGCCGTGCTCTGCTCCGGGAACCTGGGAGCCCCCTCCCTCTTCAAAGTAGCCCATGCCTCGTCTACAGTCCGCACCCGAAAACCCCGGCCATTGATGTCCATTAATAAGGCAAAGGGGAACAGCCACCGGTACCGCTTCTTCTCAGTCTGCAAATATGCTGTAACTGGCCTCAACTCCCTCCGCCTCTGTAGTGTTGCCGCTGAAAGATCGTGGAACACCTCTACCTTCTGGCCCTCCCACTGGAAGCTCCTTCGGGCCGCCGCTACCCTCATCACCTTTTCTTTCACCGCGTATGAGCTTAAACAGGCCACAATGTCCCACGGTTGGCAACGTCGCGCTGGACCCAGGGCCCGGTGCGCCCTTTCCACTGCCACCTCGCATTCTTCTTCTGCACCCTCACGGTGCAACAAGAAACGGCACACTCGTTGCACCACCGCTGAAGCATCGCCAAACTCCTCCGTCTCTGGCAGTCGCCGCACTCTCAGATTACTTCACCTCGAGCGATTTTCAAGGTCCTCAATTTTATCCTTCAACAGCCCCTGTTCAAGTTGGTATTGCTGCATTAGGGCCTCCATCTCTGTTTCCTTCTCAGCATGCCTCTCCATCTGCTCCTCAAGAGTTTCAACTCTATTGCCAAGATCCCTGATGTCTTCTTTGATAGCTACCAGAATTTCCTTCAGATAGCTCCGATATCTCGTTTAAGTGAGTGCATCCAGCCCCAGATGTCACCATGGGTACAGCCTTCATCGGCTCACTCCAACTCCTCCTCCGTCTCCTCATCAGACGCCATGTGCTCTGAGCCCTCCCAGCCCTTACGCTCCACATTCATAGCATAGGAAGATTGAAATCTGGCCAATTTTTTGCGGACCGACATCACTACAGCTTCTCGAACCCTTCACACTGATATAGCTGACTGGGGAGAAGGCTGGCCGCTACTTTCCACCTTTAAAACTGCGCCCCGACGGGAGCTCCAAAATCAGGCCGCCATCTCCCGGGTGATGTCACTTCCTCCCAATAAACGTTTCTTAACAGGGCATATTTCAATTGGCACGGGCAAGTAACTAAATATACCATAAAAGAAGATAAACAGGAAGTAGCATAACGTAATTTATATGGCTGTCCAGATTGTGAATCAGTCCATGTTGCTCCCTGCAAATCTTTGGCATGCTTATGAAATTCACAAATAGATGAACACAATCTCCGAATTCTCAAAAATTGTCCAAAGGAAGTCCTCTATGCAAGGAACTAGGATGATAACTAGAATATTGAAGCAAAACATTCCGCTGTACTGTCTTTCTGTACAATGTAGTACATAAATCTGAACCATTCTTATAAATCAGAAGATCCAAGAATTCAATCTGATTCACATGATACTTCGGAGTAAGCTGTATATTGGCCTTGATAGTAGTGATCCAATTAAAAAAGCTGTTAAATCTGCAAAGAACCAGTCCAAATAAAATATATATCATCCAAAAATCTCTTCCATGATCCTGTGATATTGCTGTGACAGTTGGATGTTTGCTCCCCTTCACAACAGCTAAGTCTTATGTTATAGAAAAAAACCATAAGTCTTAAGTTGGATTAAGCAGCTAAGCTATTTGGCTATAAGCTTCGTTTGGGGAGATTTTTGAGTCGTTGTTGCCCATATTATTGAATATTTAGATGACGAGGATTGGCATGCATTAATGCAGCCAGTTCCGCTTTCTTAGGCCCTTTGGGTCTTTATTAAATCAATTAAAAGGAGGACCCACTACAAGAGGGGAATTCAACTCATGGTGGGTAATCTGCCAAAAAAATTTACATTTGTTTCATTGGTCTGTTTGTAAAGAAGCTTAGATTTTTACGATACAAAGTCATCTTGATACAGGAATATATATTGGTGATTTCTAGGGGTTTAATTTTGGTTTCAATTTAGGACATGATTACTGGCACCCTTATGAACAATTCCAATGAGTCTGAACAGAAGAACCATATTCCCATTGCAGTACAATTAGATGCACCTGTGATCAATTGTCAGTACTCACATGATTGGAATCAAGCAATGAATGAGGCTCTAATGTTTAAAATGACCACATTCACTCCCTGTTCCATTTTCACAAATGGTGACGACAAGAGAGCTGCCTGAGACAATCAGAAAAGCCATTATCACCAAACATTAAGCTTCAAAGGGGTACAAGGGCATCTCCAAAGACCTTGGATTTCTGTGTCTACAGGTCAAAATGTTAAGATGTTTTCTGCTCGTGGAACAGTCAAGAATCTCCTAGGACATGGTGGAAAGAGGAAAATTAATCCAATCAGTCTTCAAAGGTTAGTGTGAACTGTTGGAAAAACACTATGTACAACATCCAAAGAGCTGACCTGGAGCAATCTGGAGTGGTGGTTTCAACCCACACCGTGCACTATTTATTTATTTATTTATGTATGTATGTATGTATTTATTTAACAAATTTTCTATACCGCTTTTGTCCAAAACGGTTTATATCGAACAATATAACAATCTTGGTGGAATTGCTTTACAATGAACAGGGAGAAGGAACTTGGAGAACAATAGGGGTTAACAACAACAAAAACAGAAGGTAGGTGGAATAGCTTATTGATGGACAGAAAATTGGGTAGGGGAAGAACATTTTGAAAAGGAGGCTAAATGAGGAGGGAGGCTAAGATTGTCTGTTCATGATATTATGTAGTGGCTATAATTAGGTATTGTCATCTGGTCCATAGTGTTCCTTGAAGAGGTGTGTTTTCAGTAGTTTTTTTTAGGTCTTTGGTTGATTGTGCAGTTCTGATTGCTTCAGGCATGGAGTTCCAAATTGTGGGGGTATACAAAGAGAATGCCCTGTTGCTTGTCTGTTTTGTGGTCTTAATCTTGAGTGATGAACATAAGAACATAAGATATGCCATACTGGGTCAGACCAAGGTCCATCAAGCCCAGTATCCTTTTTCCAACAGTGGCCAATCTAGGTCATACGTACCTAGCAGTTTCCCCAAAAGACACATGTTCCACAATGCTTGTACTGGGTCAAGCATTGATATCCTGGGTCCCTTCTTAATAATGGTTTATGGACCTTTCCTCCAGGAACTTTTCCAAACCTTTTTAAAACCCAGCTACACTAACAGCCTTTACTACATCCTCCGGTAACAAATTCCAGAGTTTGATTACACATTGAGTGAAAAAATATTTTCTTTTAAATAGTTTACCCTGTAGCTTCATTGCATGTCCCCTAGTCTTTCTATATTCTGATAACATAAACAATCGCTCTACGTTTACCCGTTCCACTCCGTTCATTAATTTATAGACTTCTATCATATCTCCCCTCAGCCGTCTCTTTTCCAGGTTAAAGAGCCCTAACTTTTTTAGCCTTTCTTCATAGGAGTATCCTTCCATCCCCTTTAGCATTTTGGTGGCTCTTCTCTGAACCTTTTCTAATAACGCTTTTTAAGATACGGCGACCAGAATTGCACACAATATTCAAGGTGCGGTCTCACCATGGAACGATATAGATGCATTATAATATCTTTCGTTTTATTTTCCATTCCTTTCCTTATGATACCTAGCATTCTATTTGCTCTCTTGGCTGCCGCTGCACACTGGGCCGAGGGTTTTAACATGTTATCCACAATGACGCTTAAATCTTTTTCCTGGGTGGTGGTTCCTAATGTGAAACCTTGCATCGTGTAACCATAGTTTGGGTTGTTCCTCCCTAGGTGCATAACTTTGCACTTGTCCACATTAAATTTCATCTGCCATTTTGATGCCCAATCTTCCAATTTATCAAGATCCTCTTGCAATTTTCCACAATCCTTTTGGGTTTTAACAACTTTAAATAGTTTTGTGTCATCTGCAGATTTGATAACCTCACTCATTATTCCCTTTTCCAGGTCATTTATTAATATGTCAAAAAGCAGCGGACCCAGCACAGATCCCTGGGGTACACCACTATTCACCTTTCTCCATTGGGAAAATTGGCCATTTAGCCCTACCCTCTGCTTTCTATATTTTAACCAGTTCCTGATCCACAATAGTACACTGCCTCCTATCCCATGACTCTTTAGTTTTGCCAAATGTCTCTGATGAGGGACCTTGTCAAAGGCTTTCTGAAAGTCCAGATACACTATGTCAACAGACTCACCTTTGTCCACCTGTTTATTCACACCTTAAAAAAAACCATAACAGATTAGTAAGACAAGATCTTCCTTGTCTAAAGCCATGTTGGCTGTCTCCCATTAGGCCATGACTATCTACATGCTGAGTAATTTTGTTCTTTATGATGGTTTCTACCATTTTTCCCGGTACTGACGTCAGGCTCACCGGTCTGTAGCTTCCCGGATCACCACTGGAGCCCTTTTTAAAAATTGGCGTTACATTGGCGATCCTCCAATCTTCAGGTATTACAGATGATTTTAATGAAAGTTCACAGATTACTAATAGCAGGTCTGCAATCTCATATTTCAGTTCTTTCAACACCCTTGGGTGTATACTGTCCGGCCCAGGTGATTTACTACTCTTCAGTTTATCTAATAGTTGTAATACATCTTCCCGATGTATCAATATTTCCTTCAATTCTTCCGCATCTTTAAATACCACTTCAGTCATGCGTAACATCCCTATATCTTCCTCAGTAAAGACCGAAGCAAAGAATTCATTCAGTCTCTCTGCTATCGCCTTGTCGCCTCTTAGTGCCCCTTTAACCCCTCTATAATCTAATGAACCAACTGACTCTCTCACAGGTTTTTTACTACGAATGTACTTAAAAAGTCTTTATTTTGCGTTTTTGCTTTCGCATCAGGCTTCTTCTCAAATTCTCCCTTTGCCTGCCTTATCAATGCCTTGCATTTAACTTGCCAGTGCTTGTGCTGTTTCCAGGTTTCGTCGTTTAGCTCTTTTTTCCATTTCCTGAAAGATGCTTTTTTGGCAACAACAGCCTCTCTGACCTCACCTTTAAACCATGCTGGCAGTTTTTTGGACTTCCTTCCACTTTTCTTAAAGCATGGAATACAGCTGGTCTGGGCTTCATAGATAGTATTTTTCAACAACACCCAAGCTTGATGTAAGTCTTTAAGCTTTGCAACTACTCCTTTTCATTTTTTCTTAACTATTTTCCTCATTTTATCATAGTCTCCTTTTCGAAAGTTAAAAGGTAGTACTGTGGATTTCCTTACCATCCCTCCTCCACTAATTAAATTAAGCACGATCATGCTATGATCACTATTGCCAAGTGGCCCCAACACCCTTATCTCTTGCACTAGCTCTGGTGTTCCACTATGGACTAGGTCTAATATAGCTTCCCGTCTGGTTGGTTCATGAACCAGCTGCTCCAAGAAGCAGTCATTTATTTCATCTAGGAATTTATCTCCCTAGCATGTCCTGCCGTGACACTGACCCAGTAGGAAGAGTGGTTCAAGCATGTCCACTTCTCGGAGCTCCACTCTAGGCATCCTTTGAAGAGCACATGATTGGCAGATCTCAGTTTACCTTAATATTTATTTTTTTCATCCTGGGGTTGCAAAGAATTCTATTTTTTTCTGTGTTGGTAGAGTTTTAAAAAAACTCCGCTAAATGGTAAATCTGTTGCATTCATTTATAGGATCCATCAGTGCAACACCAACACAAAGATCAATGCTGCCAAAGACAAGTGAGGAAAGCATGCAGAGTATAGCTCATGGAATTCTCTCCAACCTCTCTGTATATTTATATATATATATATATATATATATAGGCTTTCTTAACCAGGGCTCCACACATCAAACAGTAAGTAGGGATTTGAGGGTTTCTTTGTTTGGTTTTTTTTGTTACATTGCTAGCTCTCTGACTGGGAGCTCTTAAAAGGGTTTTGTGTATATTTTTTAAAGCAAGTTTAATTTCATTTTTGCTGTTTTAGGGGAACTGTACTTGAGCACAGTAGTATTGCTGAACTCTGTAACCCCCTCAGGTTCAGGAACTGCTAACACCTAATCAGGGGTTAGTGGGCCTGTTTCCTGAGTGCAATTGAAGCCTGCATAAAAAGGCTGCTTTGCCCTGCCCTTTGAGGCTTTCTTAACCAGGGCTCCACACATCAAACAGTAAGTAGGGATTTGAGGGTTTCTTTGTTTGGTTTTTATTGTTACATTGCTAGCTCTCTGACTGGGAGCTCTTAAAAGGGTTTTGTGTATATTTTTTAAAGCAAGTTTAATTTCATTTTTGCTGTTTTAGGGGAACTGTACTTGAGCACAGTAGTATTGCTGAACTCTGTAACCCCCTCAGGTTCAGGAACTGCTAACACCTAATCAGGGGTTAGTGGGCCTGTTTCCTGAGTGCAATTGAAGCCTGCATAAAAAGGCTGCTTTGCCCTGCCCTTTGAGGCTTTCTTAACCAGGGCTCCACACATCAAACAGTAAGTAGGGATTTGAGGGTTTCTTTGTTTGGTTTTTTTTGTTACATTGCTAGCTCTCTGACTGGGAGCTCTTAAAAGGGTTTTGTGTATATTTTTTTAAAGCAAGTTTAATTTCATTTTTGCTGTTTTAGGGGAACTGTACTTGAGCACAGTAGTATTGCTGAACTCTGTAACCCCCTCAGGTTCAGGAACTGCTAACACCTAATCAGGGGTTAGTGGGCCTGTTTCCTGAGTGCAATTGAAGCCTGCATAAAAAGGCTGCTTTGCCCTGCCCTTTGAGGCTTTCTTAACCAGGGCTCCACACATCAAACAGTAAGTAGGGATTTGAGGGTTTCTTTGTTTGGTTTTTTTTGTTACATTGCTAGCTCTCTGACTGGGAGCTCTTAAAAGGGTTTTGTGTATATTTTTTAAAGCAAGTTTAATTTCATTTTTGCTGTTTTAGGGGAACTGTACTTGAGCACAGTAGTATTGCTGAACTCTGTAACCCCCTCAGGTTCAGGAACTGCTAACACCTAATCAGGGGTTAGTGGGCCTGTTTCCTGAGTGCAATTGAAGCCTGCATAAAAAGGCTGCTTTGCCCTGCCCTTTGAGGCTTTCTTAACCAGGGCTCCACACATCAAACAGTAAGTAGGGATTTGAGGGTTTCTTTGTTTGGTTTTTTTTGTTACATTGCTAGCTCTCTGACTGGGAGCTCTTAAAAGGGTTTTGTGTATATTTTTTAAAGCAAGTTTAATTTCATTTTTGCTGTTTTAGGGGAACTGTACTTGAGCACAGTAGTATTGCTGAACTCTGTAACCCCCTCAGGTTCAGGAACTGCTAACACCTAATCAGGGGTTAGTGGGCCTGTTTCCTGAGTGCAATTGAAGCCTGCATAAAAAGGCTGCTTTGCCCTGCCCTTTGAGGCTTTCTTAACCAGGGCTCCACACATCAAACAGTAAGTAGGGATTTGAGGGTTTCTTTGTTTGGTTTTTATTGTTACATTGCTAGCTCTCTGACTGGGAGCTCTTAAAAGGGTTTTGTGTATATTTTTTAAAGCAAGTTTAATTTCATTTTTGCTGTTTTAGGGGAACTGTACTTGAGCACAGTAGTATTGCTAAACTCTGTAACCCCCTCAGGTTCAGGAACTGCTAACACCTAATCAGGGGTTAGTGGGCCTGTTTCCTGAGTGCAATTGAAGCCTGCATAAAAAGGCTGCTTTGCCCTGCCCTTTGAGGCTTTCTTAACCAGGGCTCCACACATCAAACAGTAAGTAGGGATTTGAGGGTTTCTTTGTTTGGTTTTTTTTGTTACATTGCTAGCTCTCTGACTGGGAGCTCTTAAAAGGGTTTTGTGTATATTTTTTAAAGCAAGTTTAATTTCATTTTTGCTGTTTTAGGGGAACTGTACTTGAGCACAGTAGTATTGCTGAACTCTGTAACCCCCTCAGGTTCAGGAACTGCTAACACCTAATCAGGGGTTAGTGGGCCTGTTTCCTGAGTGCAATTGAAGCCTGCATAAAAAGGCTGCTTTGCCCTGCCCTTTGAGGCTTTCTTAACCAGGGCTCCACACATCAAACAGTAAGTAGGGATTTGAGGGTTTCTTTGTTTGGTTTTTTTTGTTACATTGCTAGCTCTCTGACTGGGAGCTCTTAAAAGGGTTTTGTGTATATTTTTTAAAGCAAGTTTAATTTCATTTTTGCTGTTTTAGGGGAACTGTACTTGAGCACAGTAGTATTGCTGAACTCTGTAACCCCCTCAGGTTCAGGAACTGCTAACACCTAATCAGGGGTTAGTGGGCCTGTTTCCTGAGTGCAATTGAAGCCTGCATAAAAAGGCTGCTTTGCCCTGCCCTTTGAGGCTTTCTTAACCAGGGCTCCACACATCAAACAGTAAGTAGGGATTTGAGGGTTTCTTTGTTTGGTTTTTTTTGTTACATTGCTAGCTCTCTGACTGGGAGCTCTTAAAAGGGTTTTGTGTATATTTTTTAAAGCAAGTTTAATTTCATTTTTGCTGTTTTAGGGGAACTGTACTTGAGCACAGTAGTATTGCTGAACTCTGTAACCCCCTCAGGTTCAGGAACTGCTAACACCTAATCAGGGGTTAGTGGGCCTGTTTCCTGAGTGCAATTGAAGCCTGCATAAAAAGGCTGCTTTGCCCTGCCCTTTGAGGCTTTCTTAACCAGGGCTCCACACATCAAACAGTAAGTAGGGATTTGAGGGTTTCTTTGTTTGGTTTTTTTTGTTACATTGCTAGCTCTCTGACTGGGAGCTCTTAAAAGGGTTTTGTGTATATTTTTTAAAGCAAGTTTAATTTCATTTTTGCTGTTTTAGGGGAACTGTACTTGAGCACAGTAGTATTGCTGAACTCTGTAACCCCCTCAGGTTCAGGAACTGCTAACACCTAATCAGGGGTTAGTGGGCCTGTTTCCTGAGTGCAATTGAAGCCTGCATAAAAAGGCTGCTTTGCCCTGCCCTTTGAGGCTTTCTTAACCAGGGCTCCACACATCAAACAGTAAGTAGGGATTTGAGGGTTTCTTTGTTTGGTTTTTTTTTGTTACATTGCTAGCTCTCTGACTGGGAGCTCTTAAAAGGGTTTTGTGTATATTTTTTAAAGCAAGTTTAATTTCATTTTTGCTGTTTTAGGGGAACTGTACTTGAGCACAGTAGTATTGCTGAACTCTGTAACCCCCTCAGGTTCAGGAACTGCTAACACCTAATCAGGGGTTAGTGGGCCTGTTTCCTGAGTGCAATTGAAGCCTGCATAAAAAGGCTGCTTTGCCCTGCCCTTTGAGGCTTTCTTAACCAGGGCTCCACATCACACAGTAAGTAGGGATTTGAGGGTTTCTTTGTTTGGTTTTTTTTGTTACATTGCTAGCTCTCTGACTGGGAGCTCTTAAAAGGGTTTTGTGTATATTTTTTAAAGCAAGTTTAATTTCATTTTTGCTGTTTTAGGGGAACTGTACTTGAGCACAGTAGTATTGCTGAACTCTGTAACCCCCTCAGGTTCAGGAACTGCTAACACCTAATCAGGGGTTAGTGGGCCTGTTTCCTGAGTGCAATTGAAGCCTGCATAAAAAGGCTGCTTTGCCCTGCCCTTTGAGGCTTTCTTAACCAGGGCTCCACACATCAAACAGTAAGTAGGGATTTGAGGGTTTCTTTGTTTGGTTTTTTTGTTACATTGCTAGCTCTCTGACTGGCAGCTCTTAAAAGGGTTTTGTGTATATTTTTTAAAGCAAGTTTAATTTCATTTTTGCTGTTTTAGGGGAACTGTACTTGAGCACAGTAGTATTGCTGAACTCTGTAACCCCCTCAGGTTCAGGAACTGCTAACACCTAATCAGGGGTTAGTGGGCCTGTTTCCTGAGTGCAATTGAAGCCTGCATAAAAAGGCTGCTTTGCCCTGCCCTTTGAGGCTTTCTTAACCAGGGCTCCACACATCAAACAGTAAGTAGGGATTTGAGGGTTTCTTTGTTTGGTTTTTATTGTTACATTGCTAGCTCTCTGACTGGGAGCTCTTAAAAGGGTTTTGTGTATATTTTTTAAAGCAAGTTTAATTTCATTTTTGCTGTTTTAGGGGAACTGTACTTGAGCACAGTAGTATTGCTAAACTCTGTAACCCCCTCAGGTTCAGGAACTGCTAACACCTAATCAGGGGTTAGTGGGCCTGTTTCCTGAGTGCAATTGAAGCCTGCATAAAAAGGCTGCTTTGCCCTGCCCTTTGAGGCTTTCTTAACCAGGGCTCCACACATCAAACAGTAAGTAGGGATTTGAGGGTTTCTTTGTTTGGTTTTTTTTGTTACATTGCTAGCTCTCTGACTGGGAGCTCTTAAAAGGGTTTTGTGTATATTTTTTAAAGCAAGTTTAATTTCATTTTTGCTGTTTTAGGGGAACTGTACTTGAGCACAGTAGTATTGCTGAACTCTGTAACCCCCTCAGGTTCAGGAACTGCTAACACCTAATCAGGGGTTAGTGGGCCTGTTTCCTGAGTGCAATTGAAGCCTGCATAAAAAGGCTGCTTTGCCCTGCCCTTTGAGGCTTTCTTAACCAGGGCTCCACACATCAAACAGTAAGTAGGGATTTGAGGGTTTCTTTGTTTGGTTTTTTTGTTACATTGCTAGCTCTCTGACTGGGAGCTCTTAAAAGGGTTTTGTGTATATTTTTTAAAGCAAGTTTAATTTCATTTTTGCTGTTTTAGGGGAACTGTACTTGAGTACAGTAGTATTGCTGAACTCTGTAACCCCCTCAGGTTCAGGAACTGCTAACACCTAATCAGGGGTTAGTGGGCCTGTTTCCTGAGTGCAATTGAAGCCTGCATAAAAAGGCTGCTTTGCCCTGCCCTTTGAGGCTTTCTTAACCAGGGCTCCACACATCAAACAGTAAGTAGGGATTTGAGGGTTTCTTTGTTTGGTTTTTTTTGTTACATTGCTAGCTCTCTGACTGGGAGCTCTTAAAAGGGTTTTGTGTATATTTTTTAAAGCAAGTTTAATTTCATTTTTGCTGTTTTAGGGGAACTGTACTTGAGCACAGTAGTATTGCTGAACTCTGTAACCCCCTCAGGTTCAGGAACTGCTAACACCTAATCAGGGGTTAGTGGGCCTGTTTCCTGAGTGCAATTGAAGCCTGCATAAAAAGGCTGCTTTGCCCTGCCCTTTGAGGCTTTCTTAACCAGGGCTCCACACATCAAACAGTAAGTAGGGATTTGAGGGTTTCTTTGTTTGGTTTTTTTTTGTTACATTGCTAGCTCTCTGACTGGGAGCTCTTAAAAGGGTTTTGTGTATATTTTTTAAAGCAAGTTTAATTTCATTTTTGCTGTTTTAGGGGAACTGTACTTGAGCACAGTAGTATTGCTGAACTCTGTAACCCCCTCAGGTTCAGGAACTGCTAACACCTAATCAGGGGTTAGTGGGCCTGTTTCCTGAGTGCAATTGAAGCCTGCATAAAAAGGCTGCTTTGCCCTGCCCTTTGAGGCTTTCTTAACCAGGGCTCCACACATCAAACAGTAAGTAGGGATTTGAGGGTTTCTTTGTTTGGTTTTTTTTGTTACATTGCTAGCTCTCTGACTGGGAGCTCTTAAAAGGGTTTTGTGTATATTTTTTAAAGCAAGTTTAATTTCATTTTTGCTGTTTTAGGGGAACTGTACTTGAGCACAGTAGTATTGCTGAACTCTGTAACCCCCTCAGGTTCAGGAACTGCTAACACCTAATCAGGGGTTAGTGGGCCTGTTTCCTGAGTGCAATTGAAGCCTGCATAAAAAGGCTGCTTTGCCCTGCCCTTTGAGGCTTTCTTAACCAGGGCTCCACACATCAAACAGTAAGTAGGGATTTGAGGGTTTCTTTGTTTGGTTTTTTTGTTACATTGCTAGCTCTCTGACTGGGAGCTCTTAAAAGGGTTTTGTGTATATTTTTTAAAGCAAGTTTAATTTCATTTTTGCTGTTTTAGGGGAACTGTACTTGAGCACAGTAGTATTGCTGAACTCTGTAACCCCCTCAGGTTCAGGAACTGCTAACACCTAATCAGGGGTTAGTGGGCCTGTTTCCTGAGTGCAATTGAAGCCTGCATAAAAAGGCTGCTTTGCCCTGCCCTTTGAGGCTTTCTTAACCAGGGCTCCACACATCAAACAGTAAGTAGGGATTTGAGGGTTTCTTTGTTTGGTTTTTTTTGTTACATTGCTAGCTCTCTGACTGGGAGCTCTTAAAAGGGTTTTGTGTATATTTTTTAAAGCAAGTTTAATTTCATTTTTGCTGTTTTAGGGGAACTGTACTTGAGCACAGTAGTATTGCTGATCTCTGTAACCCCCTCAGGTTCAAGAACTGCTAACACCTAATCAGGTGTTAGTTCCCTCCCTACCCACCCCGACTCCCACCCACCCCTAGTGAGCAGTCTTGCTTTATAGGGCACCTCCCCGTTTAACAAATCACAGTGAATTGGACCAGCACATTTTGAATATAATTAAAGAGTTTTAACTGCTTTTTCTCTGAAAGGACAGCTGCGAAACCAGCTGGTACTTCGTAGATCTCTCTCTTTTGCTTTAACAGATACCTAAGCTCCACAAACAGAACAATGGCTGGGAAAAATCGTATTGCTAAAGCTGTTGCCCCCGTTACAGCTTCTTCCTCGGTCCAGACAGAGGTCCTATTGCCAGTTGAAGAACCGGTTCCATGTGCAGGGTGCCTGCATGCTGAAGCTCTGAGGAAACAAGTGGAGGAACTCAGAGAGGAGGTGGCGAGGCTGAGGAGTATTCTTGACAGTGAGAAGTACATTGATGAGATGCTGCTTGCAGCAACCAGGCTCTCCAGCACAGGAGAAGATGGGTGCCAACAGAATGTCGATGGTTGGACAAAAGTCACCAGAGCCTGCAAAATCACCAATCCAACTTCTCCAGCCCTTGAATTGAAGAACCATTATGCAGCCCTGGAAGTGGAGGAGGTGAAAGCATCCCTGGAAAGGGAAGAACCAGAGTTCAAGTACCCCATAGTTGCAGAATCAGTGACCAGAAGGAAACGAAGGGTAGTGGTGGTTGGAGACTCTCTTCTGAGGGGTACTGAGGCGTCCATCTGCCGACCAGACTTGATGTCCAGAGAGGTATGCTGTCTGCCTGGTGCCAAGATCCATAATGTTACGGAGAGTTTGCCGAGACTCATCAAGCCCACTGACTATTACCCAATGTTGCTAATCCATGTTGGAACAAATGATACTGCCAGGTATACCTCGGAACGTATCAAAAGTGACTTCATGGCTCTGGGACAGAGGGTGAAGCAGGTAGGTGCACAGGTGGTGTTCTCTTCAATCCTCCCTGTTGAGGGTAAAGGCCAAGGCAGAGAGGCTCGCATCCTGGAGATTAATGCATGGCTGCGTGGATGGTGTCTTCGAGAGCGTTTTGGTTTCCTAGACCATGGGATGCTGTTCCAAGGGTTGCAGAGCAGAGATGGCATCCATCTGTCCAAGAAAGGTCAACACATCTTTGGTAGTAGACTGGCTAATCTACTGAAGAGGGCTTTAAACTAGATTCGTTGGGGATGGGTGAAGAAAGCCCCCAGGTAAGTGAAAGCCCCCAGGTAAGTGATACATCAAATACCTTTATGGAAATGGGTAACAGGGGTAACATATGGAAAGCAGTGTGTATAAATGCCCGTAGCATGGGAAATAAGATCTCTGAAGTTGAAGCTTTGGTGGGAGTGGCTGACTTAGATTTAGTGGCAGTTACAGAAACATGGTTCACAGAAAACCATGACTGGGATGTAACTATACCTGGCTATACTTTATTCAGAAAGGACAGGGTAGGAAGAAGGGGAGGAGGAGTAGCACTATATGTAAAAACTACTATTAAAGCTTTGGAATTACAGAGCTTAAAAGGGAGAGAGGAGGCATTGTGGGTTAGACTAGAAAGAGGGAAAGAGAAATCTATTTGCATTGGTGTGATATACAGACCTCCCTCACAAGAGGAAGAGGTGGACAGAGAGTTAATTGAAGACATACGCAGCATTGCTAGGAAAGGGGAAGTGCTACTGCTAGGAGATTTTAATATGCCAGATGTTGATTGGGACATTCCTGCTGCAGTATCATCTAGGAGTAAGGAGATCCTGGATTCTCTACAGGGAGAACTATTCAGGCAATTGGTAACAGACCCCACACGTGAAGGGGCCATACTGGACTTGGTGCTTACCAATGGTGAAAGTGTTTCTGATGTTGTAGTGGGAGATCATTTTGCATCCAGTGATCACCAGATGGTGTGGTTCAGTATTAGGACTAGGGCTGTTAGAATCCATTCCAAGGTGAAGATCTTAGACTTTAGGAAGACTAACTTTGCGATGATGGGCCAATGCCTCAGGGAGTCGTTAGTGGGATGGGAACAGCTGGGGGATGTAGAACAACAGTGGGCAAAACTGAAAGGGGGTATTTTAAAGGCAACCAACATTTTTGTTAAAATGGTAAACAAAGGCAAAAGGAACAGGAGACCGCTATGGTTTTCGAAGGAAGTAGCAGAAAAAGTGAAGAAAAAGAGGGAGGCCTTCATGAAATACAAGAGATCACAGAGAGAGGAAGACAGGCATCTGTATTTGGAAAAACTTAGAGAAGCTAGCAAAGTAGTCAAGAAGGCAAAGATTCAAAAGGAGGAGGAAATAGCCAATGCAATAAAATGGGGGGATAAGACATTTTTCAGATATATTAGTGAGAAGAGGAAGGGCAAAAGTGGTATTGTCAGACTCAAGGGTACAGGGGGGGAATATGTAGAAGCTGATAAGGATAAAGCGGAATTACTTAACAAATATTTTTGTTCTGTGTTCACAGATGAAAAACCAGGAGCAGGACCTCAGAAAACACCCACAAATAAGAACAGAAGCGAGGGACATCTTGAACAATTTTCAGAAGACTGTGTTCGTGAGAAACTAGCTCAACTCAAAGTAGACAAAGCGATGGGACCGGATGGGATACACCCTAGAATACTGAGGGAACTTGGGGACATTCTAGCAACTCCACTGACTGACCTTTTCAATGCCTCGTTGGAGTTGGGAGTGGTGCCAAAGGACTGGAGAGAGGCTCATGTGGTGCCTTTACACAAAAGCAGAAGTAAGGATGTGGTTGAAAACTACAGGCCGGTTAGTTTAACTTCAGTGGTGAGTAAATTAATGGAAACGCTGTTGAAAGAGAAAATAGTGAGGTTTCTGGAGTCCAGCGGATTACAGGATCCGAGGCAGCATGGATTCACCAGAGGCAGGTCTTGTCAGACAAATCTGATTGATTTCTTTGACTGGGTGACCAGGGAGTTGGACCGAGGGAGAGCTCTAGATGTGGTGTATTTAGATTTCAGTAAAGCCTTTGACACTGTTCCTCACAGGCGACTTATAAACAAACTGAGCACCCTAGGGATGGACCCTAAAGTTACTGCTTGGGTTAGAAATTGGTTGGGTGGGAGGCGACAAAGAGTACAAGTAAATGGAGCTCACTCTGAGGAGAAGGATGTTACCAGTGGTGTGCCCCAGGGATCTGTCCTTGGTCCGATTCTTTTTAACATCTTTGTTAGTGATATAGCGGAAGGGCTGTCGGGTAAGGTTTGCCTCTTTGCAGATGATACCAAAATCTGCAATAAAGTAGACACCCAGGAAGGTGTAAATAACATGAGGAGGGATCTAGCTAAGCTTGAAGAATGGTCTAGAATTTGGCAGCTGGGATTTAATGTTAAAAAATGTAAGGTCATGCATTTGGGCTGCAGCAATCCAAGGGAGCAATACAGCATAGGAGGTAAAGTACTTTTGTCCACTAAAGAAGAGCGGGACCTAGGCGTAGTT
This sequence comes from Ichthyophis bannanicus, assembly GCA_033557465.1. Taxonomy (NCBI): domain Eukaryota; kingdom Metazoa; phylum Chordata; class Amphibia; order Gymnophiona; family Ichthyophiidae; genus Ichthyophis; species Ichthyophis bannanicus. The sequence goes on from CM066037.1 coordinate 172,505,459, forward strand.
GTGTCCGATGATCTTAAAGTAGCTAAACAGGTAGAAAAGGCGACGGCAAAAGCTAGAAGGATGCTTGGGTGCATACGGAGAGGAATGGCTAGCAGAAAAAAGGAGGTGATAATGCCTCTGTATAAGTCTTTGGTGCGACCTCATTTGGAGTATGGTGTGCAATTCTGGAGACCGCACCTTCAAAAGGATGTGAACAGGATGGAGTCGGTACAGAGGGGTGCTACTAAGATGATTAGTGGTCTTCATTATAAAGCATATGAGGACAGACTTAAGGATCTTAATATGTACACCTTAGAGGAAAGGCAGGATAGAGGTGATATGATTGAGATGTTTAAATACCTCCGTGGCATAAATGTTCAGGGAGAGAGCCTCTTTCAATTGAAAGCAAGTTCTGCGACGAGGGGACATGGGATGAGGGTGAAGGGAGATAGATTCAGGAGTGATATGCGGAAATATTTCTTTACGGAAAGAGTAGTGGATCCGTGGAATAGTCTCCCAGTGGAGGTGGTAGAGATGAGGACAGTAACTGAATTCAAAAAAGCATGGGACCAACACAGAGGATCTCTAAAGGTAAAAAGTGGACTGTTGTAGTTGTTGTTATGGAAGGACAGACTAGATGGGCCTTGTGGTCTTTTTCTGTCATCATGTTTCTATGTTTCTATGTTTCTATATATGGGTGTGTGTGTGTGTATTTATTTAACTAGGCTTATATACCGCTTTTCTACCAGTCAAAGGGGTGTACATTCAGGTACTGTATATATATTTTTCCCTTTTCCCCAAAGGGCTCCCAATCTATGTTTTTGTACCTGAGACAAAAGGAGGGTTAGTGGCTTGCCCAAGGCCACAAGGAGCACCTGTGGGACTAGAAACCCCAGTCCTTCCGGCCCAAGGTTGCTGTCCTTTAGCAAGATTTGAATCCCTGGCCCTCTGGCCCAAGGTAACTTGCCCCAACCACGCACAAGAATTACAGGATAGTTTTTTAACTTGGGGTAATTTGCAGGGTTGTGGGACAGTTGTAGGGGGATATTTTAGGGGTGGGGCAGTTTTTAGAGTAGTTGCAAGGGAGTAGGGTTTTTTTTAGGAGTAGGGCAGTGTGCAGGTTGGTGGGGATACATTTTGAGGGTGGGGCAGTTTGCAAAGTGATGGGGCACGTGTGGGGAATATTGTTTATCAGGTAGGATGGGAGTTGCAGGGAGTAGGATTTGAGGGTGGGACAGTTTGTGCATTGATGGGGCAGTTATGAGGGTATATTTTGAGGTGATGGGGGATTTGCAGGAGGTTGCTTATGGTATGATGGGGCAGTTATAGTTATGTAGCTTTTGGGGATAGGCCAGTTTGTAATGTGGTAAGATAGTTGTGGGAGGTTGTTTTTGGGAGTGGGGACGGTGCAGTGTGGTGAGGCCAAGGGCGGCTCAAGGGGGGTGCAGGGCCATGTGTGGAGATTTATTGTGGGGTCTCATTTGCATAATGAGCCTTATTTGCATAAATATTTGCATAATGCACTTTTAGTAAACATGCCTCTTAATGAGTGTCTGGATAAAGAAAGACTACCAGATTTCTAAATTACTATATTCCAGTGCCAACCGCCAGGCCCATTAGGAAGTATTATAAACACTGACCATTTAGAACCCATAGGAAACCTATCGTATCATAACAGCACTACCAGGACTCACAAAGCACCAAACCCTACCTATCAAAAAGGCAACACTGCAAATATTAAACCAATACATCTCAGAGAATACTAATACATCTCCTACTGGGGGAAAGAGAACAAGTGGCACTGTCAAATAGAAACTACATGAACAGAATACCCCAGCTTGGTTACACATGCAGAACATAGACTGTCACCAAACAAAGAACAAGGGATCACAATTTAGAAATAGGAAGATAATAATTAAATTGGGAACCCCAAAAGCCAAACATGAAATGTACAACAACACTGGAGAAATAAAACTATAAATTAATTTCCTCTTGTACTAAACAAAAACGCAAAGATGTTAGCGATACACATTTCCCAGACCTGACATATTCTAGTTAATAAATTCAAAATAAAAAGTGTTTTTCTACCTTTTGTATGGGCATTTCATTTTTCAGTTGCAATTGCTCCAGTCACTTTCTTCTAGTTTCTTCATGTCTTCTGTGAGCTATCCATTTGTCCTTTCTTCTCTCTTAAAGATTTTTTCCATTCTCTCTCTATATCTACTTTAACATACTGATCTTTCCCCTTTTGCTCTTTCCCCCATTTCTTTCTTTATTCCTTTATCATCCACTCAAATTTCACCCTTCCATTCTCAATCTCCACGTACTCTCCCAATACCTGGCCAATCGTAGATTTTTCTTCCATCCCACACAAAATATCTTTTCCCCTCTCCATCTTCATTCCCCATCCCCTTCTAGTCCTCCCCCAAAATCAGCTCCCTTCTAGTTCTAGATCCACCCAACATCCTCTCCCTTCTAGTTCCATTCTCCCATACCCCCACATCAGCCCATTTCCAGTCCTAGCTCCCAATATGCTCCTTTCCATTCCCCCATCAGCTCATTTCCACTCCAAGCTCCCCCATCAGCCAATTTCCAATCCTAGTCCCCCCATCAGCCCATTTCCAGCCCTATTCCAGCTCACATCAGCCCATTTCCAGTCCTATTCCAGCCCATCAGCCCATTTGCAGTCCAAGCTCCCCCATCAGCCCATTTCCAGTCTTAGCCTTTCCCATCAGCCCATTTCCAGTTCTATTCCAGCTCCCCATCAGCCCATTTCCAGTCCATGTTCCCTGCATCATCCAATTTCCAATCCTAGCCCCCCCACATCAGCCCATTTCCAGTTCTATTCCAGCTCCCCATCAACCCATTTGCAGTCCAAGCATCCTCCATCAGCCCATTTCCAGTCCCAGCTTCCCCTCCATCAGCCCATTTCCAGTCTAAGCTTCCCCCATCAGCCCATTTCCAGTCTTAGCCTTTCCCATCAGCCCATTTCCAGTCTAAGCTTCCCCCATCAGCCCATTTCCAGTCTTAGCCTTTCCCATCAGCCCATTTCCAGTCCTATTCCAGCCCCCATCAGCCCATTTCCAGTCCATGTTCCCTGCATCATCCAATTTCCAATCCTAGCCCCCCCACATCAGCCCATTTCCAGTTCTATTCCAGCTCCCCATCAACCCATTTGCAGTCCAAGCATCCTCCATCAGCCCATTTCCAGTCCCATCACAGCCCATTTCCTCCCATCACAGCCCATTTCCAGTCCTAGCCCCCCCATCACAGCCCATTCCCAGTCCCAGCTTACTCTCCCATCATAGCACATTTCCAGTCCAGGTTCCCCCCCATCACTGCCCATTTCCAGTGCAAGTTTGCCCCCCAATCACAGCCCATTTGCAGTCCAAGCTTCCCCCCATCACAGCCCATTTCCAGTCCTAGTGCGCCCCGCCTGTCCACCCGCTGAAGAGCCCCGAGGTCGTCTAAGGGGTTTCAGAGGGAATTGGGAAAGCCTGAGCAAGGCCTCGGCTCCCTCTGCACAGCTGCCAGCATGAAGAGAGTTTTCCCTCATGCTGGCGGCTGTTTCAGTGAAGCATGCTGAATGCCGGGAGAGGTTAAAGGTCATTTCCCGGCACTTGTGTGCTTCATAGAAACAGCCGCCAGCATGAAGGAAAATACTCTTCACGCTGGTGGCTGTGCAGAGGGAGCCGGGGCCTCGGTAGAGCTTCTCCGGCGCCCTCTGAAGCCGTCCATCTGTGTGAGAATGAAGTTCACGCGGGGCCCCCTGAATCACGGGCCCCCTGTGCGAACAACATTCTCGCACAATGGACAGGCCGGCTCTGGGTGAGGCATTTTGAAGGTTGATAGGGCAATTATGAGGAAGTACATAAGAACATAAGAACATAAGATATGCCATACTGGGTCAGACCAAGGTCCAGCAAGCCCAGTATTCTGTTTCCAACAGAGGCCAATCTAGGTCATATGTACCTAGCAGTTTCCCCAAGGGACACAGGTTCCACAATGCTTGTATTGGTTCAAGCATTGATATCCTGGGTCCCTTCTTAATAATGGTTTATGGACCTTTCCTCCAGGAACTTGTCCAAATCTTTTTTAAACCCAGCTACACTAACAGCCTTTACTACATCCTCCGGTAACAAATTCCAGAGTTTGATTACACGTTGAGTGAAAAAATATTTTCTTTTATTAGTCTTAGTTAGAAATAAAACACCTATCATAACAGATCTAATTAATACAGAAGACCCAGACCTATTATGCATTACTGAGACATGGTTAACTGAATCAGACTCAGTCCTGTTAAATCAATTAAAAGTGCAAGGATACTCCATCTTCACCTGCAATAGGAAACATATAAGAGAAGGAGGTGTTCTTATATTAGCTAAGTCTAATCTCGGATTATCCTCTACTTTATGTGAAAGCCCTGATGACACAAATATACTCAAAATTGAAAATAAGGAAATAGCAATCTGCTTGATATACAGACCTCCAACTGCAAATAATCAAAATATTGACACCATACTAGAATCGGCTTGCAATTCTGCATTAAGGAAACCCCTCATCTTGCTAGGTGATTTCAATCTGCCATCTCTCTCTAACAATCAAGAAACATCTTTCTTAGAAGCGATGGAAGAGATGGGCTTCAAGCAAACAGTTAACCAACCAACTCATACTAAAGGAAACACTCTCGACCTAATATTCATTCCTACCCACTTTACCACCACATCTCATTATGTCTCACCTTTCACATCTCAAGTCCCCTGGTCTGACCACTACCTGATTAGGTTCTCTTTCCACCTCCCACAACACACCAAAACACCCCTTGTCAATCTACAACAAGGTCAAAGATTTCGACCATTCAACAGAGAAGAGTTTCTTGAATCAGTACTCCCTAGATTGGATCCTCATATCCATAACCTTGATGCCGCAATATCAAGCTGGAATTCCATTATTGGATTCGCATCAGAACCATATTCAACAAAAATGCGCCATAAAACGAGAAAAAATGAAAAATGGTACACTATTGAACTTGCAACTCTGAAAAAAGGTCTTAGAAAAATGGAATCTACTTGGAGAAGGAAAAAAAACTCACGAACTCAGAATACAATATTTCTCACTACTCAAAGATTACAAGGATGCGATTAATAACGCTAAAAAACAATATCACTCGAAAACCTTATCTAAAGCTATTAATCGCCCTAGAGAACTATTTGAGATTGTCAAATCATTAACCAAATCCCCATCTAACAATTCTCATAAAATCTGTATTAACCCGCAAATACTTGCTGATCACTTTGCAAATAAACTCAAACAACAGCCATTTCACCCCACCTAGCCTATCTCATTCAGATAATAACCAAATGGAATGGAAAGCCTTCCATCCTATTACCAACAAGCTCCTTCTTCAGACAATCTCCAACCTAAATACTACAACCTCTCTTCTTGATCCTTGTCCAGTGTCTTGGATAAAATCAACAAAAACAGAACTTGCCCCAGACTTACTGAACATAGTAAACCAATCTCTTCAACAAGGACGTATAGCAGATGTCCTCAAAAGGTCAGCAATCCGACCGCTGTTAAAAAACAAAGCACTAGACAGCAACGACCCAACGTCATATCGTCCTATTGCAAGTATTCCATTCCTTGCCAAGATTATTGAAAAGATTGTGCAAACGCAGCTGCAAGATTATATAGACTCATCAGCTCCATTAGATGATCATCAATATGGATTTCGCCCATTTCATGGTGTAGAAACACTCCTAACAGCACTATTTGATACAATCATCAGAGGTATTGATAATACCAAGCGAGCCTTCATTCTCATATTCATTGATATTTCCTCGGCCTTTGACACTGTAAATCATATCACGCTCATTTCAAGACTCTCACAACTAGGCATCAAAGATAAAACCCTTGAATGGTTCATATCCTATTTTACTAACCGGACCCAATATGTGCAAATAGATCGGAATGCCTCATCCCCATTTCCACAAGAACAGGGCATCCCTCAAGGCTCTGCCCTTTCGGCTCTATTGTTTAATCTTTATCTTCAACCCATCTGTTCCATATTTAAACGCTTCAAAATCAACTACCACATCTACGCGGATGACATCATGTTATACTCGCCATTTGATGTGTCCAACCCGGATTATAGCAACATCTGTTGTTGCCTCTCTGAAGCTGAGCTGTGGCTGAAATCAATGAATATGAATATTAATTTTAAAAAAACAGAAGTTCTATTCATAACAAGAAACACAAGCTTCACTCCCCCACTTGAAATCAACATTGGAAATAACTCTCTCCCAGTCAAAGATGAGATCAAATATTTAGGAGTCACGCTGGATAAGACCCTCAGCCTCACTAAACATATAAAACAATCTGTAAAAACAATATATTTCAAATTAAGGACGATCCAACAACTTAGACCATTGATAGATAACACTGATTTCAGAACCATAGTACAAACACTAATTACACCACATTTAGACTACTGTAATGGTATTCTTTAAGGGACCTCTAAGAAAAATATTCACACACTTCAATTAGCCCAAAATGTCACCGCAAGGATTATCCATAAAGCGAAACTTTCGGATCATATAACTCCGATTCTCTACTCTCTCCATTGGTTACCCGTTTCATGCAGAATCATCTACAAGACCTTAGTCAATACATTTAAGATCTTTAATAACATAGCTCCATCCTTCTTATCTACACTCATCAACATCCCACATGAAAATAGATCAAGACGAAAAATAAACCTCCACACGTTACAAGTCCCTGATTCTATCCGAAAGACAAGTCAGAAGACAAGCAACACAGCTTTCTCATACTTCGCTCCTACATTATGGAACAACCTCCCGACTGAAATCAGAGAAATCAAGGACCTTCAATTATTTAGAAAAAACCTAAAAACCCATCTATTCACTCTGCACTACAATAACCTTCACATTGAAGATAATCCTAACACTGAGAAAAACACCGATCATCAGTCACTCAATGACCCTACCTAGACAAGCATAAAATCTTTCCCACACATTTCACATTGCTCACCTAGTTTAAGTTTACTCTTTGAAAGCAATTGCCTGTCGCTAATGTGAAAAAACTGTAATATATTGTAAATATATCCCTTTACTGTTGTTATACTGTTGGTAGTATTTTTGAAACATTATCTAATCCTTACCCAGTTCAAATGTTCCTACCTCTCTTACTATCTCCTGGTATCTATAAGTTACAATTAATAGTTGAATGTTCATTGTTCTAAATATGTTCTATGTAAAATAATAGTACTCTATTATTAAAGTTTATGTTACCTGTAAACCGCCACTGATCTCTGGAAGTGGCGGTATAGAAAAGATGTATAAATAAATAAATAAATAGTCTTAAATAGTTTACCCTGTAGCTTCATTGCATGTCCCCTAGTCTTTCTATATTCTGATAAGGTAAACAATCGATCTACGTTTACCCGTTCCACTCCGTTCATTAATTTATAGACTTCTATCATATCTCCCCTCAGCCGTCTCTTTTCCAGATTAAAGAGCACTAACCTTTTTAGCCTTTCTTCATAGGAGTATTGTTCCATCCCCTTTACCATTTTGGTGGCTCTTCTCTGAACCTTTTCTAAAATCGCTATATCCTTTTTAAGATACGGCGACCAGAATTGCACACAATATTCAAGGTGCGGTCTCACCATGGAACAATATAGAGGCATTATAATATCTTTTGTTCTATTTTCCATTCCTTTCCTTATCATACCTAGCATTCTATTTGCTCTCTTGGCAGCTGCTGCACACTGGGCCGAGGGTTTTAACATGGTATCCACAATGATGCCTAAATCTTTTTCCTGGGTGGTAGTTCCTAATGTGGAACCTTGCATCGTGTAACCATAGTTTGGGTTGTTCTTCCCTAGGTGCATAACCTTGCACTTGTCCACATTAAATTTCATCTGCCATTTTGATGCCCAGTCTTCCAATTTATCAAGATCCTCTTGCAATTTTCCACAATCCTCTTGGGTTTTAACAACTTTAAATAGTTTTGTGTCATCTGCAAATTTGATAACCTCACTCATTATTCCACTTTCCAGGTCATTTATGAATATGTCAAAAAGCAGCGGACCCAGCACAGATCCCTGGGGTACACCACTATTCACCTTTCTCCATTGGGAAAATTGGCCATTTAGCCCTACCTTCGCTTTCTATCTTTTAACCAGTTCCTGATCCACAATAGTACACTGCCTCCTATCCCATGACTCTTTAGTTTTGCCAAATGTCTCTCATGAGGGACCTTGTCAAAGGCTTTCTGAAAGTCCAGATACACAATATCAACCGACTCACCTTTGTCCACCTGATTATTCATTCCTTCAAAAAAACATAACAGATTAGTAAGACAAGATCTTTCTTGTCTAAAGCCATGTTGGCTGTCTCTCATTAGGTCATGACTATCTACATGGTGAGTAATTTTATTCTTTATGATGGTCTCTACCATTTTTCCCGGTACTGATGTCAGGCTCACCGGTCTGTAGGTTCCCGGATCACCCCTGGAACCCTTTTTAAAAATTAGTGTTACATTGGCGATCCTCCAATCTTCAGGTATTAGAGATGATTTGAATGATAGTTCACAGATTATTAATAGCAGGTCTGCAATCTCATATTTCAGTTCTTTCAACACCCTTGGATGTATACCATCCGGCCCAGGTGATTTGCTACTCTTCAGTTTATCTAATAGTTGTAATACATCTTCCCGATGTATCGATATTTTTTTCAATTCTTCTGCACCTTTAAATACCACTTCAGTCATGTGTAACATCCCTACATCTTCCTCAGTAAAGACTGAAGCAAAGAATTCATTCAGTCTCTCCGCTATCGCCTTGTCGCCTCTTAGTGCTCCTTTAACCCCTTTATCATCTAATGGACCAACTGAATCTCTCACAGGTTTTTTGCTACGAATGTACTTGAAAAGGTCTTTACTTCGCGTTTTTGCTTCCGCAGCAAGCTTCTTCTCAAATTCTCCCTTTGCCTGCCTTATCAATGCCTTGCATTTGACTTGCCAGTGCTTGTGCTGTTTCCAGGTTTCGTCGTTTGGCTCGTTTTTCCATTTCCTGAAAGTTGCTTTTTTGGCAACAACAGCCTCTCTGACCTCACCTTTAAACCATGCTGGCAGTTTTTTGGACTTCCTTCCACTTTTCTTAAAGCGTGGAATACAGCTGGTCTGGGCTTCCAAGATAGTATTTTTCAACAACAGCCAAGCCTGATGTACGTCTTTAACCTTTGCAACTGCTCCTTTTAGTTTTTTCTTAACTGTTTTCCTCATTTTATCATAGTCTCCCTTTCGAAAGTTAAAAGGTAGTACTGTGGATTTCCTTACTATCCCTCCTCCACTAATTAAATCAAAGGCGATCATGCTATGATCACTATTGCCAAGTGGCCCCAACAACCTTATCTCTTGCACTAGATCTGGTGTTCCACTAAGGACTAGGTCTAATATGGCTTCCCCTCTGGTCGGTTCATGAACCAGCTGCTCCAAGAAACAGTCATTTATTTCATCTTGGAACTTTATCTCCCTAGCATGTCCTGACGTGACACTGACCCAGTCAATACCGGGGTAGTTGAAATCACCCATTATTCTTACTGCGCTGTAACTTTTGTTAGCTTCCTTGATTTCTTTGAGCATTTCATCATCCATTTGGTCATTCTGGCCAGGCGCTCGATAGTACACCCCCACTGCCATTGCCTTCCCCCTTTTACATGGAATTTCAATCCATATAGATTCTACAGCAGATTTTGTTTCCTGCAAAACTTTAATCCTTTCTGACTCAATGCCCTCTCTAACATAGAGAGCAACCCCTCCACCAATTTGATTAGCTCTATCATTACGATATAGTTTGTACCCAGGTATCACAGTGTCCCACTGGTTGTCCTCCTTCCACCATGGGGCTTGTTTACAAAGCCGCGGTAGTGGTTCGCGATCGCGATCGCAACCGCGGCCCCATTGAAAGCTGCTCTATCTCCTTTTTAAAGGTTAATGCCAGCAGCCTTGTTCCATCCCAGTTAAGGTGAAGCCCATCCCTTCAGAAGAGCCCCTCCTTTCCCCAGAATGTTCCCCAGTTCCTAACAAATCCAAAACCCTCATCTCTGCACCATTGTCTCATCCACGCATTGAGACTCCGGAGCTCTGCCTGCCTTTTGGGTCCTGCGCGTGGACAGGAAGCATTTCGGAGAATGCTACCCTGGAAGTTCTGGATTTCAACTTCCTACCTAAAAGCCTAAACTTAGCCTCCAGAACCTCCCTACCACATTTTCCTATGTCATTGGTACCGACATGTACCAAGACAGCAGACTCCTCCCCAGCACTATCTAAGACCTTATCTAGGTGGTATTTATAGGGGTTGTGCAGTATATGGTATGATGGGGAAATTGGGGTGGGGGGGGCAGTTTTTGGGGATGGGGAAGTTTGTGGGGTTGGGAGAGTAGAGAACAGGGAGAGGGGGAGTTTGAAAAGAGCAATTCACTCCTATGCATCTATGCATCTGTTATGCTTCACTGTATATAAGCCCCCCTCCAAAAATGGCCTAATGTATCTCCGGAATCCCCCAGTCTGATTGGGCTTATTTTAAACCATATATATCTTTCTACAGCACTGCATATCCCTTATAGAGCTATACAAATGACAAGTAGTAATGCATCGCAGTAGTTTTTCCCACATTCTTAGGGCCCCTTTTACTAGCACTTAGCTTGAGCTATCTGCCACACAGCCCATAGGAATAAAATGCGCCATGAAGCAATAGCCGGAGCTATGTGTTAGTAAAAGGGGGCCCTTAGTTTCATCTCATTCCATTATATTTTTGGAGAGTTATTTTGCTCTCAGATGGATGGACAGACAAACATCCTTGACTCCTTTAATTCTTTCCAACTACCATTGGGCTGGAAGAATAAAAAGTAAAGGGAAGTTGGGGACAAGGAAACATTCAGAGAAGTCATAGCAAGAGGATAGTTGAGGACACAAAAGATGTGCGAGTCAATAACCAAACAAAGAAATCTTTGGAAAAGTGGGTTTAGGAAATAGGAATTTTGATGGAAAGCCAGCTCATGGTCTCATTGAAATAGAAGGAAAAGTGATTTCCACATTTCATTCCCAAACAGGAGTATATTGGAGAAAAGATAGCTTCAGTGTTCCCATTTTGTTTTGCAAGAAGTAACTAAAGGTGATTTTACATAATCCAGATCCACAATGCTAATGACCCTTTAATATATTCACTTACAATCTTATGTATCGGAAAACAGCAATATTTTTTCCAAGAAAGTTTTACAAAAGAAGGTTTGGAAGGCTCTAAAATGATATGTTCCATACAATGTCCTATGTTTTTTCTGCCTAGTGCCTTATATAATAGATTTGAAAGGAAACACATCAGTTGCATTAATTCCACAAGTCTCAATTCAGCATGTGTCTGAATCCTGTTATATACAGCTTGAACTGTTCATTAGAGAGAATTTTATGAATTGGGTCACCTAAACTAATTCACAAGACAATTCAGATCCTTCTGTGCCCCTAAGGTGACTAATTTGCTTTAATAGTCATCAATTTTTTGTAATTTCTTTTAATGTTTTTCAAGCAGAAATGTAGGGGTGTGATAAATGAAACCAACTAGTAATCATGCACAGCTTTTATTTATTTTGAATGGAAACATATTTCACAAAACAAAGCCTGATTACCGAGTTTCTGATTGCAATCACATCCTTTCTAATGAACTGCAGATCTGGAAAATCTAAATAAATGAAAATCTGGTGTAGCAACCCACTCTCTTTGTAAAATTACCCCATTTTGCCCTGAAAGCATAATAATGATTATAATTATGGGCCTCCTAGCTTTCAGGATTGTCATAGATTTGCTTCAATGCAGCAAACAAGCTCAGGAAATAGTACTTAGGTCGGTAGGATGAAGGTAGACTTCTAACTGCCTCACTATAAGGGTTCCCAAATCTATTATATTCACCCCCACAGAGAGTTGGGGTTTCAGGCTATCCACAATATATATCGGGGCCAATATTCAAAGAGATTTATGTGGTTTGCAGACTACATAAATTAATATAAAGTTAGGATTGGTAAAAGGCGGTCATAACTTTATGTGGTTGCACAACCCGGTAAGCAGCTGAATATTGTGGCTAACCGGAATGCAAAACAGCAAAACAGCTATCCAGCCAAACCTGATATTCAGTGATAGTTGCCAGATATGCCCCGGTGCTGAATATCCAGTCCTAAACTAAAGAAGCAGTGGCCAGATGCTTTGGCAGCACTGGCCGCTGCTGAAAATCAACCACATATAATGTACATTAAAGTTATTAAAGGGTGTTAGCTGCTACTGCAGGATTAATGCAGATTTAATGCCCTGTGGTACAGCTAACCTGCAAAAAAATGGTTTTGCAGGCACTTTTCTGTGATATCTGGATTTTGCATAGTGCAGGGCTGCAAGGGTGGGATGGGGCAGGGAGTGGGGGTGGCAATGGTTGGCAGCCACTGCGCAAAATGTTTCCATGCGGTAGCTGCCAAAGTCTGGCCCGATCACAGTGGCTGATAACGCCACCTCAAGGGATGGTGTTATTGGCCTAGAGGCCCGATAATGTAGCAGTGCCCTCTTTGATGGACTTAACAAAGATGGCTGTGATCTTGTGGTGCTGTCCCCTAGTGTGAGGCTAGAGGGTAGCACTCTGTAATCATGGCCATTTTGAAAAGGCTGGATGACAAGGCAGGAGCAGAGGGGACTTTTCCTTCCTCATAGACCCACCAGACCACCAGGAAAAGCTAAGGTAGGCCTTTGGGGGGGGGGGCATGGGCCCCCCTTTACTGTCTTTCTAGCTGGGATATTCTTTTTAAAATGGAGGCTGGAGGGAGGCTACTGTCTGGCTAGTTGGGACATGTTTTAGAGGACTGGTTGGGTGGGAAGGGAGTGCCCTTTCCCCGACTGGATAACCTAGATGTTCGATTGCCTGGGGGAGGAGGGGCGGGGGCACTGATTTCTCTCCTGGGCAGCTCCCAGTGGGGATCAGGAGCTGTCCAGTGGGGAAATTGGTGCTACAGGGAGGCCAGCACTTTTATTCCATATTGTTGATTCTGTGGATTGCAACACTGTGGCACTGACAATGTTGTGGATGGGGGGAGGCCCATTGATGCTTTTGAGGGGATTATGGTAGCAATCGGGACATAGAGCTACTGACAGCTCTGTGCACCCAATCTCTACCACTCCTCCCCTTGTATTTACCCTGGGGACTTGCGGTACCTGCATTGGCAGGCACCATGGGATTTTTCCCGCAAAGCCTGCCAAAGCAGGTAAAGTAAGAGTTTCCACCAGAATTCCAGAATCACCTTGGTAACTGCAGGGGCTAACCCAGGAACGTCCTCTGCAGATACTGTGGAGCTTTTTCCCTTACCATGTGGTTTTAGCAACTAATGCACTGCAATAGCTGCCAAACCCCACCGTGGTTTAGTAGACATGCCCCTTGGTTTCCAGTGTAGGAAAATATAACTCCTGAAGGTTCATTATGGATATCTTAAAAATCCAATAGCTGTGGGTCAATAGGTCAGGTTTGGGTGCCACAGTCTTTAATGCTGAGGAAAATTAAAAACATCATGCCTCTGCATGCAATCCACACCCAGGCCAATCTGCGCTGTTTCAGACGATACCCACAATCCTTTGCCTTGCCTTATTCAACATTTTCCAAACAGGCTGGGAAAACCTCAGGCAATGTGAGCCAAAGTGCAATGCAGAAAGCCACAGGACAAAAGGGAGCCATAAACACACACACACACACTCTCTCTCATTGGCACACTGTGCAAAAGTGGAGATGGTTGGCATTCCTGCTTGACACTCCTGTCTCAACGTCAGCTCAAGGACTGATAACGTGTGCTCTGTTTGCAGGCGCTATACCGTGCCTTGGCCCCACCACACATTATTACCATGTGCTATTAGCCTCTAACCAGCTGTGAATAGTAGAGCCTGTCAGTGCTGTTGGTGGGTGTTTCCACCCCTGCTGGCCGTCTCCTTGGGGGTTGCACATGCTGGAGTTGTACTTACACTTCAGCTAAACCTTGTCCACAGGAAGATTCAATACAGAATATGACCCTCCATACATATACACACCAACCATGTGTATTGCACCACAGTGCTACCTTATGGGGATAACAGCTCCTCTTGCTAACATGCTTCCCTTTGGCTGGCCTTTGGCACACGCTGCATTGTGCATGGCACACATGACCAGGACAAGGCTTCTGTCTGTTGCAGACTGGTACCACTTTCCACACCACCACCAACACCCCACCATGCAGACCTGCCCACACACTGTCAGTGGTGGTGATCGCAGTCCTAGCATGTTAAACATGCGGGTTTGGCGGGTGCCTTGGGCACAAGAGCTGGATGGGGGGGGGGCAAGGTCACACATGGACAGGCATGCAGTCCCTCCCCACCAGCTGCCCATGCAGGGGCCCCATCACTGCTTGCCACTGATACATCTCTGGGGGAGGATGGCAGCCACTGCTGTGGAATTTCCCCGGGCATCTGGATTTTCCAGCTACCTGGAGGGCTACAGCTGTAGGCTCTATCAGCCTCTTCCTCCACAGCTGGGTTCAGTGGCACTGGGGGGGGGGGGCGCTGACATCTCTGCCAAGGGTGCCATGTCCCTTGGACTGCCCCATGTGGCACATCACTGTTCTACACCAGCAGTATGTCTGTGTTCCACCACTGTCACTGTGTGATCATGACGGACATCACAGATGGTGCTGCGGATAGAAGGATTCCCCTATGTGAGGAGCTTACAAAGGTTAGAACTCCTCAATCTGTTGATGAGATGGCTGGGGAAGATATGATAGGGGTCCATACAGTACTGAATGGCATGGAATGGTTCACTGTTGTTAACGCCATCACAATATGGGAGTACTAGGGGACAGACACTGCCGCTATAGTGTAACACATTTCAGACACATTGGGGCATATAGTTTGTCATTCAATGCATTGGCAAACACTGGCATACAGTGGCAGTGTATGTCATGACAGCTACTCTTATAGCTGGACTTCAGGAAGGGTGTGGTCATGGTCCTGGAGGAAAGGTTTATATGTTTATTTGTGGCCAAATACAGGCCTTTTTGACCATGGGTGTCCTTTTGGGACCCACCTAGGTACCTGTGCCCCTGATTGGCCACTACTGGACAGAGGATAGTGGGCTTCAAGAACCTTGGTCTGACACAGTATAGCATATATTCTGAACTTATGTTCTTAAACCCCTCTGTGCCACCTGGGCAGCTGCTTTGTCTGCCATGTCCACCAGCACCCCACTGAATGACCATCATGCCACCCTCTGTGTCCCATTTGCCCCAT
Organism: Ichthyophis bannanicus; assembly: GCA_033557465.1. Taxonomy (NCBI): domain Eukaryota; kingdom Metazoa; phylum Chordata; class Amphibia; order Gymnophiona; family Ichthyophiidae; genus Ichthyophis; species Ichthyophis bannanicus. The sequence continues at coordinate 172,520,795 of CM066037.1, forward strand.
CAGCATGGTGCCCTTTCCTACATGAGCACCATGCTGTTGCTGTTAATGGAGCACTACTATCACTATCTTGGGCTCCCTTGTCAGTGCATCACATTGCTGATGCTAAAATAGTATCTACCCCCCTCTACAAACACCTTTTCCATGAGGTTTTAATTGGCGATCTGGTTCCCAGAGTTAAAGGGCTTTCAGGTCATTGTGCAATCGGCGGTATGAGAGCACACACTGTAACCATCCACTCCCCGCCCCAGTCATGCCCACTCTCTGCCCCCTCCGTCCTTAATGTTGCCGGTGCCTTTACCGCACCTTAAAGCAGCATTTTTTCGGTGTTAAAGGAGCAAGTGTTCTGATAGCCTGTGTTAATGGCACACATGCTCCCTTACCACCTTTTTTTATTTTTATTTTTTATTAATTGGTTTTCAGTGAAATACAATATCACAGAAAAATAAAGCAAATCATCAAAGACAAAACACAGCATAATACAAAGAAATACATTATAACGGATGTAGTTCACATCAAGAGAGATAGGCAGAGATAATATTATATGCAATACTAATTTCAGAAAACAAGGCCATTCATAAGCCAACAAGTTAGAAGGATCCATAAATACCCAGATATAATTCCCTTACCCTGTACCTACACGATCTACAATAAATTTCTCTAAATGTGAGACATCTACAAAAACAAAAGAATCCCCCTCATAGTTTACCACACATTTACAAGGGAACCGAAGAAAAAACGTTGCTCCCAACGCTAAAACCTTGCTAAAACCTTGCACGCAAAATGCGCTGCTTAAGATCCACAGCCTTACCACCTTTTAGTAAACATACCCCATAGTGTCAACAGAAGCTAAATAAGGTTGTAGCTTGCTTAGGTCATAAATTAATACTCAATCCATAAAAGTCTGAAGCACTGTGGCTCTCTAAGAATAATAGGCTAATATACTGATTCTCATAAAGAGCTCAATAAAACCTTTTAAATTTGTATGGGATAATAAGTTATCTCTTACATCTCCTATCTCTATGAGCATTAAGAAATCCAGGCTGCTGGCATTAACCTTTAAAAAGGAGATAGAGCAGCTTTTAAACTAGATAATAGGGGAAAGCTGACAGTCACCCAAGAGCGGATGGTTTGGAAGAATGTATCCTTGAAGGATACTACCAAAAGCAGAGAGGTTCCAAAAAAGAGTAAAGTAGCCCAAATGCCCTCGCGTATGGAGCAGACAGAGCTTAAAGATCCCAAATTACCCATGTCTACCAATAGCCAAATTAATATGAATAAAACACAGTCTCTAAAATGCTTGTATGCAAATGCTAGAAGTCTAAAAAATAAGATGGGAGAATTAGAATATATAGCACTAAATGAGAGGTTAGATATGATTGGAATATCAGAGACATGGTGGAAGGAGGACAACCAGTGGGACACTGTGATACCTGGGTACAAACTATATCGTAATGATAGAGCTGAACAAATTGGTGGAGGGGTTGCGCTCTATGTTAGAGAGGGCATTGAGTCAGAAAGGATTAAAGTTTTACAGGAAACAAAATTTGCTGTAGAATCTCTATGGATTGAAATTCCATGTAAAAAGGGGAAGGCGATGGCAGTGGGGGTGTTCTATCGACCGCCTGGCCAGAATGAACAAATGGATGATGAAATACTCAAAGAAATCAAGGAAGCTAACAAATGTTACAGCGCAATAATAATAATGGGTGATTTCAATTACCCCGGGAGCGACTGGGTCAGTGTCACAGCAGGACATGCTAGGGAGATAAAGTTCCTAGATGACATAAATGACTGCTTCTTGGAGCAGTTGGTTCATGAACCGACCAGAGGGGAAGCCATATTAGACCTAGTCCTTAGTGGAACAACAGATCTAGTGCAAGAGATAAGGGTGTTGGGGCCACTTGGCAATAGTGATCATAGAATGATTGCCTTTGATTTAATTAGTGGAGGAGGGATAGTAAGGAAATCCACAGTACTACCTTTTAACTTTCGAAAGGGAGACTATGATAAAATGAGGAAAATAGTTAAGAAAAAATTTAAAGGAGCAGTTCCAAAGGTTAAAGACTTACATCCAGCTTGGGTGTTGTTGAAAAATACTATCTTGAAAGCCCAGACCAGCTGTATTCCACGCTTTAAGAAAAGTGGAAGGAAGTCCAAAAAACTGCCAGCATGGTTTAAAGGTGAGGTCAGAGAGGCTGTTGTTGCCAAAAAAGCATCTTTCAGGAAATGGAAAAAAAGGGCCAAACGACGAAACCTGGAAACAGCACAAGCACTGGCAAGTCAAATGCAAGGCATTGATAAAGCAGACAAAGGGAGAATTTGAGAAGAAGCTTGCTGCAGAAGCAAAAACGCGAAATAAAGATTTTTTCAAGTACATTCGTAGCAAAAAACCTGCGAGAGAGTCAGTTGGTCCATTAGATGATAGAGGAGTTAAAGGGGCACTAAGAGGCGACAAGGCGATAGTGGAGAGACTGAATGAATTCTTTGCTTCGGTCTTTACTGAGGAAGATATAGGGATGTTACCCATGACTGAAGTGGTATTTAAAGGTGCAGAAGAATTGAAGGAAATATCGATACATCGGGAAGATGTATTGTGACGAGGAGAGCTGCCAGGAGCAGATGGAAATAGAAGAAAACAATGTTTGTACCTTTAAAATGAGTGACAGACCAGCTTTGCACAGAGTTTCTCCATGGACCAGCAGGATTGCGTCAGCCACACTTGGTGATGTCCTCCGGGCGGCGCCATGCATACGGAAGTGCTCTCTAGAGCTCAGAAAGGAGGGCCTTTCTGAGCCCACCTAGGTAGCCCATCCTACCGGTCCGCCCCCTAGTCCGGCCAGTTTTCGTTCTTCTGCCTTGCCAGCAAGACGGACCCTGCTCTGCTCTCCCTTTGTTTATTTCTTTATTTCTTTATTTTACGTTTTACAGCTATGCCCAAGTATCTTTCAAAAAAATGCCCCTATTGTGGCAACAGGAACAAGACTTCACATGGATGCACTTACTGTGGGGCAATGAAGAAAGGATACCACGAGATGTGCCCAGCCTCCGACTCGGGCCCTCCACTGCCTGATCCTCTGCCGGCCCAGGATGTGCCTGTATGGGCCTCCATCCCTAGCCGAGCCTCCATTGCGGCGGATAGTGCCTCTTCCCGGCGGGACGTGCCGTATGGAGCCTCCGTCCCCAGCCCGTTACTCCCGACTGACCCGCTCGCTGCTCTGGGACCCAGCACCGTCACCCGCGGTGGCGCGGAGGTAAGCACTGCCTCTGCTGCTACAGTCTCTCCAGTTTACATCCTTCTGGACTCCTCCCAGCTCGCCCTGCAGTCAGCTTCCAGGCTCGGGTCCCCTACAGCACTCATCCACGCTGCCCAAGATGGTGACGCGCTGCGGTCCTCCCAGTCTCTGCTGCAGTCCTCCAACTCCGCCCACCTTGGGGCGGGGCCTCTCTGCCTGCGAACCCCAATCAACGCTCTTCCGACGTCATCTACCGGCCCTCCAACGTCTCTTGGACCCAGCTTCTTGCTTCTAATCCAGCCAGCCTAATCACCGCGGGGGAAGCTACCGGCATCGGAGGGAAGCCTGCACGCAGCTGCGCTTCGCGCGTCAGTGCTTTGCACAGCAGCGCGCCCAGCAATGCCAGCACACTGTTACGCAACACCAGCAGCCGCAGCAGGAGCACTTTGAACAGCAGAACTCACAGTAAGCGGATCAGAGTCAATGCGCACAGTAGCAGCAGCGACTCTAGCCACAGGGACCACTCTCCCAAACGCCGCAGGCACTCCGAGCGCCACCGCCACCACTCCCAGCACCACCGGCGGGATGATCCTCGAAAGGGCAACCATAGCCGGAGCCCTTCAAGCCGCAGCAGGGCTAGCAGATCCAGCCATAGTAATTCCTCAGCTATCATCAGCTTATTAACCCAACTCGTGAAGCAGTCTGCCTCAACAATACCCTCTGCTTCAACAATGCCCGCGGCGCACCTGTCAACCCCGCATAGCGCTGATCCAGCGCACAAGGCTCCGGAGGCAGCCTTTACCTCAACCCCAGAGAAGAGAACCAGAGAAAAACCCCGCGGACCCTCAGACGATCCGGACCCGGAAAATCCGTCCCCCGACAGCACTGCCGACGATCACGACATCGAAGCTGCAGTGGTGGGGTCGGCATCCATGGAGCTCGCCAACTCAGAGAAGACAGCTGAGACAGAAGACCCTCCCCCTGCGGAGGATCTCACCTACCCCAAGTTCTTAACCAAACTTGCCTCTGCCCTCTCTTTGAACGTCACTGATGCGTCAGGAGAGGCTGTTCCAGAGGTTCTGAAATACCTAGCCACTCCGAAGCCTGCTTTCGCACTCCCAGTTCATCAGAGACTACTGGAAAATCACTCAAAACTGTGGCAAACACCAGCGTCTGGTCATCCGTTTCCAAGGCGGCTTGACTTCAAGTATCAAGTGAGGTCTGTGCCTGGCTTTTCTCAGCCCCAGCTACCACACAACTCCATCGTCGTGTCTTCAGCGCTCAAACGCACCAAGTCCTCATGCACCCACGCCAATAGCCCCCCGGGCCGAGACAACAAACTCTTGGATGACATCGGGAAGAAGGTGTTCCAAGGTGCTATGCTTAGTGCTAAAATTGCAGCACACCAATTCCAGCAAGTTCTATTCCTGGACACCTGCATGGCAACCTTGAAGTCAACCGCTGCATCCCTCCCCAAGGAATCTCAAAATCAACTCGCCAGCGCCCTTACCGATATGTCAGAGTGCAGCAAACACCTGGCCAGCGCAACCTTTGACTCTTTCGACACGGCCTCACGTACCGCCGGTACGGCTATCTCTTTGAGACGATGGGCGTGGCTGAGAGCCTCCGGCCTTCGAGATGACACCCATGGCAGCATTGCTAACGCCCCCTGCACGGGGGAATCACTCTTTGGGGACAAGGTTAAAGACACTGTCAACGACATGAAAGAACACTGCACTACCTTACAAACCCTGGCGGAGGATGGCTACGAGCGCCGCAGTGGAGCCCATAAGAACAACTTCCAGAGAAAGTCTTACTACTCCTCCAGCAAGAAGTACCCCTCCAGCAGGAGATGGCAGTATAACAAATACAGGAACAACTCCTACAGCGGTCCCACTCACCAGCGTAACTCTCAGCGGGACCACAAGCAGAAGAAGAACAACCCACCCCCTGCGAAGAGTGGACCATCCTTTTGACGCCTACCCTCCGGCGTCCACCCCAATTGGGGGTCGCCTGACCTACTTTTTAAACAAGTGGAAAGACATCTCCTCCGACTCCTGGATCCTCAAGATCATTCGAGAGGGTTACCGGATGCGTTTCAGCTCAATCCCTCGCCAAAACACCCAACCCATCAGCAAAACTCCCCCGCACCTGTGCCTAGTGCCATGCTCTGGCCAAAAAGGATAAAGACAAAAATAAAGTCTTGTGCTTTATAACAGGCAGTTAACTCACTTCTAACACTGTATCTCTTCAGCACAATGAAATTTCCTCATTACACACAGCCAATGTACAATCCATTTGATAGTCAGACATGTCCGGTTCAGGAGGATCAATGATCATTGCTTCAACCTGACTATCATCTGTAATACATTGCTGCTTATATGATATTGGCAGATTATTCTCCTCTGCCAGCTCTCTGGATTTTCCTATTAGTTCCTCCAGCAGATAAGGGTCACTGTCAGCATATCCTGGTATATAATTCCAGTGGGCTTTATGTCCTTTATAACTTCTACGAGGAAAAGACTTGGGCACAGCTTTACCCTTGTAAAACAGCCTATCTCTTGGGTTTGAGTCAGGAGAAAAGCTAGGCACTGCTTCTTCCAGCAAGGGTTTAAATCTCAGAGGCTTTTCTCTAGATTGTAGCTGTTTGTCACCCTCTTCCCACATGCAGATGTCTGACACTGTGTATCCTTTCTTTCTTGAGGCTTGTACTGGCTCTCCAACTGTCCTGACTGGTAATTTCCCCTTATAACTATCTTCAGCATAAGGTATACGTTTGGAGGTTTGGTTAAAAGCTTTCTTTTCCTTTCTCCTCCAATTACCACTCTCAGCTGTTCTCTGCCAGCCTTTCTCACAATTAGAATCAAAGTCAGTTATATCAGTTTTCCTACCAGCCCAAAGCAGACGTTGTTTCCCAGGTTCAGACCTCAGCTTGCACTCATTATTCAGCTGGTCTTGATCCAACACGTCTCTCCTGCTTTCAACTGCTGGTCTCACTGTATCCTTAAAACTGCTTTCTCTGAAGTTATCAACGCTGCCAAAGCCCACGTTAGATCTCCTTCTCCAGCTACAGCTGTTGCTCCATCCACTTCTCCAGTTGCTGCTTCCACCTCTCCCCCTATTCTCTAATGAACGTCCCTTATACGTTTGCTGAGGCTCTACTCCAGCTCCTCCCCCTCCCAGGTGAAGGCTATCAGAGCTAAGAGCTGGGGAATGTCTATCAGCTGTGCAGGGTTCTCTTCCTCGTGGCTGGGAATGTTTGTGTTGCTCTTGGCAACTGGGTGTCCTGATATCTTCCTTCCTGCTAGAAACAGCCCTATTAGTCCTAGGTTCCTCTGCTTTCCTAACACAGGATATCTTTTCCCCATCACACTAGCCATGGCCGAGGAGCTGATACACCTGCTGTCCTCTGATGCTATAGAGCAAGTACCTTTGGACGAGATAAACTCTGGTTTCTACTCCAGATACTTCCTTATTCCCAAAAGGACAGGCGGAGTCTGCCCCATCCTCGACCTCCGCAAACTCAACAAGTTCATCATCAAAGAGAAGTTCAGGATGTACTCTCTCAACTGCATCCTACCCTTGATTCAACCCGGCGACTGGATGGCGTCCCTGGACCTGCAGGATGCCTACACCCACATCCACATCCACAAGTCACACAAGCAGTATCTTTGTTTTCATGTATTGGGCCAGCACTACCAGTACAAAGTCCTCCTTTTCGGCCTATCGCCGGCTCCACGGGTGTTCACGAAATGTGTGGCAGTACCCGCAGCGCATCTACGCAAACGGAACGTTTCCATCTTTCCCTACCTCGACGACTGGCTCATCACAGCCCCCTCAGCACTGGAACTTCAGGAGGCTCTAAGGACTACCGAGTCCCTGATCTCCTCCCTGGGGTTCGTCATCAACTACAACAAGTCCCAGCGCATCCCCTCGCAGAGGCTGGAATTCATCGGAGCCGAGATCGACACCAAACACTCGAAGACATACCTTCCCCAACGCAGGCTGCTCGCCCTGACCTCACTCGCAACCAGCTTGGCCTCTGCGGAATCCTCTTCAGCGAGATCCATCCTACGCCTTCTAGGCCACATGTCCGCCACCACGTCTGTGATCCCCATTGCCAGGTTACAGATGCAGCCACTGCAGTGGCATCTACGTATGCACTGGAACCAGCACTCGCAACCTCTCTCCACCCGCATCCCTATGACCTCCAAGATCAAGACTCAAGTACACTGGTGGACTGCTCCGGAGAACCTTTCGGGGGGGGAAGGACATGCACCCACCCGAGCATCAAGTCACCCTGACCACAGATGGGTCCAACTTGGGCTGGGGTGCCCACATTCTGCAGTTCAACACACAAGGGGCCTGGTCGCCGCAGGAGAGACTCCTCCACATCAACCTCCTAGAGCTAAGGGCCATCAAGTACGCTCTTAAAGCCTTCCTAACGCACGTACAGAAGAAGGCCGTCCTCATCCAGACGGACAATCAAGTGGCCATGTTCTACATCAACAAGCAAGGGGGCATGGCAGCTCGTTCCCTCTGCAAGGAAGCCCTGCAGATCTGGTCCCTTGCCCTGACTCACGGGTGCAACATCCGTGCCTCCTATCTGCCGGGCGACCAGAACACCTTAGCCGACGAGCTCAGCAGGCAGCTGCAACCTTACGAATGGACACTGCTCCCGGAGGTCACCGACAGCCTCTTCCGTCAGTGGGGGCGCCCGAACATCGATCTATTCGCCATGGAACAGAATGCAAAATGCCCCCTGTTCTGCTCCAGGCACCCTTCCAACAAGAGACTGGCAGCGGATGCATTCAACATGTGCTGGGGGGAGTTGTCTCTCGTGTACGCCTTCCCCCCGACCCCCCTCATCCCTGCGACACTCCAGCGGTTGGTCCACGACAAGGCTCGCGCCATCCTAGTGGTTCCCTATTGGCCCCGACAGATGTGGTTCGCGCTGCTCCAACGCCTAGCGCAAGAGGAACCGAAGCGCCTGCCACTCAGGCCGGACCTACTCACGCAGGATGGAGGCAAAACGAGGCACCCCGACCTCAAAGCCCTGGCTCTCACTGCCTGGAGGTTGAGCGGATGAGCCTTTCTACACTCAAGCTACCATCAGAGGTGCAAGACGTGGTCCTAGCAGCCAGACGACCCTCTACCAGGAAATCCTATGGCCTCAAATGGAAGAGATTCAGCATCTGGTGCGCTACGCAAGGACTGGAGCCCACCACATGTCCTCTTCCCGATGTCCTTAAATACCTTGCTTCTCTATCTAACCTTGGCCTTAAGACTCAGTCCATCAGAGTGCACCTCTCGGCGATTGCAGCGTTTCACGCCCAGCCTGAAGGGGCAACTTCCATTGCAGCACTACCTTGACAAACCGCTTCATGAAGGGACTGGCAAATTTGAAACCCCCGATCAGGCACCCCGTTCCGTCATGGGACCTCAACGCTGTTCTCCGTCGCCTGACCGAGGACCCCTTCGAGCCGCCGCAGTCAGCTGAGATGAAGTTCGCCTCCTGGAAAACCCTGTTTCTGGTTGCCATAACGTCCGCCAGGAGAATCAGCGAGCTGCAGGCACTAGTGTCCCACCCCCCTTATACACAGTTGCACCAGGATAGAGCATCCTTGAGAACCAACCCGAAGTTTGTGCCCAAGGTGGCATCTGCCTTCCATGTCAATCAGTCCATTGAACTCCCGTCTTTCTTCCCAGAACCCCATGTCGCCTGCACACGCTGGACTGTCTCCGGGCCCTCCGGATCTACCTGCTGCGAACTCAACCCATTCGCAAAGGCGAACAGCTGTTCGTATCATTCGACCCTAGCCGGCCGGGCAGGCCGGTCAACAAGAGAACCCTTTCCCACTGGGTCGCCTCCTGCGTCTCCCATTGCCTAGACCCCACAGGCACTCAGAATTTGCCAAGAGTGGGCCCTCACAAGCTAAGAGCACTGGCAACCACAATTGCCAACCTTCGTTCTGTTCCTCTGACAGACGTCTGCAGAGCGGCCACCTGGTCCTCCCCACACACGTTCCAGAAGCACTACTGCCTCGACCTCAGGGCCCAGGAAGACTGCGCCCTTGGGACTGCCGTCCTCTCCACTGCAACGGATGGGAGATAGGCGTTAAGCCCTATAGTCGGGCCGCCTGTACCTGCTTCTCCTGTAGCATGTCCATGTTGGTTGCCCCAACGCAACCACGGTGTCAGCACTGTTAATTGCACTGTTGCACAGCCACTGTTGTTTCTTACACTGTTAGCACTAGTTGCCCTGTTGCACAGTCACTGTTGTTTGCACAACTGCACGATCTTGTATGCACCTTCACCTATCACTGCAATAAAGATGTGTCATTTCCTGTTACGTCTCAGAGCCTCATTGAGTGACTAAGCTTCCTCCTCCACCTCAGCATTCTCCGCAGCTGGGGAGGCACCAAGTGTGGCTGACGCAATCCTGATGGTCCACGGAGAAAATGAGGTTACTTACCTGTAACGGGAGTTCTCCGTGGACAGCAGGATAAGTCAGCCACACAATCCCGCCCGCCTCCCCTGGAGGAGGTCAGCCTGCCGTATCTGCTCCCTGTCCAGGAACTAGCTAGATAGGAACACACTGGCCGGACTAGGGGGCGGACCGGTAGGATGGGCTACCTAGGTGGGCTCAGAAAGGCCCTCCTTTCTGAGCTCTAGAGAGCACTTCCGTATGCATGGCGCCGCCCGGAGGACGTCACCAAGTGTGGCTGACTTATCCTGCTGTCCACGGAGAACTCCCATTACAGGTAAGTAACCTCGTTTTGCAAGGCAAGCATGAAAAAAAAATCATGTCTCTGCTGAGGCTAAGTCACACCCACGCTCTGACATGGGGGCAGGCTTGGACAGTGATTGAAAACACCTGTGCAGAGGCAAGGGAGTGGCAGGCAAGAAACGGTTTTTAAAACCTGAATCAGACCAGAAAGAGAGATCCTGGGGAGAGGAGAAAGCGTTCAAGGAGAAAGGATTCCAGGAGAGATTCCAGGAAGGAAGGAGTGGAGAAAGGCATAGGAAGGCTGACTTCTAGCTGCTGAATGAGGCCAGTAAGAAAGGAAGCAGTCTGTGTCTGGATAATGCTCCTAAACTTGAAGCTAGCAGACGGTTAGCTGTAAAACTTACAGACGGGGTGGAACAGGTTGCAGTACCTGGTGTTCAAGAGCCACTGCCGAGGATTTCAACTGCTAGAAGGTGGGTGGATACGCTTGTCTGGGGAAAGAGTGAGAACTCACCTGAGAGCAGAGAAGCTGAACCAAAAACATTAGAGACGTTAAGGCAAGTGTTCCCAGGGAAGAAAGCTCACTCTCCCAATATAATTGATCCTTATCAGAAAGAACAGCTATGGAGCGAATTTCAGAAGTTTTTACAGAACAGGAAGTCTGAAGAAGCTTTTGAAACCATAGAAAGGGATAAGCATTCTGTTGCCCAAGAGGATATGCAGATCGATTCCATTGAGCCAGAGTATAACCTGGGGGAATCCCCAATGGATTGCTCTTTTTGTTTGAAAGAAAACTAGACGCTGGTAAACAGGGCTCAGAAAGAAAAGCAAAACGTGGTGAGAAGCAATGTTTGCACAACTCTGTAACTGATAAGAGTTTCTTCTGAAGTAAAGAAGGTTTTGTTGTTTGACCAAGAGTTTTGAAAAGTAAAGCAGCAGTTGTTAGAAGAAGAAATTTACCTTTTGGTTGAATGAACACAAGAGACTACGACCTGCATGTTAACTTGCTTGATGAGAACAGCTGCCAGTGTTAGAAAGACTTTTGTTCAGCTTTCTTTAGTTTCAGTTATCCATGTTTTCCTCTTATGTTTGGAGAAGTATCCTAATGCCTGCATTCTGAATTTAATGCGTATGGAAATCCCACAAAAATAAATATTCTTGTTGCCCTAACCCACGGTTGCACACTACTTTTGTCCTTGGAAAAGAAAGCCAAACTACAAGTCCCAGAATTCCTTAGAAACATAGAAACATGATGACAAAAAAAGACCACATAGCCTATCTAGTCTGTCCTTCCATATCAACAACTACAACGGTCAACTTTTTACCTTTAGAGATCCTCTGTGTTGGTCCCATGCTTTTTTGAATTCAGTTACTGTCCTCATCTCTACCACCTCCACTGGGAGACTATTCCACGGATCCACTACTCTTTCCGTAAAGAAATATTTCCGCATATCACTCCTGAATCTATCTCCCTTCACCCTCATCCCATGTACCCTCATAGCAAAACTTGCTTTCAATTGAAAGAGGCTCTCTCCCTGAACATTTATGCCATGGAGGTATTTAAACATCTCAATCATATCACCTCTATCCCGCCTTTCCTCTAAGGTGTACATATTAAGATCCTTAAGTCTGTCCTCATATGCTTTATAATGAAGCCCACTAATCATTTTAGTAGCCACCCTCTGCACCGACTCCATCCTGTTCACATCCTTTTGAAGGTGCGGTCTCCAGAATTGCACACTATACTCCAAATGAGGTCGCACCAAAGACTTATACAGAGGCATTATCACCTCCTTTGTTCTGCTAGCCATTCCTCTCCGTATGCACCCAAGCATCCTTCTAGCTTTTGCTGTTGCCTTTTCTACCTGTTTAGCTACTTTAAGATCATCAGACACAACCACGCCTAGGTCCCGCTCTTCTTTAGTGGACAAAAGTACTTCACCTCCTATACTGTATTGCTCTCTTGGATTGCTGCAGCCCAAATGCATGACCTTACATTATTTAACATTAAATCCCAGCTGCCAAATTCTAGACCATTCTTCAAGCTTAGCTAGATCCCTCCTCATGTTATCTACACTTTCCTGGGTGTCTACTCTATTGCAGATTTTGGTATCATCTGCAAAGAGGCAAACCTTACCCGACAGCCCTTCCGCTATATCACTAACAAAGATGTTAAAAAGGATCGGACCAAGGACAGATCTCTGGGGCACACCACTGGTAACATCCTTCTCCTCAGAGTGAGCTCCATTTACTTGTACTCTTTGTCGCCTCCCACCCAACCAATTTCTAACCCAAGCAGTAACTTTAGGGTCCATCCCTAGGGTGCTTAGTTTGTTTATAAGTCGCCTGTGAGGAACAGTGCCAAAGGCTTTACTGAAATCTAAATACACCACATCTAGAGCTCTCCCTCGGTCCAACTCCCTGGTCACCCATTCAAAGAAATCAATCAGATTTGTCTGACAAGACCTGCCTCTGGTGAATCCATGCTGCCTCGGATCCTGTAATCTGCTGGACAGATTACAGGAGACAGACACAGTAAAGCTTTATATAAGGACATAACAAGGCGGCCCTATGCCGGTAAGCCCTAGGGCCCAGGCTAGGGTATCACAGTATTACAACTATTAGATAAACTGAAGAGTAGCAAATCACCTGGGTCGGATGGCATACATCCAAGGGTGTTCAAAGAACTGAAATATGAGATTGCAGACCTGCTATTAGTAATCTGTGAACATCATTTAAATCATCTCTAATACCTGAAGATTGGAGGATCGCCAATGTAACACCAATTTTTAAAAAGGGTTCCAGGGGTGATCTGGGAAACTACAGACCAGTGAGCCTCACATCAGTACCGGGAAAAATGGTAGAAACCATCATAAAGAATAAAATTACTCAGCATGTAGATAGTCATGGCCTAATGGGAGACAACCAACATGGCTTTAGACAAGGAAGATCTTGTCTTACTAATCTGTTATGTTTTTTTGAAAGTATGAATAAACAGGTGGACAAAGGTGAGTTGGTTGATATAGGGGCATGTTTACTAAACACCGAAATTGTGCGGGGCCCCGTTAGTGTGCCTGTGCCATATAAGGAGTGGGCGGTTCAGGCAGAAAAAAGGAATAAAAACGACCGTACCTGTGCGCGGCGCGCACATTTGCGGGGTCCACATTAGCGCGTGGGAAGGCTAAGTGGGGCGCTGCTGGGCACATATAGGAACAGTGCCGTAGCACAACGGTGAAGATACTAACCAATGGTGCAGGGGCCATGGGTTCAATTCCCCATTGTGCACCACAAAAACACCAGCTTGAGGCAATAACTTTAATGGTTAAAGGTGCACTAGAAGGCATATGAATCCTGTACGGCAGAAAGGGGAACCCTGCTAACCTTTTGCAGCAACAGGCGGCACACTGTTCATATCTGGGCGGCAGAGTGCGCCGCACTGTTAATATTGGGCTCAGAATGCTTTGCGCTGCAAATTGTGTGCATTAGGCGATGTGCTGTTAAGTCCTTGCGGTTTGAGCGGCAGAAGGCGGTGCGCTGCAAATTTGGAAGGCCGAAGGCAGTGCGCCAACAGACAAACACAGGAAGAGAGCCACAGCACAATGGTGAAGACACTCACCAATGATGCATGCATCAGGGGTTCAATCCCCCACAGTGCCCAGTTAACCAGCCTCACTGAGGCATAATTTTAGGAGGCATAGAAATAATGGGCAGCAATAGGCGGCGCGCTAATGTCTTACGAGGCATTTGAATAGTGTGAGGCTAAGGCGGCGCGCTGATGTGGAAGCATTTTAACAGAGCCACAGCACAATGGTGAAGACACTCACCAATGATGCATGCATCAGGGGTTCGATCCCCCACAATGCCCAGTTAACCAGCCACACTGAGGCATAATTTTAGGAGGCATAGAAATAATGGGCAGCAATAGGCGGCACGCTAATGTCTTACGAGGCACTTGAATAGTGTGAGGCTAAGGCGGTGCGCTAATGTGGAAGCATAGGAACAGAGCCACAGCCCAATGGGGAAGACACTCACCAATGATGCATGCATCAGGGGTTCGATCCCCCACAGTGTCCAATGAGTAAGGCTTGCTGAGCCATTATCTGTCATGATGAATATAGCTAAAGGAGGCGTGTTAAGCTTTTATTGTAGTGACTGCTGTTAGCAAATGCACTCTCAAAGCACTGTAATATAAGGTGCTGCATAAGGTGCCCTACAAGGTACCCTAGAGGGTACATTATAAAGTGCACTGTCCACCAAGGCACCCTACAATGTTGCCTATAGGCCGCTTTATAGGGTGCCGTATGAGGCAGGGCAAGGTACGAGCACTGTTTGTGCTGGCAGCACTGTGCATTGTAACGCATGGAAATCCTACGTAGGTGTGCACACATGCAAGAAGGAACAGCAGTGCAGCACAATGGTCAGGAGATTGACTGATGGTGCAGGGGTCATGGGTTAACATCAGCAGTGAATAAGGTTGGCTGAGGTACGTATGTTCCCTGCATGCAACTGAACAGCAATCTGTGTTTCCATCTAAAAAGAAGGCCATCCTAGTGCCATACATTAATGCACCTTCCACGGTGCAACAGAACGAACATCAGAAACAACCATGTCAGCAAAGGCGAGTTATAATGTTACCCAGCGGCCATGTGGAAAGGGTGGCAACTCCCAGGGCACCATAGTTGGTATCTCATAAGCTGCCTGAAACGAAGGTGTGACATAAGATGCCCCAAGGATGTATAGGTGAACCCAAAAACATTTGCTAGGAGCAGTAACATCCCACAATGTGAGGGGCAACAGAGGTATGTGCCAAACGCACATGTAACCCAAACACTGCACAGAGCTGAAAGGAAAGACAATGCAGAGGTAATAGAAGGATGTAGATCAAAGCTGCTGTACTACACAACTCAGCCCCAGGCCATGTGGCTGCTAGAGAAATGGACACACATATATATCCAGTTATTTAGTTATGTTTATTTATGTCCATGTCACTATGTGGTAGGAGCGTGGTTTACAGAGAACAAAAGAAAGACCTGAACAACAGGCTGGTTGTTGTTACATATAACAGGAACATATACCTGGAAAAACATGGGAAAACTATGTACATGGAATATATGATTGGTGAACAAGATAACATACCCAAACTATTTACACAAATTAGCAAGGATGCTAGTAAGAAGGAGACAGCTGTGGTTAAATATGTGCTGTGACTGTTTGGTTATGTGATCGGGGCCATCTGTAGCTATGCACAGAGTGATGGTAATGTACCATGCTATAATGTCAGTGTTTGACAGAGGATGGGAAGATGTGTTCAGCGAAGGAGGCTGAAATGGCAGGATAGATGAAATGTCAGGATGACAGTGGAGTAGCAGTGTTATGCAGAGCACACACGAGAGGCAACCAGGGAGAGATGAAATGCAGGAATGTGTAGGAGTGCAGGACGTGGTGTAGCAGCATGCACGTCAGGATACGATGGCCAAAAAGCTGGGAGACATAAGATGGGCAGAAGGATGATTCCCATCTCAGATGAGGGTACAATGTTCTCGCAGCACAAATCTGCACATATATGACTGTCATACAAATCGAAACCACCTATGCAGGACAAGCATACACATCAAAGAGAACAGAGAGGAATCAAACCTATGACCACCACCACAAATGCCAAGGCAACAACTGGTAGGCCACACCACCAACATCAGTGCATTAGCAGAGGCTGCATACAGAAATACTGAAGCCCATCACACAAGACGCATGCTTGCTGCCAGGACAGGCAAACCCCCAACAGTAATCATGACCAAATGGACATGCAGGTCATCTGAGTACAGATCAGAACCTAGTCTGTATGTGGGACCAGGGACACATGCACACACACACAATGAAATGTTATGCAGTGCATACAGCATGCAAAAGAGGAAGGAAACCAAATCCTGAGGGCATCAGAGGATGCTCGCTGGAGATGGGTACCAATCTGGGACAGGACATGAGAGAACACAACATGAAAACAGGTGTACCACACACCAGCTGAACCACAGCCAAACCCCCAGGTGCACTGCCATGTAAACACCATAAAGAAAGAGACATATGTGACAGATAACATCTGATGGCTAAACAGCACAGAGTGCACACCTTGCTGTACAGTGAAGTGAGGGAAGGTGTGTGTAGAGTTGATGAACCTGCTGGTACCAAATGGTCCAGGTAGCACAACAGAAAAACAACAGAACAACCACATGTGGGGATCAAACCTGCACACTACTGTATTAAAACACATGCCTCTAACCACTACCACAAACAGCACACTGAGCACAAGGCAGAACAAATAGTCCAAAGGGAGGGTCTATGTGGGAACCTGTCAAACCCACTGATGTTGCAAATGGGTGACATATACACACCTGTCACTCTACAAGGATGTGAGCACAGGTGGGCCATGGACATTTATTTATTTATTTATTTATTTATTTAACATCTTTTATATACCGCACTATTGTCACCAGCGCGGTTTACATGTAACAAACATATACATACAAAGAACTGTAATGCATTTTACAAGTAACAGGGATTTTGAACTTGGGAATAACAAGGTACAACTATATAAGGCTAGTTAACTATATACAGATTATTGAAATACATTAGTCAAATTTGGATATCAGTTGGGGAAATGTCTTGGTCAGAAAAGTGTCTGTGATATTTTCATGTGCGAAGGTTAGATTGGGAAATAGCTTAGGAAGAGGTGGTGTTTGAGACTCTTTCTGAATTGTGTTAAGCTGGTTATAACTCTCAGTTCTAGTGGGAGGGCATTCCAGGTTTTTGGGGCGTGGATACTGAAGGCTCTTTTGGTTGTTTCCTTAGTGTATCTGACTGTTTGTTTCGGGATTACTAATGTATTCATTGCAATTGATCTTCTGGATCTATTAGGGGTCTGTGAGTGTACAAGGTTGGTAATGGTTGATGGTGCTTGGTTGTTTATGGCTTTGAATGTAGTGATCAGTATCTTGTAGTGGATTCTTGCGTTGGTTGGACATGACCAGCAACCAGTCTATAGAAGTGCACATGTGCTCAAAGAGTGGAGGAGTAGCCTACTGGTCATAAACCTGTTGTGGACATCAAGTAACCAGGGCCCGATTCACACTAGCACTCCTTGTGGCCTTGGGCATGTCACGTAACCCCCATTACCGTGGATGAATGACCAGAAAACTGACATTGACCAGAACACCCTGGAGTTTCAGGGTCACAGGGAGTCAGGTCAGGACCGACTCAAAGGCACACATTGCATTGCATGTGTGTCACCATGATCAAGGAGCAAAAGAGACAGATGTGTGTCAAATACATATCTTTATTTGGGTCACCCCTCACAGACACTGTAGACCGTGTTATCATAATATCAAGGTGAGTGCAGCCCTGGTGAGAGACAGAAACACATTTAGCATGGCACCAACCCACATCCCACAGAAAGGTCACTTCATTGACTGTAAGTGAAGGGCACGAGATATAATGTGCAACAGGTGCACGCTATGCACTGGCCATCAGGTCCCCACCCCCCACCTGCTGCTGCATCCCTCAAATGTGTCACGCACATATGAGTGCATGAAAACCGTAGGCGTTGCTGGATGAGGACCCAAAACACATCACCTGTCCCTCGCAACATAGCCATCAGGCAACACAGGAGGCTCACAAATGAAAACATCATATGTTGTCAAGTGAAAATAACTCCTGAACGTAATGTGCAACCTCTCACCTAATGCCTGATCTAGGAATCAGAAATGCGATAATGTAGATCACAGCAATCATCACCAGCACAATGAGCATATGCTAACAGGTCGCAGAGGCACATGAACCCAGAGCGAATACAAACAAAACAACCTGCAGAAAGCTGCAGAGATAACACCATGCAGGAGTGCCCCTTCCAGTGTTTGTTGGTTAGACAGTGTGTGGACACATATAACACGGTACATGGAATGCACAATTGAAGGAGGGCAATGGACACCCACACTGCCACACACCAAATATAATGGCGCAATGAGAGTGTCATTACCGCGGCGGATAAACAGGACCGTACAGATGTGCAATGTAAGGTGTGTACATACATGCAGAGTGTCACGTCTGTACAGTAAGCAAACACAATGACCAGCATGTTAAGATGGACATGATGGCCAAACATCCTACAGTGAACTACACAAAAGCCATAGGTCCACATGCTGTGGTTCACAAACATAAGCAGTCATAACCACAAGCACCATCCGTATACCAACATGATACAGTGATGCCACTCATACATGTAAACACCCTTGCCCATTGCAAACATCAATCAATGATGTTGTTGGGCATGAAAGGGTTGTTGTGGGGAAAAACGGTATCATGTTCAGGTGGAGGGCAGGTGGACATAGATAATATGACCGCTCCATCGTCACCCCCATGCCACTAACATGGCTGTATGCTCGTGTTGAAACTAACAGATGACCGTATCCTGGGTGCCATGTCACACACATGGCCAACCCACAACAACTACACAACTGGGGAGGAATGTACAACATACACTGACAATGTCAGTCCCTGCTACACCCAGCGTCCAAAAAGCAAGGTGTATCTGTAATCCAACAGGTCAGGTCAAACGTCTCCATGCAACCCTGGGCTTGCATAGCCAAGTGTCACATTCCAATATGCCACAGTCCGTGAAAGTTCATCTGTGTCCCCTGCAATGCGCAGGACCCCCAGCCCCAGAATGGCAGAAACAGTGTGGTGTACAGGTCCATCATGGCCAAAGCAGCGGTCCAAAAGCAATACTGTCCATCACAGGCATGTGTTCCACTCGCATAAGTCAAACATCCAATGGCACCATTCCCCAGAAACAATTCCATGGTGGTCTGTTCCCCAAAAGGTGTGTGATGGCGACGCCAGATGCACTGTAGGAAATGTGTCCGGGATGCCTTCTGTCCTGTGTCAGGAGAGGATACGTATGGTCGTGTTGGACATCTTGTACAAACAACACAAATTGCAGAGAGTCGCACCTGTGAAAATACAGAAGAAACGGATGAAAAGGCAAACATGACATAATATGAACATGAAATAATATGCATATTGTTGACACATCAAATGTCAATGCAGAATGGGTGTCACATGGATATGGGCATGTCCATATCCATGTCACACTGCTACACACTATATGCATCTGTTCGTGTGCATAGACAGGCACCATGACATGTACATGAGACAAACAGTAACTCATCAACAGGTACAGCCACATGTACCCCCAAATAACAAAGGTCCAACATACCCTGTGTGTGCATTATGTGTACGTCATCGATCCCTTGAGCGACTCCACAGCCACATCAGGTCACAGTGAAGGGAGACAATGTCAGCCAAACAGGTAGAATCACCATGTCAAGTCACTGTTGATGCATGTCCACATCATGCCGATACCTGAAATAAAAAAAGGTTGCTCAACAGTGGTCCCTCAGAACACAATACACAGTTATGCTCACAACGCACACCACATGTTGAGAATGTTGACAATGTAAACAGCACTACGGTAGAGGTAGCACAGTCACCACTGCCCCCCAGGTGCTCCCACCCCTCACAGCACATGATAATGTACCATGACTGGACACTGCATCAGCACACAGTCAACGCATAAACATGCACCCACACAGTATGCGTCGGTCTGCGGGACAGCTGTGATACATGGCATGTATGTGCACAACTGGCAACTTGTGGACATAAAGTCCCAGTGACCTTCCCTGATACCCCGGTGATGGCTGAGATAACAGTGTTGGGGAGGCAGCAAGTGCATTTTCCTGTAAGTCAGACGAAAACACATACACATGTAGCTATGTCGTACAAATGCCATAAACAGTTTTGCAGAAGACATACTGTACACAAACACATAGGGATATGTCTGACAACAGCAATATATATGGGTAAGGGAGGCCTAAGGAAATAAAACCACCACAACATCTGCACAGTATGACACATACCATACGACATGTTGGGCCCATGACTGCAGGCACAATGTAGCTGTAGATCCAACTACCCCGGACCGCAGCATCGTGGCTGCTGTCCAGTCAGGTGGCACTGCACCACAGAAACAGCTTCCTCACAAAGTATGTCCTGTGCAGTGGAAAACACAAGAGAAACAAACATATTTCATGTCCAAGGTATGAAACACACACTGCACCTCTCTGTCCCCCAGCTGTCACACCCCACAACATGACCTATGGACTGGCTGTGCACTATCACACTGTACGGAACTGTGACATGGGAGAGGCAGCACGGAAGTGTCCGTTGCTATATAAAGGTAACCCCAATCCCCCTGTCATCTCCCTTACCACTCTGTTGTTGTACACACTGGTCAAGATAGGTGTTTGCTCCCCCATGTCTATGGCCCATCCCAAGGTCACAATATCAGGCTGTCTCCCCCATGTTGCCACCAATACCCCCTCTCCGTGTGTACTGCCCTTCCACTGTTCTATGTTACCCCACTGTACATTGCTGTAACACATGGAGATATGCAGTAACACCTCCTGTATCCATTGGCCAAAGACATATCCTGCAGTGTACCTCGCACACCCCAAATATTATTGACAGCTGTGTGCTGATGATGCGCTCAAATAGATGGCAATGTCAGCGCCACGTCTGTAAAACCACACCCCCATGTCTGCCTGTGACCTGACCATAATGGCTGCATGTCATCCCACTGTGTGAGAGTGCGAATGTCAAACCATGGATGGCCTATATGTGCACCATAACCAAATAACTGTCATCTAGGTGTCTGTGTGTATGTGGACCTAACATCCCTTGCAAGGTCCGTAAGGTACTTGCTGATGTGGACTGTGCTTTCCTGCCCTACACACATCCACAGCATGTAAGATATGCCATACGTCATACTGGGTTTTTCCGAGCAGCAGACATCACAGTATCCTGTATCCAACAGTGGCCAATCTAGGTCATACGTACCTAGCTGTATCCCCAAAAGATACAGGTCCCACAATACCTGTACTGTGTCAAGCACCGATTATCCGGGGTACCTTCTTCTATAGTGGTCTATTAATGTGTCCTGCAGGAACATGTCCAAACCTCCATTCAAACTCAGCTACAATAACAGCCCTTACCACATCCTCTGCATACAAATCCCAGAGTCTGATGACACATCCAGCAATGTGGCATATGTTGAGATAGCATCGGCTACACATGCCATGTTCCTCATGGACAACCTCTAAACTGAATATACACACACACATGCAGCGTACCACTTGGCTACTGTAACCCACCCTTTGCTGATCTGACGTCCATCACCTCTGTATGTGTGTACATATGCAACAATGCACTGACTGGCCACTCCACAATACAGCTTCTATCAATGATATGGCCTCCTGGCTGCACACAGCGCAGGTCCCCCTCCTGCCACACATCCATGTCAAGGCTACGTGATAAGGTATACATCAGGGCACACTGTGGGGTTGCATTAACAACCGTCGCACATAATTAATAACATCATTGGAAAGCAGTCATAAGCATGTGCTCTGTGCTATGTATGACATGTGTCACCACACCTAGCCAACATACACACATAGCCAGCTCACACAAGCATAACACCCACACAAGTGGACAAAAAGTGTACAATATAAACAAATACCCCGCAGGGGAACTGTCCACAAACAGGATCATCCCTCCCACTGTGACTACCGCAACATATGCCTGCCACCGTGCTCCATCCCGACCATGAAACCAACGAACTCTTCTTTTCACAGCAACTGCTATCACCACCACCAACTAACTGGGAATGTGACCCACAAAGTATCTGAAAGGTGTATCAACACCCACACACATAATACACCAACAGCTGCTGTTGTGCCCCGGCCACATTGTTGGTCACACACGCATGGCTATATGTGACCGTGGGATGTTAAGTTGAATGACAATGCAGTGTTGCACCTGAAGGTGATATGTTCCGACACAAAAACCTTTATGACCATCACACACACAGAACAGCACATTTATGTGGGAATATATGCAATACGTACCAGAGAAGATCTCTGCAATCAACCTCCGCCTGACCGCTGTGCCCTCTTGTGTGTCACCACTGGCACGTACAGGGGGGCATGGTGGATCATCATCCAGATCCTCATTAATCTCTGCAGGAATATTGTGCCTGAGAGCAATGTTGTGCAGGATGCAACAGGCAATGATAATCTCTGCCACAGTCATAGGTCTATATTGTAAGGCCCCGCCTGTCCTATCCAGACACCTGAAGCGACTTTTCAACACGCCAAAGGTGCGCTCTATGACAGAGCGGCTGGAGGCGTGGGCCTCATTGTACCTCCGCTCTGCATGTGTCCGTGGATGACGCACAGGGGTCAGCAGCCAGGGGCGACACCCATACCCTGCATCACCTGCAGAAAGAAATGTTGCATGTCAATGCATGAGTGCATGTTACCTCTCATTTACACAGGTATGGACGTGCGAAACAAATGCAGAACACATCCTGACAGACATATATGACACAGCAACTATGCATTTGTGAAACATATACATATGTTGATATAAATGGTAAACATGGCCTATGGAGCCTGTACATACTGCCATAAAAAAACCAGTCCCAGTTGTACCTATAGAAATCCTCTATGTGTGGCACATGCGTATTGTACTGCAGTTCCTGTCCTCATCTCGACCACCTCCAACGTTAGACTATACCACCAATACACATATCACCTGTTCAAAGTATATGTCAGCAATGTACACAACCCAAAACTGTGATGTAATCTGATGGAGCCTCGCACCCAGACCATGTATGCCAGGGAGGTCTGACAAGGTCACAACCATATCACCGCTATACCCCCTGTCCTCCAAGGTCCACATCTCAAAAATGAGCATATTGACTCCATATGCTGGTTCCTGCTAATCACCTATCCTTTCAGTAGCCACCCTCTGCACTGTCTCCATCATGTTCAGAGCCTTTTTAAACTGTGGACCACAGAAGTGCACACCGTAGCCCACATGAGCTTGCACCAATCACATGGACAGAGGCAGAGTACCTACCTGGGTATGTGCGACCAATACCTCTCTGTATTCACCCATGTAGTCCCTTGCCCCTGCTGTCACCTGTCCACAATGCTCAACAACATTAGGATCAGCACATACAACGTCGCCTATGTCCCACACATCTGCAGTGGCCAAAGGTATCTCTCCTGCGGTGAAACAGGCCAAATGCATGACCATCCATATGCAAAACTGTACTCGCAGTTGCTAAGGTCAGGGAAACCCATCATATGTAGCCCCCCCCCCCAGTATATACGCGACCTCTGGGGTGACAACCCAGTACTGAGTGAGTGTGTGGACCTCACACACACATGACAAGGGTTAGGTGTATGGATTGTCCAGAACATAAACGTTACATGAAATAACAAAAGGACCAGAAAATGAACCGCCATCACAGGTGTGTGTGATGGGCAGCAACCTCCCCCCCCCCTCATGTGGGCAGATGTCACACACACACACTAGTACCAATCCACCAACAGGACACACATCTGCACCTGAGCTTAGTTTCCAGAACAACATGAGCAGGGTATGATCAAACCGTATCACAATCCTGATGTCTCAATTCAAATCAGGTCCCCTGTTAATCCACATATACACTCCTGTAACAATGTAAACACATAACAGTCATATGTCTTTTGAACGTGAGGTACGTTTTCAAATGCAAAGCTGGCAAACAGCGCCCTATATAACAGATGTTACATAAACCAATACATATATGCAGCACATAATAGGTTAGATGGAAATACTCACCCAGCAATATACAGTCCCCATATTGTCCCTCCTCAAATTGCCTGAACAGTGCTGAGTGATGCAGGATATAGGAGTCATGGGTGGACCCTGCAAACCGCGGGACCACATTCAGAATATGCAGATTAGCATCACATACAACCTGAACATTCAGGGAATGGTAGTGTTTGCGGTTGCGGAACACCACCTCCCTGTCTCTAGGCGGGACCAGGGCAACATGTGTGCAATCAATAGCTCCCATCATGTGTGGTATCCCAGCTAACGCCTCAAAGGCCTGATTCAGGGTCCCCCACTGTTGCCCAATGTGAGGAACGGCTATGTAATTCCCCACCCGGCTGACCATGGCACGCAGTACTTGGTGGAGACAGCGTGAGAAGGTGGGGCGGCTCATGCCACCCACTGCAGCCACAGATGACTGGAAACAGCCAGAGGCAAAGAAATGTAAGGCAGCAAGGAGCTTGACTAAACCTGGTATGGCATGTGACCGATCAGTCAGGGGCTCGAGGTCAGGTCGCAGATCCTCATAGAGCTCCCGAATAGCCCTTGTGCTCAGTCGGTACAGGGAGATGACCAGGTCCTCACGCATGCCCTGGAGCTGGGCTCTGGGCCTGTAGAGGCGAGGCTGCCGAGCCTGCACCTCAGCACGCCGTCTGCGTCATCCACGCACAGCACCTGTGTGGACCACCCCCACAGCTGCAGGTCTGAGTTGCTGCGGGTCTACACCCATGCCCTGTGCCTCAGCCCCATGGGCACCATCTCCCCTGTCCTGCAACCGCAGCATCTGCCCACGTCTCAGGGCACATGCAGCAACATAAACAGCCGCCATGAACTACAGACACACACAAACACACACACAAAAACACACCCACACCTGCCTAAACACTGGACACCTTACAACCCACACAAGAAAGGAGACACACAAAACAGCACAATACAATGCAACGTACAGCACAACTACAGCAGACACCACACAAGACTAGATCCACACAATACAGCACAGTAAACGGAGAAATACAGAACAATACCATACAGACACACAGAATCCAATACACTACAGCTGCCTTTCTCTCCCTGTAACTCACAACCAACATACACCGCGCCTACGAAACAACCCTCAATGTGGACCCAATCTGCAATCATTTTTATCCAGGTTATGTTGTACGTACCTTGCGCATGCGCGGTTATGGCCGTGCGCGGCGCGCATGTGCAGCAATGCCCTAATTTGCGTCTGTGTGTGTGTTGCGCGCATGTGCAACCCCTTACGCATGGGCGTCTGTCTGTGGGCGGCGCGCATGTGCAACTCGTTACGCATGGGCGTATGCGTCGCCTGTGCGTATGCGTCACCTGTGCGTGACGTCACACGCACTCAAACGCACATGCGCTAACAGCTGCACATGCATATCGCGCACACACATCCACCAACGCACGCCCATGCGCAATGTCACATACGCGCCGCGCACAAGCATCGCCGTCGCACAGTTGCACATGCGCAATGTAGGTAACCGTCTAAAACGTATAAATCACCCTGCACGCCTGTTGCACGTTGAGGGATGAGTGAGGAGTGAGAGGTAGGATAGCGAAGTGTGAGAGCAGGAGGTATTGGAGCAGGTGTCAGTGTAGTGGATTGTCGTCAATTGTCTCTGTATTGTGGTGTGTACTGTTCAGTTTATTGTGTTGTGTTTGTAGTATTGTGCTCATATCTGTTTTGTCTGTGACGTGTGTGGCGTAGGAGAGGGAGAAGGGGTGAGGTGAGGTGAGGTTGCGTGTGGCCAGGGGAGTGGGGAGAGGAGGGCGATGGAGCGGCAGGGGGAGAGTAAGAGCCATAGGGAGAGTGGAAGTGGCACGGTGAGGGTGAGAGTGAGGGAGAGAGAGAGGGACATTGAGAGGGATAGAGGGAGGGTGGGAGAGAGGGAGAGAGAGAGGGAGAGAGAGAGGGATAGAGGGAGTGATAGAGAGAGTGACAGAGAAAGGATGAGGGAAAGGGAGGGTGAGGGTGTGCAGGAGGTGCGGCAACCAGTTGCGCAGGAGGCAGGGGCTATGGCGGCTGAGCCAGAAGCAGGGCCATCAACACAGGGCCAGGCTGCACCCAGCCGCCACACTGGGAAGAGGAAAAGGGCCCCTGTACCTGAGACCCAGAGGAGGAGGGCCACATGGTTCTCAGATTCTGAGAACCACAACCTCCTCGCTACGGTCCTCGAGAACTATGAGGCTCTGTTTGGGAGGCAGAGCAGCCGCACAAGTACAGCAGGCCGTAATGCGGTGTGGGAGGAGATACGCAGAGCAGTTGCCGAGGTAGGGGGCCCTCTGCGAGACATTGACTGTCTAAAGAAGAGGTATTCTTATATCAAAAGAGGGGTGCACCAGCACCTGTGTGCAGAACGACAGCATGCCAGTGGCACAGGTGGAGGGGGCCCCCTACCATCCATGCTTACGCCCCTAGAGCAGCAGCTTGCAGACAGGCTTGGGCCAATATACACATATGGCCTTCCTGTGGCCCTGGATACAGCAGATCCGCATGCAGGTACGTATGCTACGCATATATTTCACCTCTCCATACCTTGGTGAAATAGCCATTGTGTAGATGGCAGACATTTGCACATGCACCCCCATAAATCTCTACCAAGCCCCATCATGTACCCATGCTGGTGTCAGAGGTCTGTGCTGTACCCCTGCACACTCCTGTCCAACACAAACACACACGCGCACCCCAAAGGTAACATCAAGCCAATACAAAGACTCCGGGAGACCTGTAGGACAAATACATAGTTGTGGCAAACACAAATGCCACGTACCCAACATATGCTTGGTTGTGCTGGCAGCCGCAGGGGCAGTACGTGCCCCTGACAAGTGCTCCTCCACCTCATTCATACATGTACACCTACACCCTGGCCACAAACCTTTAACAGCGGTCGAACGGAACGGTTCACCTACATCATGGAGCAGTTGGAGACTGCAGATATGGCAGGCGTAGAGGCAATGCAGATCACAAAATGCGTTAAATCTATAACTGTGCTATCACCCTCCTTCACCGCACACGTACATCTGAGCAAGGTAGAAAAGATGTGGACATATGTGACGTTGTTGTAAAGGATGTGGATAGCACAGTGAATGACGGTAAAAGCGGTCTCCACAGCATTGTATGTACGCCTGGCATTACAGCAGTCCCCCAAGAACAGCATACTGTATGGGGACCTTCCCTGTCGCCGGCATATGACAATGCATTGGCAAGGTGTAGTAATACACGGTTGCGGATGCGATAACGGCAGATGTGTTGTCGACCCTCTGCCCCGTGGAAGTCACGGAAACATGGCCTGTGTTGGGACAATGACATATGTCTCTAAAGATAATATGTGTCTGTCCCTCAGAGCTCCACACGTCTTTGTATTGGCTCGCGTCACACTGTTTGCCTGCCATGCTGCAGGGACACATTCAACATGTGTCCCTCATCCCCTCAGTCCCCTGACCTGTCACAAACATCTCCACGTGTACCAGGCCCTTACCTACCCCCCCCAACAGTGCTTCTCATCCCCTGTAATATAGCATTGGCCTGTGAGGGGTGCATGTTTATGTGACATACCATACGCACATTGATACATGTGCCTGTCAATGGGCACAAGATGCTTTACATTAGCTGCTCGATGCACAGTAGGTCACTGCCAGACACATGTAGCAGTGTGCTCACAGTATGTCCCAGGGACATATGGCCTGCTCAATGGCATGCACAATCAAACAGGGGGTAGAAAATACAGGTGGAAGTGTGAGAAAGGAGCAGCCGTGAGTGGACAGATGTTGGCCAGATGGGGTGACAGACGGCATGGGGGATCACTGCACAATTATAGCTGTAGCTGAGGCATGGGAAACAAACTAGGTGTGCGGACCTAAAACACACACCTGTTCCCCTGGGGCAGGTACATGTTGGCTACAGACAGGTATGGGGGTGTGTAGGGGGCCCTGTATGCAGCACACATGCTGGGTCCCCACGCAATCAGGTATGTGTTGTCTGCAGCACACACGTGTACATAGCTGTAGTGCGTAAACATATGTGTGCTATCTGTGTTTGCCCACAATACAGGTGACTACAGCACCATGCTGACACATGTGGAGGAGGGTGCGGTGGACGAGGAGGGTGCGGAGGAGGGGGATGATGTGGCCTTCCCTCACATCCTGGAGGGGGAGGAGGAGGAGGCGGAGCCTGTAATGTCGGTGGCACGGCCATGTTCCGGGGAGAGTCCCCTGCAGCCACAGATGAGCACCCACCCACCAATGGTGTCTAGTCGAACAGGTACCGGCCTACCACCACAGCAGGATGATGTGGTCGAGGATGACCTCATGGGGGAGCTCAGAGCCCATGCAACATCCTCACGGCAGGATGCAGAAGGTGGGTGAGAAGCAATGTCACCCCCAATGTTCTGTATGCTGTGTGCCCATTAGATATCAGCTGTGCATCCCATGGCATTAATGTTAATGTGTTACACACCACAGAGAGGCAATGGGGTGTACACAACCTACCTGTGGAGTACATGTCCGGATGCAGTATGTGCAGCACATTGCATGCAGTACAAACTATGGTAGAACCTGTGCAAACCATACCTACACACACATCTATACATCTGAGCACGTAGTTGTTGATGTTGAGCTGACTCACATACCTTCTCTCCGTGGGCTATGTCATACAGTAGTGTGATTGCTTGGCAAGTCGTGTGCGCACACACATGTGCACAGCTGAGAGGGAACACTGGTAAAAACGGAACGTGACAGGCACAACGCACAACCCACTACTCTCTGTGTGGGGTGTGTCTGTGCTGGATGTGACAAAATACCTTCCAAAGCTGTCACATGTGTGTCTCCAGTAGACGGGATACATTTGCCCAACAAGCAATGTTACGACGTATGTTAGCGGATGTTAATGTGACACACACCATAACAGCCTAGGCACTGTTCCTTCTAAGCTGTGCGCGTGTGCGCGCGCACACACCTCGCCGAGTGAGCGCACATACTTTACAGCAGAGCGCACAAAAATTATGGTTCTGATTCTGATAGAAAACAACATAGTCGTCTTAAAATTTAAAAGTTGTGATTGTAATTACTAGACATATTCCGCTTCATTTAGTAATTGTCCATTTTCATTTAATTTAATTAAAATCAATGTGGTGTACATACTGTATTCTGACGTGTAGTCAAATGTTAAAGTATATAACTCCGAGTGTCGTTATGTGGCGCACAAATATTGAACCTTGCTTCAAAAGCTGCACAGCTGATATTTTATGTGCACACAGCCTACAGAAAATTAGAGGGAACATTGAGCCTAGGGTGAGTGTACACCTACGGATGCAGACCTACTAGGTTTTGTCAGACGGCTGCCTAGGGTGAGAACTTACACAATCTTGACGATGCATATATTCATATGATTCTTGCAAGGTATTGTGGGTATTGTAGTTCATTCACTCCCCAAACACAGCTGATGACAATAATTTGAGTTGTGAAACCAAGTGGTAAGATCAATAAAATACTTCTTTTATTGATGGGGTTTAATTCACCCAGCACATGTATGCTTGATAGCACTATAAATGAGGTTACTTGCTTGCAGTGTTTAAATGGATAAAAAAAGTCACAAAGTAAACCAGAAAACAACCTTCAGCTTGTCAGGCAATTAGCTAATGTTTTCTTAGCAAATAATTACCAAATACAAAGGCACAAAGTAAAGAATAAACTTTGCTGGTTAGGTTAACTTCTGCTTATTTTCCACGCCGATCTCAGCAGTGATTCTCCCTTGCTCACACACACAATCAGGTGCAGCCCTAATTACTATCAATGGACCAGCTGAAAGCCTTTAGCTGGCTGGCTGCTACTGTGTGAGCCCAAATCCTGCTTTAAGAGCTGTTTGCAGTGGAAATAAAGAACAAAGTTAGGTTTCTTTGTGATGGCTGATGTGTTTGCTCAGAGTAAGCTAGCAATAGCATTTAGATAGAGAACAGTCCATGTGAACTGTATTTTCATCTGCTGTATCAATTAGCATATGGTCACTATCATACATTGGCACAGACGAGTCTTTCATTAAGGCATTATCATGAGATTGCTTATTCCCTTGCTGCCATTCTCTATTATAGATAGGTTCTGGATCAGTGTTCATACCTGAGCCTCTCCTGCTATCATTATTTCTCTCTGTATAGCCTGGCCAATATGTAATCCAATTCTGATGTCCAGCCTTCCAATCTTGATCCCTGGACACTGGATCTTCTCTCACATACCTTCTGGCCTTGGTCTGAAAGTCCCTTCCACATGCAGTCTTCTCTCTTCCAGGTAGCCACTGGTGATTCCTATCTCTGCCAATCCATTCCTCTGGCTGAATCCAGTCCAATGGACTCTGCTGGCATTTGGAATACCTCTCAGTATGGGTACTGCCTTGGAATCTCCCAGACCTTCCAATGGGCTTTCTTCTCTTCCTTCCAGAGAGTTTCCTTCTCTCTCTATCTGCTTGGCTTTTGCTGAAGCTGTTCTTCAAACTCTCCTTGAAGCCAGGCTGGAGCTTGTAGTAACTGTTATCTGAAGAATAAGCTCTATTCTTATTCTGTCCTAATGTGTGCTGCTCCCTAACACAGCGCAGCTGTGTTGAATCAGGCCCTGCCCTTTGAGATGAGTGCTTAGGGATTACCTCATAGCTCTCTTGATTGCACACACATTCTCTCACTTCAGCCCCTCTCATGGCTGCTGGAAACCTGGTGCATTCTGAGACTGGTAGTCTTTTATGTGAAAACTCTGTTTTCTTGCTTCTACCAGAACTGACAGGTTGCTTGTTCAGAGTCACATCATCTTTTCTATAGCTCCTACCTGAGCTATGATAAGCTTCCTTATCACATACCCCCCTGCTTAAGTTATTACGGACTGGTTTTACTGGTAAAACTTCTTCTCTACAGTCCGTAATACGGGAAAGTGCATCCGCATTCTTGTGTAACTTCCCGGCACGATGTTCAACCTGAAAATCAAACGCCTGTAAGGCCATGTACCAGCGTGTCAACCTGGCATTGTGGTTCTTCATTTGCTGCAACCACTTAAGTGGGGCATGGTCCGTGACCAACTGGAACTTTCTCCCTGTAAGGTAAAACCTTAATGCCTCCACTGACCACTTGATAGCCAAACACTCTTTTTCTATCGTGGAATACTTTTGTTCAGCCAGTGACAACTTCCTGCTCAGGTACATCACAGGATGCTCCTCTCCATCATGGCACTGGGATAGGACTGCTCCTAGCCCTACATCCGATGCATCGGTTTGAACCAGAAAGGGTTTCTTGAAGTCTACTCCTTTCAGTACCGGTCCTGTACACAATTTTTCTTTTAATACTGAAAACGCTTTTTCAGCTTCTGGTGTCCACTTTATCTGGTTTGGACAATTCTTTCGCAGCATATCCGTGAAAATGGCACTTTTCTCTGCGAATTGCGGTATAAACCGGCGGTAGTATCCAATAAGTCCTAAGAAACTTCTTAGTTGTTTCTTGGTTGTTGGAGGAGGAAAATTCCTGATGCTATCTATTTTGCTTAATAGAGGTTTAATTTTTCCTCTTCCCACTAGGTGGCCTAGGTATTTTACCTCCCTATTTGCAAAGGCACACTTCTTCGGGTTTAAAGTGATTCCCGCTTGCTTCATAGAGCACAAGACTGCCCTGATCCTCTTCAAATGCTCCGCCCAGGTGTTACTATGGATTATGACATCATCCATGTATGCAAAAGCATAACTTTGGTGGGGTCGAAGTACCTGATCCACTAACCTTTGGCAGGTAGCCGCTGCTCCATGCAGTCCGAAAGGCATCCTCTTGAACTGGAAAAGGCCAACGGGGGTGCTGAACGCAGTTTTCGGCTTCGACTCCCTGGTGAGCGGGATTTGCCAATATCCTTTTGTCATATCAAGGGTGGTTAAGTATTGAGCCTGTCCCAGCTGGTCTAGCAGCTCCTCAATTCTTGGCATTGGATATGCATCAAAAACTGATATGGCGTTTACCTGCCGGAAGTCAATACAAAATCTTAAGGATCCATCAGGCTTCGGCACCAGGACTATGGGGCTATTCCAGGGACTCTTTGACTCCTCTATTACCCCCATGTCCAACATCTCCTGGACTTGTGCCACTACCTCCTGTCTTTTGGCTTCAGGCAAGCGGTATGGCCTTTGACGAACCAATTTCCCAGGTGGAGTTATTATTTCATGGGCCACCAAATGGGTCTCCCCAGGTATGGGTGTCAACACATCTGGGAATTCCTTAAGCAACTTCCTAATTTCTTCCTGTTGTACCATTGTCAGGTCCTCACCTATTTGGGGCTCTGATTTTTCTTTACAATCAGATACCTGGGGTCCCAAATCATCCTCTTCACTCACCTCCCTCTCTCGGGCACAGGTGGCAGCTAAGCTTTTAACCCCTTTGACATCAGTAGAACCAAAGCCTTTGGCTCCACGTTCAGAATTCTCTAGGGATGTGACCTCCTCCACAGGTGGAAAACCCAGCCTCTCACAAATCAATTGGGCAATTTTGTCTCCTGTCTTCACATGATACTCATTCTGTCCAAAGTTAAACAACAGAACTTTAATATTGCCCCTGTAATCGGGATCAATTACTCCCGCACCCACATCGATGAAATATTTAAGGGCTAATCCGGACCTTGGGGCTACTCTCCCATAACATCCAATTGGTATTTCCACTTGGAGACCGGTGTCAACCAGGGCTCTCCCTTGGCTAGGTACAATCACATTTTCTATGCTGCACAGGTCAAACCCAGCAGACTGAGGGGTTGCCCGCCTAGGAGCTTGGGCCTTCTCAGAGACCTTATGGTACTTTAGGACGAATATCTGCTTTGGGGTAGCTTGGTCTTCTGGACGCTTAACCATCTTTTTAGCTGGGGTCTGAGGACTTCCAAATAAAGGCCCGGGAGCTACTACCATTAAACCTTCTCCCTCCTTTTTTCCTAGTCCTTCCACTAGACCCTGCTTAAATCTTGGCCAGTCTCTTCCTAAAACCAAATCAAAGGGTAGCCTAGGCACCACTGCTAATAGGACTTCCTCTTGTTTCCCTAGGCACTTAACCTTTAGCCTATAGGTGGGATATGATGATGCAGCACCATGAATGCATCTGATGTGAACTTGGCTTTCAGGGGTTCTAGGCACAAATCTTTCTTGGGCCTCTATCCTCTTCCAAAGCCTTTTTGACATCATACTCTGGTCTGCCCCAGAGTCTAATAATGCATTTGTGGTAATTCCCTGCACATCAACCATCAAAAGAAATCCTTCCTTGGGCTGTTTTAAATCCAGACCCATTAAACTAGTGTGTGTCTGGCATCTCTTCTCTAAGTGTCCCACTTTTCCACACTTGAAACATTTCTTTCTATTCCACTGTGTCATCTGGTTTGATACAGTACATTCATTTTCAGAAACATTCTTAATTATTCCTTTTTCTGATACAGCACATCTAGCCTCAGCATCCATCTTTAGAGGGCCACCCATTCTATGGCAAGCCTGCGTGGCTTCCAAGAATCTCTCTGCTAGCATGGTTGCCTCTCCAAGATTTTGGCAATTTTGCTGTATAAGAAAAACATTCAAATCTTTAGGTACCCCAAGCATAAACTGTTCCAGCATTATAATATCTAATAACATTTCTACTGTCTTTTGCTCAGGCTCTAACCATTTTACAGCTAGACTTCTAATTCTCTGACTCAGAGCCCTGGGTGTCTCACCCACTTTCAATGTAACAGCTCTAAACATTCGCCTATACTCTGAAATAGACAACCCTAGGCGATCTCTAATAGCTGCCTTTACATCCTTATAAATCAAAGCCTGGGCTGCTGGCATTGCTCTGTAAGCTGCTAGTGCCTCACCAGTTAATGAGGCTGCCAGCCTTACTGCCCACTGGGTCTCTGGCCATGCTAAAGCCTGTGCCACTCTTTCAAAAGACTCTAGAAAATCATCAACATTATCTTCTGGAGTTAATTTCCCAAAATTAAATGCCCCAATCCCTTGATTGAGTCCCACAGTGTTCACATGTGGTGTACCAGTACTAACTGCTGGTCTTGCATCTGTTCCACTTTGGCTCTGCAGCTGAACTAGAGCTTGCACCAGATCAAGCACTGGTTTCTGCTGTTCCATTAAGGCCTTCATAGCAGTGTCCTGGGCCTGCTGTGATAGCTCCTGCTGCTTGCTGAATTGGGCTGCCATCCACTGAGCCATCTCCGTCGGATCCATCTTGACCCCTGCAAGAAAAGAGAAAAAAAAACCCAAAGAGCAGCACCTTCCAACCAGGTGTGTTTTTTTTTCCAACTTTTTTTTTTTTTTTCCCAATTACCCCCTGTGCTTACACACATCCACCACTAGACATGCCCAGGTACATATTACCTTGTCTCAGTGATGAATCCAGCTTTTCACAGGGTCTTTTCCTCTGGGACAGCTTCCTGGAACAACCACTTTTCTTCCAAAGTGCAGATGAGGGAAAGAAATCTTCTTACAGCTTTAAACTTGACTTTTATTTGTAATCCACAACAAGTAAATCCTCTTGGTGCAAAAGCAATCCGAAAAGCTACGCCATTTGTCAGACGGCTGCCTAGGGTGAGAACTTACACAATCTTGACGATGCATATATTCATATGATTCTTGCAAGGTATTGTGGGTATTGTAGTTCATTCACTCCCAAACACAGCTGATGACAATAATTTGAGTTGTGAAACCAAGTGGTAAGATCAATAAAATACTTCTTTTATTGATGGGGTTTAATTCACCCAGCACATGTATGCTTGATAGCACTATAAATGAGGTTACTTGCTTGCAGTGTTTAAATGGATAACAAAGTCACAAAGTAAACCAGAAAACAACCTTCAGCTTGTCAGGCAATTAGCTAATGTTTTCTTAGCAAATAATTACCAAATACAAAGGCACAAAGTAAAGAATAAACTTTGCTGGTTAGGTTAACTTCTGCTTATTTTCCACGCCGATCTCAGCAGTGATTCTCCCTTGCTCACACACACAATCAGGTGCAGCCCTAATTACTATCAATGGACCAGCTGAAAGCCTTTAGCTGGCTGGCTGCTACTGTGTGAGCCCAAATCCTGCTTTAAGAGCTGTTTGCAGTGGAAATAAAGAACAAAGTTAGGTTTCTTTGTGATGGCTGATGTGTTTGCTCAGAGTAAGCTAGCAATAGCATTTAGATAGAGAACAGTCCATGTAAACTGTATTTTCATCTGCTGTATCAATTAGCATATGGTCACTATCATACATTGGCACAGACGAGTCTTTCATTAAGGCATTATCATGAGAATGCTTATTCCCTTGCTGCCATTCTCTATTATAGATAGGGTCTGGATCAGTGTTCATACCTGAGCCTCTCCTGCTATCATTATTTCTCTCTGTATAGCCTGGCCAATATGTAATCCAATTCTGATGTCCAGCCTTCCAATCTTGATCCCTGGACACTGGATCTTCTCTCACATACCTTCTGGCCTTGGTCTGAAAGTCCCTTCCACATGCAGTCTTCTCTCTTCCAGGTAGCCACTGGTGATTCCTATCTCTGCCAATCCATTCCTCTGGCTGAATCCAGTCCAATGGACTCTGCTGGCATTTGGAATACCTCCCAGTATGGGTACTGCCTTGGAATCTCCCAGACCTTCCAATGGGCTTTCTTCTCTTCCTTCCAGAGAGTTTCCTTCTCTCTCTATCTGCTTGGCTTTTGCTGAAGCTGTTCTTCAAACTCTCCTTGAAGCCAGGCTGGAGCTTGTAGTAACTGTTATCTGAAGAATAAGCTCTATTCTTATTCTGTCCTAATGTGTGCTGCTCCCTAACACAGCGCAGCTGTGTTGAATCAGGCCCTGCCCTTTGAGATGAGTGCTTAGGGATTACCTCATAGCTCTCTTGATTGCACACACATTCTCTCACTTCAGCCCCTCTCATGGCTGCTGGAAACCTGGTGCATTCTGGGACTGGTAGTCTTTTATGTGAAAACTCTGTTTTCTTGCTTCTACCAGAACTGACAGGTTGCTTGTTCAGAGTCACATCATCTTTTCTATAGCTCCTACCTGAGCTATGATAAGCTTCCTTATCACAGTATGCAGTTTCAGCTGCATCATGTTGTGTGACAATACCCCACGAATAGCATAGCACTTGCACAACTGAGCTTCATCACTGTAGCCCAGCCGTGGCCCAGTAACTACTCATGTTAACTGTCACATGGGCCATGGAGAATCAGAGATGACATACCTATACCCAAGAAAAGAACATTCGCCTTCTATGCCCCAAAATGTTGGACCGAACTTCCACCTGAAATTAGATCCATCAAAGGCCTTATGCAGTTCCGTAAGGCAATTAAACACCACATCTTCCTACTTCACTTTGCTCAAGCATCCACCCCACCTCAACTCACCCACCTGCCAATGTCTACAAACCGCACCCTGTCACAAGTATCTTGAACCCGCCTTAGACCTCCTGTATATACAATCCAAATCTAATTATATTTTGTACATATGTTTATAGTTCCCCTGTTGCTCCAAGTTTATGCTCCTGTTACAATGTATGTTCCAAGTTTAAACTCCTGTTACAATGTAAGCACAGAACAGGCTTCTGACTGTGCACCCTTGTTGTATGTAAACCGCACTGATAACAAATAGCGCGGTATATAAAAGTTTTAAAATAATTAAAAAACAAAAATAAATAAACATACATGTATGTCATGCACCGTCACACAGACCCCATCCCCTACGGTCTGCATCACCAGGTGTAGACCAATCCTACCACATGACATTTTCAGTTGGAATGACATCAGACACACATATAGCACGATGTACAGACAAGACAGGGTCTAGGATCATGTACCCATGGTTTGGGAGGCTTACAGGTCCCTGGAGGCAGCATGTATGTCCACAATTACGTTAGGCTGGTGGACATACAGACAAGGCTCGCAACATGTCCCGTTCATGTATATGTGACACTGAGGTGCACAATGCATGGTTTGTGACGAACCCCCCGGATCACACAGGTTATCTGGTGCCCCATGCTGGGTCCTGATGGACTAGACAGCTCACAGGTGGCACCCCTGCTGCCAAACACATTAAGGGAGGGCCCCCCCCCTATCTCTGTGACTCACTCCTCCCGAGGGCTCACCACATGCTGTTGCATGCTCAGCATGACCCTGTAGTCGCCATTTTGCGTTGTGTCACCCTGTGCTGCACCATCTGGTCCTCTCCATGCTCGTTGTGCAGCCTCCACATGTGTACCAAGGTGTACATGCACTGTTATCTGACCCCAGGTCCTTAACCACTGGGTGTATGTGGACCCCTCTGCTGTCAGACACATGTGGCATTGGTGGACCTGCCCATGTACGGGATGTGATCCTGCTGCGCCAACCCCATCCCTCATAGTCAATGGCGCTACACCTGTACCCTGTCCATGCTGTGTGTATCCCCCCAAATGTGGTCCCACATGGGTTGGCTGTGCACATTCTATCTCTCTGCATCACGACGTATCCACAGGTGTGTTTGCTGTCCATCGAACACGCTCCGCCACACTGCACAATGGACATGTGTGTGCTATGTGTCCACAGGCCTATTCCAATATCTGCAGCACGTGGGGGTGTGTGGGCAACCTGTGTATCCCTGTGTGTGCCACCCACATCACATAAATCAACCATGTGCTGTGTGTGGCATTGACATACACCTTTCTGACATTGCGTGTTCATAACCATATCCGCGTGCATACTATAGTTTGTACATTCACAATGACAATCATGTGTTATATGAGTCATCTTGTTGTGTGTTTCTTGGGAGGTATATCACACACCACCCTTGCTTCCCCCCTACAGGCATCTGTCGTGAATTGGCAGCTGTGCGCCAGTCTATCAATGCCAACACGCTGGAGATTTGCCACTTGCGGCAGGGATATCAGGGACATGCCACTTGAAAGAATGTGTGTGGCCCTGGAGGGGATACGTGCCATAACTGCAGAGTTATGCACAACCACCGCCACCACCACCGCCACCACCTCCACAAGCACAAGATGAGGGGGAGGGTGCAGCACAAGGGGGTAGGGTTTTGCGACGTGCCAGAAAGGGCAGGCCACGCCGTGGTTCCTAGGTGTGTAAATAAATGTTTTGAACAACATACATGATACGTGTCATTGCAATTTGTGTCCCTTTGGTCCCCTATGTGGTGTCCACATGCATGTCGTGTCGCTGATCAGCAGACCCTTGCTGTCGCATTAGCTGCTCCACCAGGTGTTGCAGAACAGACGGCATGACATGCTATGTGTCACCTACACAGTCCATAGTCACAGCCCCTTGGCTGTAGGGGTCCTCCTCACACACACTGACCCATGTTGTCTCAGGTGTACTGTTCCCATACCTCATGGTCTGTCGTCAGCGGCATCACCCCCCTCCCCCCCTCTGCCAGCATACCTGGTTCCATATTTGGTGGTCATAGGCCTATATCAAAGACAACAGTGGGAACATGTCTGGCCCCCCCCAAGGTATGCATGTGGCACAGGCAGACATGCGTAGCATGCTTAGGTTGGCTTCCTCCCTCCGCTGACACATTTGTTAGCAGTCCAATCCACAAACAGCATGGCTGTTTCTGGGATCCCCCTCACACTTCAACATCCCATGCGGCTTCCCTGGCCCTTAGCCACTGCACACGTTTACGCCCCATGACGCATGTGTAAGCAGTCCATGTCTGCCAGCCATGTCAAGCCTCCACAGCCTGCTCCCTTATCCAGATGACACAGACATATCCAGGCATTCATCCATGGTGGGTGGTGAGGGAGACACATGACCATGTTTCCCACATAACAAAAACAAATGTTTTATTATATAGCATTTAACATTGGCAACATGCCAGCCACACAAACATCCCCATTTTGTGCGTGGAACACAGCACAGCCACAGGGCACATGTGGACATCACAGGTGGTTCTCAGAGGTGCCTGTGACGCCCTTCGGCAGATGCCCAGCCGGACATTGCATGCTGCGCAAACATCGGGCGGACACCTGCCGGACAGCCCCCGTCAGACACTGCAGTGCATGTGAAAGACTAGGCGTACGTCGCGCCGCACATCATCAATTGACCCCCAGCACATCATGCATGCACCTGCCAGCACATAGGCAAATATGGTGCCCGTGGTCCTGTGTGCTGGCATGTGCATGCAATATGCCGTGGGCCCCGTGGATGACATGTTTTGTTGTGTGCGACGACGCCTATCCCCAGCTTCCAACCCTGCAGTTGTCTGATGGGGTGCCCACGTAGCCCTGTGCTGTGCTGTGTTGCCCCCCCGCAACCCCCCCACCCAACCCTGTCCTCTCCTCCCAAACACTCTCAGGCCACCCTCTCATGCCCAACCCAGCACCACCACCCCCAAACACAGGTAGCACATTGCCCCCCTCCCCCGCAGCCGCCCTCCTGCCAAGCAGCATCACCCTCTGGGTGTGCCTGTGGGGCCTCTCCTCCTCTCCAATCTCGTCCAACCCCCACCACCGTCAAATTGCTCCTCCTCCCTCTCCTTCCCCCCCCCCTCCCCCATCGGCTGCTGCTCCTCCTCCGTCTCCTCCTCCGCCAGCTCCATCTGGGATCCCTCTTCCACCTCCGTCTCGCTTTCCACCACCACCACCTCCACCTCCCTTGCAGCGGTGGGTGGTGGGCCGCCGTAGTGAGTAGGCCAATGTGTGGCCCTCGCCGCTGCTTTCCTCTCCCCTGTTGAAAGTTAACAGACCATTAACAAAACGTACATGAGTGTTACTTATACAACATCGACAGAAAAAAAAAATGCATTAAACACACACGATGGTGGGCCAATGTGACATTAAAAACTGAGAGTCATTCCTGTCCAGTCTCACCAACATTGGTTGTCTGTGACCCCCTGATGTATCGCGCCAGGAAGACTCCATGGAACTGCCGTAGTTCACCCCGGCGCCTTCTTCCTCAGATCCTCCACCTGTTGATCACAAACATTGTTGTGGGTCATTACCTACCCTTCTGCCACAGGTGGGATAGTTTACAACATAACCCCTATTCATGTTTGGCCACGTGTCACCCTGCCTCCCTGTGCCCTGCTGTGTGTTCTGTATTTCCTGCACAGTCACACACTTGTGACAGGTGACCCCTGGGACATGTGAGCATAGGCCTGCCTATGAGTGATAGGGCGGGACCCACGGCGCCAGTCGGGGGTCTGCAGGCATCAACATATGGGACACCAGCCAGCCGCATTGCCCAGCCCCTACAGGCTTCCCCACCCCCACCCCAATAATCAATCACCACCATAGGCTCTTCATGTTTGCAATGGTGGGGGAGACGAAGGAGAGATCAAAGGGGTGGGGTATAGGGGGTAGGGAGCGTGTGAGAGGGACAGGGACAGTGATGTGACGAGGGTGTCATATCCCCTGGGGCAATGTTGTTTATGGTGTTGACACATCCCTTATGTTCAGGGTTATCAGCTGATACAGGTATGTAGGTATGTGTTGGACAAGAGAGGTGTGGAACAATGGTCACCCACTGGTGGGGAGCGCACCACTAGTATGTGCCGAGCATGGGAGATGATCCCATTGTCTGGAGCATCCTTTCGGAGGTGTTCATCTTGACCATCCATTGTTCCCCATGGTCAACGACAGTGCAGTGCGATTCGAGATTCCGGTATGGATGGAGATACCTGTTTTGGACGACTGACACACCCGTCTGATGCATAATATTGCACCTCCTGTGTGTGTCTCCCACATGAGTGGAAATCGGCTGTGGGAGGTGTGAGATCATCACTATGTGATGTGCTCCGTCATCTGTCATTCTCACAGGCCGACTGTCGTGCACCCCCATAGGACTGTGTGAGATCTGCAACCCTACCCCACCATAGCCCTAGAAACATATCCGACTGACATTACCCTCCGTCACAGTCCTGCTTTCCGCAACCCCCCCTAGGTCTGGTGTGTCCCTATGCAGCACACGCACAGGTCAGCACTAAGATACAACTGAGAACAGGGTGTTGCCCAGGAATGATTTAGTGCAGCTATCAGGTCCCCTGGTGATGGAGAGGGACAGGTTCCAACAGCATTAGGCATACGTGCTACCATATCCCCATGGTGGCTTGCTGCCCGACCCAATGCTGGGATCCGTGTACACACTGGGTGATATGGCGGGATGAGTAATAAACACACCATTGGTGTGCAAACAGACCCCATATCCCCAGGGTGATAGAGGGCCCACTCTGATGGGTTCTCTGTACCCCTGGGGACTAGGGATGATTGGGTTAAACCAACATTAGTAGACATCCCCATATCTCCAAGGGTGAGGTGAGAGTTTACCCCTTTTGAAGGGTTCTTGTGTAACTCCTGGGGACCAGGGATGATGGGTTAAACAACATTAGTAGGACATCCCAGCGAATAGTCTCCAGGATGGTGCGAGTGTACTGTGGAAGGGGGTCTCTGTACCCCTGGGGTGACCAGAGTGAAAGAATGGGTTAAACAAAACATTAGTAGACATCCCCATATCTCCAGGATGACAGTAGGGGTGCCCCATCTTTGAGGGGTTCTTCTGTACTCCTGGGGACAGGGGGGGATGATTGGGTGGTTGA
Organism: Ichthyophis bannanicus; assembly: GCA_033557465.1. Taxonomy (NCBI): domain Eukaryota; kingdom Metazoa; phylum Chordata; class Amphibia; order Gymnophiona; family Ichthyophiidae; genus Ichthyophis; species Ichthyophis bannanicus. The sequence continues at coordinate 172,562,093 of CM066037.1, forward strand.
AAGCAACATTAGTAGACATCGCCCATAGTCCTCCAGGAATGACAGAGGGGGGGGGGTTCCTCTGTACCCTGGGGAATAGGGATGTGTGTAAACAACTTAGGTAGAACATCCCCATATCTCCAGGATAAACAGAGCGCCAATTTGAAGGCTGATCGTTACTACTGGGGACAGGGATGATGGGTTAAACAACATTAGTAGACTATCCCCATAACTCCAGGGGGGTGAGAGTGGTGTACTTTGAAGGGTTCTCTGTACCCCTGGGATACTGGGATGATGGGTTTTAACAACTATTAGTAGACATCCCCATCAACTCCTAGGGTGGGTGTAGAGTGTGTACTTTGCAATGGCGTTCTCTGTACCCCTGGGGGACAGGGATTGAGGGAGTTGAAACTACGGCAACATAGTCGCGTTAAACACTATTTATTAGAACAGCCCCATATCTCCAGGGTGAACTTTCGAAGAGTGCCCCCTTTGACAGGGTTCTCTGTACTCCTAGTTGGGGACAGGGATGATGGGTTAAACAACATTAGTAGACATCCCCATTATCCTCCAGGATGACAGTGAGCAGTGCCACACTTGTGGAGCTGGTCTCTCTGTACTCCTGGGGACCAGGGATTGGCGAGTATTGGATGGCCGCTTTGAAACAAACATTAGTATGACATCCCCATCAATACTTACAGGGGTGTGGTGAGATTAGCCCTGACAGAGTGTACTTTGAAGGGTTTCTCTGATACCTCCTGGGGACAGGCCTTTCGATGATGGGTTTAAACAACATTAGTAGAACCCATCCCCATAAACTCCATGGTGGGGTGAAGAGGGTACTTTGACGGGTTCTCTGTACCCACTTGGGACAGGGAATGATGCGTTTTTTTGTAAATCACTACATTCAGCTACGATCATCCCTCATAACTCCAGGTGTCGGGTGAAGAATGAAAGTTGAAAGTGTACTTTTGAAGGGTGATCTCTTTGTACTCTCTGGGGACAGCGCGCATGATGGCGTTGGTTTAAAACAACATTAGTAGACATCCCATATCTCCTAGGGCGCGGGTGACAGACGCCTGCTACTTTGACACAGTGGATTGTCTGATCACCCCTGGGGACAGGGATGATGGGTTTTAAACAACATTAGTAGACATACCCTATAAACTCCATGGTGGTGGTGAAGAGTGTACTTTGAAGGGTTCTCTGTTCCTGGGGACAGGGGATGCTATTGGGTTAAACAACATTAAGTAGACACTCCCCATAACTAACAGCGGGTGGGGGGAGAGCTTAGTGAAGAGTGTAACTTTGAAGGGTTCTCTGTACCCCTGGGGACAGGGATTCGATGGGTTAAACAACAGTGGTAGTAGACCGATCCCCATCTCTCACAAGGGTTGGGTGAGAGTGTACTTTGAAGGGTTCGCTGTACCCCTGGGGACAAAGTGCGATGATGGGTTTTAAACAACATTAGTAGACATCCCCATAACTCCAGGGTGGGTGAGAGTGTACTTTCGCAAGGGTTTCATCTGTACTTCACTGGGGACAAGAGGGATTCGATGGGCTTTTAAAAACAACTATTAGTAGACATCCCCATAACTACCGGGTGGGTGATGACGCTGTACTTTGACGGGGTCTCTGTACCCATGGGGTAATAGGATGATGATGGGTGTGTGTTAATTAACACAACATTAGTAGACATTCCCCATAAACTCCAGGGTGGGTGAGAGTGTAGCTTTGAAGGGTTCTCTGTACCCCTGGGGACAGTGGGATTGATGGGATAACCAACATTAGTAGACATCCCCATATCTCCAGGGTGGCGTGAGAGTGATATCTTTGAAAGGGTTCTCGGTACTCCTGGGGACAGGGATGATGGGTCTTTAACAACATTAGTGAGACATCACCATTCGCCAGGATGGACAAGGGCCGACTTTGAAGGCGTGCTCTGTTACTCCTGGGGACAGGGATTTGAGGAGCGTTTAAACTAACCTTTAGTAGGATCCCCAGTTATCTGCAGGATGACAGAGGGCCCACTTTGAAGGCTTCTCTGTACTCCATGGGGACAGGGGATGATGGGTGTGTAAACAACATTAGTAGACCGTCCGCGCATATCTCCAGGATGACAGAGTGGGCCCACTTTGATTATGGCTTCTCTGTACTCCCTGGGGGACAGGGAGTGATGGGTTAAACAACATTAGTAGACATCCCCATAATTCCATGGTGGGCAGTGAGAGTGTACTTTGAAGGGTTCTCTGTAGTTGACTGGGGGATCAGGGAATGATGGGTTTTGTTAAACAACATTAGAAGACATAACCAGATCTGCAGGGTGATGGTGGACCCACTCTGATGGGCTCTCAAGGGTACTGGTGATAGGGGTTTTGCACTCATCTTGGACCAAACATTGCACACACACCCTATAGCTCTCAGGGTGGCTAGACAGACCATGGGGATGCACGTTTCACAACCCCTGAGGGTGGCCAATGTGATGCAGCACTGAGGACTAATAGGACCCGGCCAGTTGCACTATGATGTACTCTGGACCCATCCCAGGCCAGATATATTAGGGCTATGGTGTTGTTTGGCAGCTTACAGGGTTTTTGCTAAGCAAAGCAGCAGCTAAGGACTACCAGGGCATGGCATCATGCACTGTGTGACTACGTCCCTAAACACCTGGGTAGATGGCAATACACTCATATGTTGCTACCATTATCGACCTTTCTTTTGAATGTTTGGTGGTGTCACTATTTAGCTTATAAGCTCAATTTATGTTATGGTATCGGTTTCAGTTGCTTTCATACTCCATATAGACCTTTGGCATGTGGGTCCCCCAGCTTACACTTTACTGATCTGGCGAAGAAATGTACACACAGCCACTTATGACAGCTGCAAAACAACCACATGTGTCATGGGGTCTATGGTAATTAGGACCTGTGGCAATGCACTCACCTCCCTTTGTTTGGTCTGCAACCCGATGTTGAAAGACGCGATTTTGATTCTCTCCCAGGCCCTGCTGGACCGGTTCTGTGTCTTAGTCCCCTGGCGGCCCCTGGGAACAGCTGTCTCCATCTTTGGCCCAACCAATGCCGGCAGATGAACACAGAACCCCCAACCAGGAAGGTGGCCAAAGTTCGCAGGTGGCTGAATGACAGGGCTTTTGCGCATTCCCGGCAGCTCATTTTGTTTTTCTGCGACTTCTGGACCGTGACGACGCTGACGACGCAACCTCGCCATTTGCGCATTGAGGCTCTGAGACATATGCACTCGCGAATGGCCTGCCGCTACAGGACATTGTGTTGCTGTGCGTTTCCTTATGGCTGCGTGGATGTTATCGTTATACATTGGAAAAATGCACGCCAACTTGCACACTCCATTCAGACGTTAGGGAGTGGTGTAGCAAGGAGATGGGGTAAATAGATGCATTGATCTCAAAGCCACAAATGCCACCAAGAAAGTATGTTTAGTCGGCACCCTGAGTTTTTTTACCCTTGTGCGGGGACCAGGTTGGTGTGCCTGTTTTGCCATACACGGAGGCCGAGGTAGGGCGATTCCGAGCCCCGGTAGAAGAGATATACAACCTGGGAGACTCAGAACTCGAAACAAGTGCGGACGGACCAGGCATGAGCTAGATGGAGCAGGGGGGCACGCATTTGCGGCCCGGAAGGCCTCGGGGCGCGACTGTTGGAAACAAAGCACACGAAATATGTAAGCAGCAGATAAGCATGCATGTAAATAAAACCAAAGGAATCGTAGTGTTCAAGGAATCCACACGCCAGTTTATAATGTGCACATGGCGAAAAGCAGATAAGCAATTTCAAATATGGAGAAAGGAGGATGAGGCTGCGCAATGGATTTCTAGCCAAAACACAACACCTTTTATAGCGTTCTTCCTCAATGTAGACATAGAGGCAAACATTAGATTAGGGTCCAAAGTAAGCCCCTCTCACCCCATCTAGTGCGTCCCACAGGGAAGGTGTACGGAGTATGGCCTACCCAATCGGGACCTGGGGTGATTTTGTGGGAGGAACCTGGTCTGGGCTAGCAGCACCTGGTTGCCCCCCCTGCTCTTTAGTTTCCAAGGTTACAATGGTCAGTGGCTCTAAATTGTTACAAATCTTCTCCAAGGTCGCTGAGCTTGTTAAAACATATGCGGTAGAGCAGTTGTGGCACTTGTAATCTGTTGCCTTTTGTGTGACAGTTAGTTAATCATGATATTGACGATCAGAAGCCCGAGGCCCACCCTCCATGATGATCATGTACCAATTAAACTTGTTTTGTACTATATTTTCTACGTTTCGTTTATGTCCGTAGCTAGGCTTCAGTTAAACGTGAGTTAAGTTCTAATTCTATTTGTTGGGCTGTCATATATTCAGGGTGCTGTTTTCATTCCTACTGGTGACGAAAGCATGGGTTACATGGCTTCAAGTTACAGGTAAAAGCTGCTTATGGCCTGTCTGATTAGATCAATTAGCATGGATCATAGGCCGTCGCCTCCTGCGCCTCCACATAATATCAACAGAGCTGTCGGTTTCCCATGGTGGGGACACCTGACCCAAGGGTGCCCAGGGCCGGGAGGTACCATGGTGTTTTACCTCCCAACCCCCACTTTGTGTCCACTAACTATTATACCGCTCTTGACTGAGGAATCACATTTAATAGGTAGAAGTGTTTTAGGGGTCTTTTTTGGGAGGGCATCTTTACTTTTGCACGGCATTAGGCGGAGCAGGTGTTAATTTTCGAGCAGCAGCGGCGCGTGCACTATTCAGTATTGGCGGCATTGAGCGGAGCGCACTGTTTTTTTGGGGGCGTGACGGCAGTAGTGCGGCCAAAACTGGCTCATTGTGAGCATCTGCTTAGGGCCGCTTTCGCGCGCAGTCATTGTGCCCTATGACTGGTGGCACGGTCTGGTATCATTGATGTTTGTCATTGCTACCACGCCCCAGTAACCCCAGGGGACCATACAGACACAATCGGATGAGGATACACCTGAATTACAATGGTGGCACAGATCAGGGGTTCGATCCCTCACAGTGCTCAGGCACCAGGGCTGGCTGCCCAGGCCATTGCACAGTTTTGTTTGCACCGTCGTGCGCATAGCAAGCTGTAGGGTGCGCTGTCTTAGTTGGAGGTTTCCTTTATTTAGCCTGACCTATCGCCTAACCAATATACGCACTCGCACATCATCATTGACATGAGGGAGAACTCATGAGGGCACATGTGAGAGTGCACTGTCAGCCAAGGACCATACGGCCGTGCATGTACCCTAGAGACACGGCAGCCACATATATGTTGTGTCTCCGGATAGAGACTAGTTGCCCTAACTTCTCATAGGGCACCTACTAAACTAAAAGAGGGCCTATTGTGTTCGTTTGGACTTATCAGCCAGGCCACTCACGCAATGGGGCGCACCACATCGAGGCGTATTGTCATGTCAACTGCTGGCGGGTTGCTTTGCTGCCAGCAACATTCCTGCCCACACGCTCAGACATGTCTAAAAACCACTATCGCCACACAATTCAGTTCCCGGCCATGACCCTCAAGAAATCCAACAATTTGTATCACCACTCGATGAGGGCTTTGACAGCCAGAACCGTCTGATCATTCACAGGAAATGAGTTTTGGGTACCAATTGGCCTACAGCTCTATACTTGCCCAGCTACAGCCCCCGGCGTGGATGCAGAGAGCCTCCCGCCATAGTCACCACACCGACAGTCTGTTATGGTAGCCAGGATAGGGGGGTATTTTAGTCCACCCGAATACCGCATGATGCACCTGCACCCACATGCAAACAAACTGTCCACAGCTAGACACAGGTACTCGGGACGTGAACCCTCGGCAGGTGCACACAGCTTGGCGACTTGGTAGGAGGGGGTGGGTGCTGACCATGTGTTTGTCTTATCCCTAACACAGGCATTCCTCGGGCCTTGTATTAGGGTGTACGATGCTGGGGGGTTATCACTGGCACCAGAGATTAGTATTGTCGAGTTAAGCTACACAGACCCGTTTCAGCATACAACAGGTGCGGGTACTGTTGCACACCGCTGTAGTGTGCGTGGAAGAAGGATCGGCAACCCCAGGACCAACATCCACCACAACCTCCGCATGGCCAGAAAGAAGTGCCATGACTCAGAAGCTTCACAGCACTATTTACTCTGGGTGAGATAGGTTGTTTCTTGCAGAAGGAACACCAGATTGGATATCGCTTCTGGTCGGGGCGGAGAGTCAGGGGCACCCCTTATGTCGGAGACCTAACGTGGGATCATTCTATTTTACCACCATTGAGTCTCCACATCAGGACTTGGAAAGCAGGGTACATGTCTGTATCATCATGCTGGGCCTCACTGCACAACGTTCAGCCAGTAGGGTGGACCATCATCCCCAGTCCCGCTGACTGAGACCCGGCACCCTACAGCGCCTCCCGCCTCACAGCAACTACTCCATACACATTTTTATATAATTTCCACAATCCCTTCGACAGACATTAGGCACTTGGCATTTATGCCGAATTGTCGCACCCCACCACTATCTGATCTTCGCCGACAGCAAGCGATCCAGCCACCTGCACATTGGCTGTGACAAATCGACGGACACACACCACGACTGACGATAGGGTCTGCCTCAGTTCAGTTCCTGTTGGAAATGAATAGACACCCTAGACCTGTGATGGTATGGCACACCAGCAGTTAAGTACATTGACTTGGCCCCGCCACAAAACCCATATATAGCACGATGGCGTTTAGACATTAAATCATCTCACTATGGGGTTTCCGAGCCCCCATGTTGCCTCTTCCCACCCCTCCGCACAGTGAGGGTGGGAGAGAGTGCAAAGACACCCAAGCAGCAGACCAATTATACACAGCATTCCGGCCAGCACAGGTAATGTGTCGGTGGTGGGCAACCACGAGAACTTTGATGGTTCTTTTTTTCGAGAAGTTGCCCTACACGGTATCGACACAGATCAGTGCCACTCCTTTTTTTTTGGACGTTTTACTGTTGCAGATTGCGCGCATTTTCCTGTGCCACCCCGCCATGTCATTTGACTTGTTTATACCAGCCCGGTACCTTGAGCGAGATCATTATGCACCATTTGGTGCACGGCAATACTGGCCAACCAGTGCTGGGCAGTGTGGGGATGTGGAAGGTGTTCCTGACAATATCGCAACCCATTCCACCATCCATGCTGTATAGACATGTAGTTCCACACGCTCCCACACGTATGCCATGCATTGTGCATACTGATAGAATGGCGTTTGTCAGCATTAGACACCACACCAGTCCTGGGCACAGTACAGGCATGGATTTATCCCTGGGTGAGCAATACTGTTTCTAAGGCACCTTTTCCCCAGGGTGGCTAAACGCTGTCAGAGGACCAGACCCTGATGCACCCACTGCATTCGCAACAGACAGATTGTCATGATGGAGCTCAAGGAGCCAGAATGTGCGTTGACGTAGGCGGATATCTATTTTATCATGCCAAGTACTCAGTACTTGCATATGGTTGGTCAAGCTGTGTTACCGGTTCATACCCAGGTGTAGAGTGACATTGCTAAGGTATTCTACATCCCCCCCTGTTTATTCAGTTATTGTGAGATGCACACAAGGCCCGATGTCATGCCTCTCCAGCGGTTCCGCGACCATGGGCCACTGGGTTTGCCTCCTTTTTTTTTACGCTGTGGGTGTGGGTGTGGGTGTGTCTGTCCCTCGTTGGCTGCTGCTTTACGTTTTGCTACCTGAAGTTTTTACCAAATCCAGCCAAGCGGTTCCTTGACAACATCAATGTCTTTCCGCCGTTTCTCTGCTGCTGTCCCTCCATGAATATCCGCCATTAGCTACATCTACCTTTGCCATGGGGGTGGTGCAGCCTTTTCCCCGCACTGGCACTTTTTGTCTCATGGGATGGCCAGCATTGAACCTGATATGGTGTGTGGTCCTCTTGGGATGCATTTTATGAATTTGTGAGACTCTGCACTAGGTAATGCCCCTCGTCATGGTTGTCTGTGATCAGTGGGGTGTAAAATTGCGCTTCCATGAGCAATGACGTTTGTCTTCCAGAAATTAATGGTTTGTCTTTACTATCTTTAGGATTAGTTGGTTTTCCGGTTCTGGTAAAGATATTTTCGTGGACAGGGATTGGCAGGGCTTTTGAACCTGTAGACCTTTATTGTTCTTGCCACTATTTCCAGCTGTGTGTGTTCCCTCCCAGTGCGCCATTCTGTGTTTTGCCACAGTCACTGTGCTGTGGATTACCCCCATGGGCAGTCCATGACTGTTGTACCATCAGATAAGGGGATTTTCTGTCGGTTGCTTTTTTTCGTGGACGGTGCCAATTGCCTGCACTCTTGCCAACATGGCTTTTATTTTTGGACACTGTCTTCTTGGGGCTAGCAGCCACTGCCACCTCCACTTTACCTGTACTCCCCTCCCGCCCCAACATGATGGCATTCCTACTATCAGGGAATGCATATGCACTGATTGCCCATTGTGGCACTCCGGGACCGGCATCTTTGTTTTTTTGGGCGGGGATCTGGGCTCGGGTTGGGGTAATTGACCATTGTTATGGGGCGTTGTTGTTGCGGGGTAGGGCAAAATATGGGGTGTTTGCTAACCACTCTTATGTGCCCTGCAATACAGGGGTGCGCTGGGCTATCTTTGTTTAGTGGTGGGAAACTATCATAGGAACTGGGCTGGAATGCAGCCCAAGCTGGGATTTGAGCATATGCCTTATGGTCCTAGACTTTTTGGGTACTGGCTCTGTCCGCTCGCACTTCACAGTGTGGCCACAGAGACAGTTGCAGTCCCTGGAGATCAGATAACCTGTGTAAGATGGAGTCGCAAACCGTCTGCTTTCTGCACATTTTTACTGTGGCCTTCATTCACCCTGTCTGGGTGACAAACATGCAAATAAACCCCGGAACTGACCATCGCAGAAGGGGGTTGATCTATTAACAAAACCCTGGGCAACCTTGCTAGTGATGGGCTAACCATAATACAACTCAATCACATTGAGGAACGTACGTAAAAACGGAAATGTGTGTTGGGCAAGGTCCTCCGCCTCCGTAGACCCATCCATAATTCATTTATATTTTGCGTTTCGGCTTTCCTGGGTGCTGTTTCTTTGGTTTTGCCCTTTACTATCACCTGCTCCCCAGCTGACCTCCTCTTTGTACTATTTCTTGTGGTGGTCATTTGATATTTGTAATTGAACACTTTTGTGCTCCCCGTTGCCACATGTATCACACTGCTCTACGTTTTGATAGGTTTCACCTTTGTTCTAGGTGTACATTGTTGCACAGAAAATGGTTTCCCTTCCCCCCTTACATTGTTTTTTCCCTCTACCCGCCGAGTGTCTCACTCGCTTTTTTTGTCTATTTTTTGTACTTGCTTGCCACTATAAGCCTTCCTTTGCTAATGTCGCGGTGGCGCCTCTCCCCTCCCATTCCCTTGTTCCATCTAAGACCCCCGTACTCTCCCGCCCCTCCGACGCCTTCCTCCGCCCTTCCCTTTTTTGTTAGCCCCTTTCCAAGCTTTCCATTAGCCGACATTTGCGGGCCCGTACTTGTCGCGGGCGGCGTTCGTGCTGATTCACGCACGCGTGCGGTGGTGACCCGCACGTTTACGGGCCATTTAAGTGCTCTTAAGTACCGCTTTTAGGGACGCTATTTTGCGGCAGCGAAAATTAGCGGTTTTTAGTAAACATGCCCCTAAATGTTCAATGTCTGTAAGTCTTTAAAATCAAAAAAAGGAGAATATGAATATATCCTAATGGTTACAAGGCGGTAGAAAGGAAATATACATAGATAATGAATAAATATAATATGCTAAAAAAATGTATCTAATAAAATATCCATAATCATGTGAAGAAATCACTATATTTGGGCTCATTATGTTCATGCCCGACTATGATTAAAATCAACTAGATAAAAATTATGACATATTATAATATAGCTAAAAACCAACAACCTAATTGTTGTAATATTAAACAATAATCATATTAAAATTATTTTCTTCTTATCTCTACTTATAAGCAAGACCATAAATCTATTGGCTCAGTGGGTTAATCTTGCTTAAAAGCACCTTGTATACAAATAAACATATATCATTCATATTTAAAGCTAAAAGGTGATTCATTTGTGTCTAAAAATTGTTCCAGAATCTTGTTAGAAATCACGATTATATAAATCCAATGTGAATGAGTGCAACCTCGAATACCCGAACTGAAACGCTGTTTTTCATGTGCCATCAGTGTTATACCGAAAATTTGGAGAGCACTATAGACTCGTACAAGAGAGTGTATTGCTCGTATTTATTAAATAATGCCTTCTCCCTAGTTGGTAAAAACTCGTAATAAAAAACTGAAATTAAAACCACTAGCTAAAACCACAGGAAAATAGTTGTAACACGAGTATTCTAAAAGAGTGCAGATATGTTTTTTGAATTGTAAATCGGAGTACACTGACCAGAGAAAGACCTTGTAAATGTAGTGCCGTCACTTGCACAATCTTTACGAAACACTGTTCTAAAAAGAAAAGTAATCATGCATGATAGAGAGAAAGTGCTTTGGAGGTATTGATTACGCTCATCTTGTTGTTACAATATGGTTCAAATTAATATCGGTAACATACCTGTAAAGCTGGAGGCCCTTACAAAAACTTATTGAAAAGAAACGAAGGTCAGTTTGGTGCTTGTTCGACTATAAATCTTGAATGTTCGCGCCAAAAGAGGAGGAGCTGTGGGGAGAGGGGAGGGGTCTGGCTGTCACGATTGTCCTACGTCACTGGAAATGCTACCTACTACGTTAGTCCCATTGATGGCTATAGCCCCTTCTAAAAGAATACAGAGTGAACCTCATATTTTAATGATGACGTCCTTATTCTAATAAATGTCTGAAAAAATAAAGCCATAGTGCGCAGTATACAGACTAGCTGTACTGTAGTGGTGTACTGCAATTATAAGGTTATAGATGTTATAGTCATATAAAGTTATTTGTATTGCAATTATGTATAATGAGGAACTAATGAAAGTGTACGGATTGCAATAGAATTATTGCAAACGTCAGAATTAAAGCCAAAATTAACAAAAATTGAACCAAGACCCTTCGAAAGCTGCAGGAAGACCAACCGAACTATAAGAAGACAGAGAGATTGATGGCTGAGCCGTCGGGCCCCGGTCCCGCGGCTGGCCGGGTAACCGGGTTCCCGGGGCCCGACCACGTGGCAGCCCTCGTCTCGGCGGTGGGGTTCGGCGGGGGGGGGGTGGGCCGCAGGCAGGCTTGCGTGCCTGCGGGCCCCACGTCCCCCGTGGTGCTAGCGGATTGGTCCGCATAGGCGGTCGTGGGGGCGGGGCTTCGTGAGCAAGGAGGGATCGCCAGCTGGCGATCTCCCTTTCCTCCTTGCGCGCCTGTGAGAAGGTTGGTTCGGGCGAACCGGTGAGTTGGGCCTTTGGGTGCGTTGGGCCTGGGGCGGCCTTGTTCGTCTGGGGGCGGCATCTGCCTTCTTCCTCTGCCCTCGGGCGGTAGCAGGGGCCTCCGGGTTCGGCGCGCTTCGGCCCCTGTCTCTTTTTTAAATTTTCTTCTTTTCGCGGTGCACCTTGTGCGTGCTTGCCACTTGGCACGTGGGGGAAGGGGTTTAATTTTCCTGGCTCTTCCCGTGTCCTTGGCTCCTCGTGCGGGGGGTGGGTCACCTCTCGCTGGGCCCCCTCTGGTTCTGCTGGCTTCTAGGGCCTCTGCCTACCCGGTTTCAAAAAAAAAAAAAAAAAAATTAATTAAGAATAAAACCCACACTGCCTCGTGGTCGGCAGCTGTCAGCGGGCCCTTGAGCAGCTCTTAGGCTCCGGGCTGCGGCAGTTGGCTACCCCTTGTTGGGGAGTTACCCCGTTGCTCATGGCCCGGAGGGTCCCAGCGTGGGGGGGGGCCAAGGGGTCCCGGTGGGCGGCAAATGGGGCGCGGGGCGCTGCTAGGGGGCAGGGGGCGGTGCGGCCCACGGGCCGTGGTCAGGCCTCACGCCCCCCGTCCTCGGTTGCCAGGGCCCCCTCCGGGGTTAGGCAAGGGCGCGGGCGCAGCCGGGTGGGTGTGGCCCGGGGCCGCGGGAGTGCGGGCGGGAGTCCTGCGCCCGTCAGTGGGGGCGAGTGCGCCTCCTGGGTCGAGTTGGTCCATCCAGCGGGGGTCGAGGGTGGGGGCCCTTCGCAGGTTGCACCTGAAGGGGCCGAGGGGGCGGGTTGCCTGGGCGTTGGCGGATCTGGGTCCTCGGGGGCCCCGCTTCCCAACCGGCCCTGGGAGATGGGGGCTGGCTGCCCTCCGATTGCCTCCCCTCCCTCTGGGGAGGGAGGTCCTACCCTCAATCCCCTGGTTCCCCTTCCGCCTTACGGCTTCTTCGGCCCTTCGGCCTCCTGGGCGTACGGAGCGGTTCCGTGGGGGGGTGTAGGGCCTTGGGGGGGCTGGTTTGGTGATGGGCGTGGTGCAGCTCCGGGATCGGCGGCCTGGGAGGCCGGTGGGTTGGGGCCTTCGGCTCGCGTTTGGGGGGCCGGCCCTCCGGCGGCTCCCGGTACTCCGGGGGTCTCCGCTGCTTGTTTTTCTTCCTTTCCTCTGCAGGTCCCGACGACTTCGACGCCGTCCATCTCTATGGCTGCTTCGGACAGACTGGATGGTGCGGGTCCTTCGGTCTCCACGGCGAAACTGGATGCTCCGGTGCCCGGTGGGTCCCGGGGTACTCCTGCTGCCTCTTTTGGGGCTCCTGGTGAGTATACTGGTGGGGCCGAGGTAGGGGGGGTTGACTCCGTTCCGGGCTCTGCTGGGGTGGGAAAAGGCAAAGCGAAGCGCAAGCGGGCTCGTCGCTGCAGGCAGGCGTCCTCTTCCTCTTCCTCGTCGTCGTCCTCGGCCTCTTCGCATGGCTCGGTTCCAGCTGATGGCGGGGGCGTGTGGCGGCACCCCCGTTGTACGTTGTTCTGAGTTGTGGGAGTCCGTGCCGCGGAAGTTGCGGCGGCGGATTAAGCGTCGAAAATATATCAACATTTTCCGTCTGCTCTATGGTCGGAAGCGCTCCAGGGAGAGCCGGAGAAAGCGCAAGGAAGACGAAAAGGCAGGCAGGGTGCGTAAGGTTTCTCGCAATACCCTCAACTGGACCCGCGCCTTCCTGCGTTTGGCGAGTGTCTGGGGGCACTACTTCCCGGATCAGTATGGGGCTTTGCTGGCCCATACTGATAATATATTGGCGGCGTCCCAGGCCCACGAGGGGTGGGCCTGGTTGAATTACGATGAGGAGTTTCGGGACCAGATGGAAGAGAAAGGTCAGTTGCAGTGGGGAACGAAGGACATCAACCTCTGGTTGACCCAGATGTCCGTGAGGGGTCGGGGCGGGGGGTCTGGCGCGACGGTCGTCAAAGCGCGGCCTCCCCCATTGGGGCCAGGGGGCGCTCCTTTCGTGCCCCCGCCCCCGTTTTGCCTCAGCAAAGGGGGGGCGTCGGGGGTGGGGGGGTGGTGGGGGGGTGGTGGGTGTTGTGGTGTGGGTGGGGGGGGGGGGGGGGGCCGGGGGGGGGGTGGTGTGGGGGGACATTTTCGGGTGCTTTAACAAGGCGTCCTGCCCCTTCCCGACTGTAAGTTCAAGCACGCTTGCTCCTTGTG